>CM060684.1:48140107-48487279 GCA_030686995.1 Artemisia argyi
AAGGATGTGCCAAGGCTGGATTTTGGAAAATGCTAAGCATTTCGGGAACACCAGCCTGACGGTGCTCAATTTATTACATGATTATAATCTTTGACTTTAAAACTGTGAAAGTAGTAACAAAAGAAGTTCTCTCACCAAATTAGACGTTATTAACCACAGGTTGTGAAAAATTAATCATCTATGATTGGTTAATGCCTTTTTCATTTTGATCGTATAGAGTTTTAGGTTTTTTATAAACACTGGTGACTATTTTCTGCCGAGCTGTTTTTTTTTACTAATATTCTAGATTCTAGATAGTTGTGTGGATAATACTTCTTGATTGAGTGCTTCATAGAGTTCCGCTTATTCTTAAGGAAAAGTAAAACGGAACTCCATATCTGATTGAAAAGCAAAAATTGCACGTGAATAGGAACTCTTCCTTTGTGGGCGTTAATGTTTTTGGTCATAACAAGTAATATCTATGATATTTAATAAAACGTTCTTACAGCATATTTATATTAGCATCATTGTTTCAAAAGTTTTCTTAATTGACTTACTTTGTTCCTATAATTGTCCATTTTTCACTTATGAATCCGTCGATCTGCGTTTTGTTTTACCTTGAACGGGTCAAATGGTAAAAAAAAAAAAAAAAAAAAATCTAAATAGGAACTTGGTCAAATGGGTCAAGGTTCGAAAGTCTCCCAAAGTGTTTTAGATTTATGGTAACCATACTAGTTTTCTATACAAAAATAAACATATGATTAGACCACATGTTTCAGGAATTCAGGTTAACCCAACCTGATCAGAACCGTACTAAATTCAGCCCATTTTGACCAGAACCTGTTATATTGTTACCTATATAACCCAACCCACCAGACCACCCAAAATTTTCATTGTTAGTTGTTTCTTATGTTGATTTTGTAACAGGTGTCGGAATCTCATCAAGCTACCAAGTTGGACACATCTGGAACAGCAAAAGCTGTCATATCATGTTTTCAAAAACTGGGAGTCGACTTTGACATAGATCAGGTAGGTCAGGATAGTTCATGTCAAGGGGAATAACTTATCCCTTTAATTTACATGTCTTTCGTCCTCTTATGTATAAACATTGCCTCGTGTATGACATATATGCTGCATGCTGTTCTTTTGAAGCATATATTAGCCTATGTGGTACCAGTTAGTACATTGCAACTTTTCAATTTGAGCAAATATCTTCTGTAACCGTTGTACTTGACACTTTCTATCAAAATAACTATCGTGTTCGGCAAGTAACCCACAAAATTCTGTGCTTGCAATTACATGAACAATCTGTCTAAAATTTCTTTCTATTTTGGCTTTCTTTTAGGGAAAAGTTCAAGAACAATGGTTAGAATTGTTGTTTGGAGTTTTCAGCTAAAATAGTTGTTTTGATGCAAAGTATCAAGTAAATAATTATATTTTGTTATTTTGGTAGGTCTTATTATTATAATTCTTAATCATAGAACACAATTTTGGGGCATCCTTGTACCAGGAATACATAACAACCCCAAGCACTAATTTGTATATGTTATAAAATAACTTTTTATTTAATTTTCCAAGCATCTTATAATACATTCTGTATAAACTCTCAATCTTAACAATATTTTTTTATCAGGTACAATTGATACGAGATCCGAAACAACAAGTTGATATGGTTGGTGTACCAGAGGAGCATCTTAATGGACATGCATTCCATATGTATCATCTGACATCCCCTGATGGAACGTAAGCTCCAGATTATTCTTGAACTAAGAGGGGGTTTTGAATGAAATCTTTTAGAATGAGCAATTAGATTATGTTTTTCTTTTTGTAGGGTTTCTTTTGAGTTTCAGCACAATGTTTGTGGGAGATCAATTTATGCAGAAGGTGCTATTGATGCTGCACTTTTTCTCGCTAAGAAGGTGCTAACTCTTTTCTCTTCCAAATAGAAAATAAAAATAAAAACAAAGAATTAGTAGCAAAAACGCCATCAAAAAATACCTTTCCAACAGGGTGTTTGGATGTGTATGTTGAAAGTGATTATGTGATATTGATACTTCCAATTAAATGATTAGTTGTTATAGGACAGGTGGTAGAGTACGCCTAGCAGCCAAAAAGCTTTGACTCTTAAGTGTTAAGATGAACCTTTTTTCTTGATAACATATATAGATTTAATTAACTCCTATAATTTGTTTAAATGCATATGTGAACAAAACTCGTCACATTGATCACAATATTTCAAAGGTTAACATTTAAGTATTTAACAGCATACACATACTTTCTCTCATCATCAGTACTAAAAGTTAAGTAAGCGAAAATACTTGTTTACCCGAAATTTGATGCATTTTGTCACTATGATGCATTACCATATATTGTCAATGTCCTATATCTCTTGAAAAACATGTTCTGGTCAGTTGTTTGAACATTAACCATATTTATGAGATGTGGTTTAACTGTTTAAGTCAGTACATGTATTGTAAACTTTCCCACCCAAGTTGCAAGCTACCAAGCAACACCAGTTTAGCTAGGATGTATTGGATATGCACTTCTTCTAGAAGCCACAATACCCCTAATAGATATCAATTGCACATTTCAGAATTAAAGAATTGCTAATAAGCCAATGAGAACGATGATGAAACAAAGAAATATGATTGTATTTTCCCTTCATTAGCAATCACTGGCAGTGTCTCGACCTAAAAATTAGATTGTATTTTCCCTTCATTTAAGTCTTTATCTTTAATCGAGTATGCACCATCACCTAGAACCGAACATTCCCATCTTACTACAACGAAAAAAAAAAAAGAACCCGTGTGTACTTAGAAGCGCCTAACAGTTGGGGTTTTTGCTTTTTTCCACTAATTAGGATTTATAACAGTGCCTAATAACCTATTTATTCATAATCACTCATTATAGTGAGTGTGTATCAGTAGAAGAAAGACAGCAAATAAAGCCGAGCTTTGATATACGAAGTTGCGAACTACAGTGTAAAGAAAAAACCACAGTTTCATTGATAAAATGATACAGCATTATTATTAGGGATAATAGACAAAGATGTTACTAAAGTTTGCCAAAATGTTCATCTAAGTTACTAAAGTTTTTTCCGTTACAAATAGGTTACTCAAGTTTGGTAACCGGTTATATCAGTTACTCTGCATGTTTTAACCTTCTACTACAGGAATTTTTTTTTTTTTTTTTTTTTTTTTTTTTTTTTTGGTTTTAGGGTAAAATACAAAAATAGTCCTTGTGCTTTGCCAAGAATGCAAAAAGCGTCCCTATGGTTGGCTAATTACCATTGCAGCGTCCATCCTTTAAACTATTGACCGCTTATATATATAAAATTTTAGTCCGTTTTTACGTTTTCACCCGTTTTTACGCGTTTTCGTCCATTTTTGCACGTTTTCGTCAGTTTTTTTTACGTTTTCGTCCATTTTTTTACGTTATCATCCGTTTCCTTACGTTTTCGTCCTTACTTTTATGTTTTTGTCATTTTTTTTTACGTTTTTGTCTATCTTCTTATGTTTTCATCTGTTATTTTATGTTTTAATTAGTTTGGTTTATTGCGTTTTCGTCCGTTTTTTAACTTTTTGAATGTTTTTTACGCTTTCGTCCATCTTTTACGTTTTCGTTCGTTTTTTACTTCGTAAAAGAACGGACAAAAACATAAAAAGCGGTCAAAAACGTAAAAAAAGGGGCAAAAATGTTAAAAAATAGACGAAAACGTAAGAAAACAAACGAAAACGTAAAAAAACAGATGTAAAGACGTACGACAACAGATGGATACGTAAAAAGACGGACGAAAGTATACACAAACGTATGAAAATGTAAAGAACAGACGAAAACGTAAAAAAACGGACGAAAACGTTAAAAAACGGACGAAAACGAACAAAAACGTAAAAAACATACGAAAACGTAAAAAATGAATGTAAAGACGTACGACAACATATAGATACGTAAAAAGACGGATGAAAGTATACAAAAACGTATAAAAATGGACAAAAACGTAAAAACAATGTAAAGAAAGTACGACAAGAAAAACGTACATAAACGTATAAAAACGGATAGAAACGTATGAAAATATACAAAGACGTACTAAGGAGAAAAACGTAAAAATAAAATAAAAATAAAAATTACCAAAAAAAAAAAAAAAAAAAAAACGAATAGTTACTTTTTTTAAGGTTCAGTAACCTATTTAATAAACTATAGTAACCTATTTAATAAACCAGTAAACTATAGTAACTTCCTTGTAACATTTTAAACTATGATGCTGATGTGGACAAGGGAACCGACATGTCATCCGGTTGCCCACCCTCGTAGTAACAAGAATGTCACTTTTTTAAACGTTAAGTAATCCATATAATAAACTCGTTAACTTGAGTAACCTCTTTGTAACGAAAAAAACTTTAGTAACTTAGGTGAACATTTTGGCAAACTTTAGTAACATATTTGTCTAATAACCCTTATTATTATATAGGTATAAACTTATAATTACAGAGTAAGGATCTAGCGTACATTATTTTCATGACTTCTATAAATTTTGTTCATTTATGCATTTTTATCAAACACTTAATCTATACTCCTTTATAAAGCATTTAGGACATTCTAAATAAGGAAGTCTTAAAATTCTTAAGACCAAAAACATTTCTTATTAAAGAAAGCCATAAAAACTTAAATGTAATTTACTTGGTCAAAACTTATAACCTATCATATTAATGAAATAAATGTGATTTTTAATGAGAAAAAAAAAATGTCACCATATTAAAACTTGTAACCGCTAAAAGTTAGTTATTATCAATAATAATTATTAAAAACGTGTAATCGCATCTAACATATAAATCTACAACCATTTCATACCTCTCACACACGTCTATTTGGAGATCAAATAGTTTGAATTGTTATGGGTTAATAGTTATTTTAATTAAAAATTATCATTTTTTCGTAAAGTTATCGTTAGAAATAATGTATAAATGAACAAAATTACTTGCCACAAAATTTAATCATAGGGTACCCGTAGCTGCATTGCGCGGGTACCCTTCTAGTATGATATAAATTGAAACACTGCTTTTCTATATTTGCCCCAGAGTAACTCAAACTTATGAGAACGTATATAAGCAGAATTCATACCTTTTAATGATTGAACAAATATTGAGTTGATTTGAAACTTCAAGTTGTAGTCGCCTCTGTATCAGTTACGCACAAGATCTCTTATACACAATACTCAATAATCTTTTTTTTTTTTTTTTTTTTTTTTTTTTTTTATTATTATTGTTATTGTTATTGTTATTGTTATTGTTATTGTGGTTTCTTCAATTTTCAGTTAGCGGTTCTGGAAGCAGTTA
The DNA here is from genome assembly GCA_030686995.1 of Artemisia argyi. Taxonomy (NCBI): domain Eukaryota; kingdom Viridiplantae; phylum Streptophyta; class Magnoliopsida; order Asterales; family Asteraceae; genus Artemisia; species Artemisia argyi. The sequence continues at coordinate 48,145,420 of CM060684.1, forward strand.
CAGAAACGTGGGTTGTCTTTTTTTGTGGTTTGCCTAATTTTTTTTTTCTATAAATTGAGCGTGAACAAAACTCGAGAAGCTGACACATGTTAAAAAGTGACATAGCTATGTTGTAATTGTGCCACGTACTACGTTAGTATCCTGATTTAATGATGTTATAGATTATCCAAAACAGATTATTTGACTTTTGACCATTAGATAATAAGAAGCAAAATATGTTCAAAAACAACTTAAGCTTCCGAGTTGTAATAACTAGACACTTGGCTTCAATACACAAACATAAACTGCTAGTGATTGATGTGGCCAAATAATCCCTAATCTTTGAAGCTATTTTTGAAATGCAGATCCAATCTAAAGCAGATAAAAAGATATATGACATGATTGACGTCTTGCGCGAGGGTAACATGCGCTGAGAGTCAACATGCGTTTATCAGTTTAGATGAGGTTTAGTCATAATGCAGATTTCTTTGCTAGAGCAGAAGACATCTTAAGTGGAGGTCAGTCATAATGTTTTGTGTTCACAGTTAGCATATAGGCGTGTGCTTAAGTTGTGTATGTCACTATTATCATATAGGCGTGTGCTTATTGTTTTCACAGCTAGATATTAGCTTTCGATTTATTCAAGTATATAGTTAAATCAGATATTAATCCCCATTTGTAGTCAATCATTGTTTGATCACTTGACTACTTAGATGCCATTATCTTCATTTTTCTTCCTACAAGTTTTTTTATCCACCTTTATTAATACTCTTAACAGTCTTAACGCTCAATATTAAGAAGACTCGTATTCAATCTTACAGATAACTGCCTATGGTGTACCAGCCGCTATATGGATTACATATTCTTAACATAACGATATTGATGCTAAGTTAGCAAATCGATTTTGTATGTGAAGTCATCCGTAGTTTCATACACACTTACTCTACTTACTCTAAATAATGGTACTGCAGGTTATAACTAGTTGTATGATAGATAACCACTGCTAAGTTAGCTTAATGGTTAGGTATATGTCATCACAAGAGATTTCAAGATCAAAATTTACTAGATTAATATTTTGAGGTAACTAAGGAAAGAGATTAGAATGGTCATGAGAATTACTGATTAGATATTTATCCTCGTTTTCCTCACATAACCTAAATAGAGAAACCTCGTTCATTTATCCGTTCAGTTGTATGATAGATCATGTGTGCCAAATAATATTTCACATGTATTGGTGCGTCCAAAAGCAAAGATGGAAATCAAATAAGATACAGTAACATTTTGACTAAAGGCCTCTTGGTATAGCTAGTGTAGTCGAAAGTAAGAAAAGCGGGCGCTTAAGCAAAGAAGCGAGGCGTTTTGCCCTAAAGCGCTTTGATTCCAAAGAAGCGAGGCGTTTTACTATAGCGAGAAAAACCGTTGTTAAGCGAGCGAGAAGTGACCGAGAAGCAGTTGCTTTTTTTTATAACTGCTAGTTTTTACGAGATTAGAACTTAGATGATAATTTTGAATAAAAATAATAGACTTTAGGCTTTTAGTATTTGAATAAACTTCTCTTTTTCGGTCTTTTTTATTGAACATAAAGATTTTGAGATAATTATTTTTTTGTTTAATCATTGTTTTATTAGATACATATGCACAAAGGGTAAAAAGTTCACTGAAACGCTTGCTTTTGTCGCTTCTCGCATTAGCGAAAGACATGTCGCTTTGAGGTCGATTTCACCTTTAACTACCTTGATGTATGAGTGGCTCATTACTAGAGGTTGTGGATTCAAGTCTCGTTAGAGATATGTGTTGGATTGAATTTGTTAGATAAGTGGTGTAAGTCGTAATGCCGTTCGAAAAAAATAAAAAAATAAAAATAATAATGAGTATACGTTTTGATCTGACACGTGTACAATGGGCCCACCGTATTTAGAATTTTAGGATATGTTGTGTAATCCACAGGAAAATAGTAGTTAAAAACATGTGTAGACCATTGTTTCTCTACGTATTGCCTCTCTTTTCTCTTGTTTCATACATTTTTTTTTTTTTTGAAATATTATTTCATACCTTTTGACAAAGTATATATACATCATAATTGCACTTTTACACTTATACTTTTATTATTATATCCTAAAAATTTCATTAATTATATAACTGTGCTCATCATTACATCGTTTGTATCTGTTTTAGTTAAACAATGTGCTAATAAATCATTATAAGAAAAAACACCAACTAGTCAATCTTTATAGATAAAACTTTGAGTTTATGATTACAGATTTTATATTTTTTTCATACCAAAATTCAAACTAATAAAACTAGAGTAAATTGCAAGAGTCAATCATCTGATTTTGTCAATTTGCAACTTTAATACATAGGCATATTTTGGGTGTAACCTTAATAAGTTAATATGCATACATAAAATAAAATTAGATTAATATTTGAAAGTGAGAACACAGTAATATCAAACTAAAGTTCCTCACAAAGATTACAACATAATTTTCGAAGTTATAAGTATTGCGTTTGTAATGTAAACAAATCACAAGTATTGTGTTTTTACTTTTTAATGTACTTAGAAAAACTTTTTTGTTCTACAACATTTTATAAACCTTTTTAAGAAAAAACTAGCTTTCAATATGGTTTCTTTTTTTCTTTTCCTCCATCAGCAAAAGATAATACGAAATATGGATGAAACATAAAGATAAAAGATATTTTTTATTGGCTGTGGATAGCCATAGCGCATAAATTACAAGTATATATTGTTTCTTTTAAGGAAAAGTATTATTGGAAGCCAAAAATGTATAAAATAATACTTTCTGTTGCTTCTGAAACCATATCCAAACGTCACGTGCCAAACCGGAAAACGAACGTGTAAAGTTCACATGTTAGGCTATGCGTAGCCGTGACCCGGGTCATCCTGGCACGTCAGTTTTCTTCCTCCAATGATCAGACATGACTAAGTTGTCATGGTTGATGATTGAGTTTTTTTTTTTTTTTTTTTTCACCCATGCATGCATGCCATGATCTGTTTATTCATGCAAAGTAATAAATTTTGTTGAAGCAGTTGAAGAAGTCATCTGTTTATTCAGGCATGTCATCTGTTTTTTAAGAGTAAATTCCAAAAAGAGGTTTCAAAAGAAGCCAAAATTAACATGTTGGCCCACATCCCCGACCATTAGTACACTCCCCAACCAAGCAGATGTGCGAACGACAGTTGTGCGAATTCCGGCTAATGTGAGATAAAAAATCTTTTTTTTCCGGTCACCATCACCACCAATCAACACCACCTGATCAACACCACAATCACCACCACAAATCCGGTTTCTACAAGCAAACTTTCCAAGTTTACATGAACACAGTGATCCCCACTTCAAAAACCATCACAAACACCACCAATCACACACTAATAACTTTCACTTCACTCTGACAAACCCTCCAATTTTACATAAACTCAAACACCCCATTACATGGCCAACGCATTAATACCCATATTCTCAAAACTGGATACCAACCCAATACTAATATTTATATAAAATTATTAATCCTGCACTTAAAATGCTCTTGTTTGGTTTATGCACACCAGGTGTTTGACAAAATGCCTCAAAGAACTTTAACTGCTTTTAATTACATGATTGCGGGATATACGAAAAATGGTGATGTGGGTTAGTCTTTAAATTTGTTTAGGAAGCTTGTGTTGTGTGGTGAGAGGCCTGATGGGTATACTTTTTCCATGGTTTTGAAGGCGTTGGGTTGCGGAAATTGGTGTAGGAGTGGGAAAGAGGTTCATGGGAAGATTGTCAAGTCTTGTGTGGTTGTGGATGATGTGCTTTTGACTGCGTTGGTTGATTTGTATGTGAAGAGTGGGAGAGTTGGATATGCGAGACGGGTGTTTGATTTTATGATGGACGGGTGATGGTGGTCTGTGGTGGTGATGGTGGTGTTGATCAGGTGGTGGTGGTGTTGATGGTGACTGAAAAAAAAAAAAAAAAAAAAAAAAAAAAAAAAAAAAAAAGATTTTTTATCGCACATTAGCCGGAATTCGCACAACCGTCGTTCGCACATCTGCTTGGTTGGGGAGTGTACTAATGGTCGGAGATGTGGGCCAACAAATGATTGGTATTGTACTATTTGTCTGGACACGTGTCAAAAAATTAGTGGAATCGCACGTTCGCAAATTCGCATATGACCGTTTTAGGAAACATGTTATTTTTTGCTTATTTTGAGAAAAGACTCAAGTTTTTTGCCTCTTTTGGGAATTCCATGCATACCATCTGCTTACAAAAGCGAATAAAAGAATACACCGAGTTCCATTTCTTTGGTAGTTTTCCTTTAAAACTCTAGTAACAATAGTTGCCGATCTGGAGGCCTCAAAGATAAACTGCACCACGCCAACTACATGTATTACACACCAAGATGACGAAATTGTATTTATTTTCTTCCAAGTAGCTCGTATAAACTATGCAGAAATTTGTTTATGGTGTCAAATGATAAGATTTTTGGAAGTTTGTGTGTATAAAAAATCAGTCATTATTTAGACCGATTGATCCAAAATAAACACCCTCTACTGATATTCATGTTTTCGCCACAGTGAGGATGACCGATGCAAATATCGGTCGACCAATGTATTTTGACCGACTTTTTGCGGTCCACTGCGAGTAGCCTGTGTGGGGAGGAAATCACACGCCGTTTGTCCCTTTGCTTACCAATGGCGGCGGCGTTGGTGTACTGAGTCAATCGCCATTCGTCCGCCATACAACTTTTTTTTTTTTTTTTTTTTTTTTTTTTTTTTTGGTATTTTTGGTAGAATTTTTTGTGAAACACAATAAGTATTATTGGTTTTTTTGTTGGAATGGGGTTTTAGTTATTAGTGTGTTATTATGAAGGGAATGATGTGACGCGTAAGTGGCAGACGAATAACGTGTTATTTGTTTCGTCCACACCAAACACTCGTATACGTCTGAGCTCATGACACGTATATATTGAATTTCCGACTTAATCCACGCAAGATATTGTGGTATCATGTCACCGGTTTTTTAAAAGAAAAAAAGGAAAGTTTATCTTGATTAGAAAATATTGTTTTTGGATAATAATTTTGTTTTCTTATAACTTATGGACCATATTATCGCTCATTGCTCCTCAAAAGTCAAAACAATGTTTAATACGTCTATTCCTTCCTAAAAAGTTAGCTCGGTGGGGACATCCTAACCCGAGGCACCATCAAGGTTCCGACCTGATCCTTCCTGGAAGATTAATCTTCAAGCAACGATCTTCTATTCCAACATCTAGTTAGTCAGTAGTTGAGATTGAATCTAAACCATTGTCCTAAAAAAATAAAAAATAAAAAATTGACATGTCAGGGCATTTGCGAAAAAAGAATGATATTATAGGAGTAAGCCTTATTTGGTCAATACGTCCATTCGTTGCAAGCAATGTAAAAAACTAAAAGCAAAAAGGGTTCTCTTTTCATTGGACAATGTAAAATACGAGGTTGTGGATGTTATTTGAACTACAATAACATCAAATGAAACTATTATGTGTTTACTTACTGTGCTTAACTAGTAACCACACGATAACTACAACCCTTGTGGTTAAAAAGTCAGGGTCCGCTTGGTTCAAAGTGAGTAAAGGGAAAGGGAAAGGGAAAGGGAAAGGAATGCAAAGGAATGAGTGGGGTGGGTAATCAATACCTTACCCCCCAATTTACTCTATAAAGGTTGATTACCCACTACGGGGTAATCAATACCTTACCCCTCTCTAACCAAGCACCTTATTTGAAGGGATGTGGGCCCTTTCCAATTCCTTACCCATTCCCCACCCTCCCTTTACCCCCCACCAAGCACCCCCTCAATACTTTTGTGATCACTTGCTTTGACAAAACTTCGCTAAATATAAATAAAAATACATTACATAAACACCTAAGTAAGCTAAAATGTTATGCTAACATAAAAATTAAAAAAATATGACTTTTTCATGTTCAAGTTAAGAAAGAATTTTTGACTTAAATGTATACGACCTAAAAGACATATCAACGTGATCGTTTGTTACAATTTTCTTGGTCACTCCCAAGATATATATATCTAGGAGGGTTTAGATTAGAAATATTGTACCAATATTAAGGACTTAAGATGCCTCATAACACCTTGCTGTTAGTTTAAAGCCAACCATTATTGATTTACCAAAATACAAGGGATTGCATAAAGAAGAATGAAGCTAGATTGCAGCTCACTGTTTACTTTCCACTTGTGGAAACCACAAGTATACTTTGTAACTTTGCAGAGGAACCATTCTTTTAATTTGTTTCCAATATCTTTCACATTATATAATCATGTACTTTGACAATATATTATATATTGCAATAGATTTTCCATAATTATCTGTTTGAATTTATGATTTTCATATAACATCAAGGTTTTGAACATGATATAACGTGTCAAAAGTATTCTTCTTATCGTGTCGACCAAAAATTAAAACTTGTATTTATGTTTGCTGATTTGCACAAAAGGATTAATTGTTAACAAAATATAAATCCCAAGTATTGAAAAAAATCAATATTATTACATCTTTCAATAAAATAAAAAAAAAAAATAATAATAAAAAAAAAAAAAAAAAAAAAAAAAAAAAAAAAAAAAGTGAACTGATAAAATGCTCGTTAAAGTGGTTGATCATTCTTCTACTTATTTATACCAACTAAAACGTCATAAATGGGTTCAATGAGAACTCTTCAATATATAGTCAAATTCTTTATTTCACACTCAGATAATAAACATAAAATGTAACTTATCTATATATTCAAAACTACTTGAATGCTATGGGTGCGTTTAATTGGAGAAAACACATTTGTTTCCTACAAAATATTTTGTAGAAAACAAGAATAACAGAAATCGCGTTCAAATCAACAATTTTCAACAAAATATTTTGCAAAACACAAAATATCATGTTTCTTAACTTAACAAGGAAAATTATAAAACAAATTTAAGTTGTTTTCTTTGTAACCCACAGGCCACAACCCTCCTTCCCCTTCTTCAAAATAGAAAATAGAAACATCAACTAAATGCGTTTTTTATATTTTCAAGTGTTTTGTGAAGATAAATTTCCCATTCAAATTTTTATAAAACTAGAGTTAGAAAACAAAAGAATTTTTTCTCTAACTAAACGCACCCTATATATTACTATGGATGTCTCAGTCTCTTGACTTTATCTATGTTCATATGCAAATTTTCAATTAGTGATGGGAAAGTAGAAATCATTAGATTTGTAGAAACCAGATTTTTAATTCAAACAACCAACAACAGACCTAGCAAAACCACATGGTTTTGGATAAGTTTAACATAGACAACAACATAACTTTAATACTGCCCATGTCGTTTTACACTTTCACTAGTTTGTGAATATTTATGTTTAAATTATGCCAGAGCAAGGTATATGGAAAGGCAACGACAGTCAATACAGCTATTTACACAAAAATTTGGTTTTGTAAAAACATACTTTGAACATAAAAATTTATCATTTTAGCTTCATATTACACAAAATGTTAGTTTCGTATAAACATACTTTGAGCATTTCGGTCAGCAAAGACTAAAGATGACACTAGCTCAAAAGGTTCATATTGATTTTGACATTGTTTATTCTGCCGTTACAAACTAGAATCAGCTTTAGATAAAGAAATAAATTCAAGTTGTTATACTCCTTAATTAAATGCTTTTTATTTCTATATTGGGGCTCGTTGTTTTCGATTTTCCACTTGTAGAAACAACTTGACGAAAAGTAAATAGGACCCACAAGAGACAACGTTTCCTTTCGGTCTACCACAAATATCCCATGCAAATACTACTTTAACCAACAAATTAGCACAAAATCATTAATAATTTAGTAGGAGTTTTTGTTGTTATATATGATAATACTTTAACCAATAATTACTATTTTACAGTTTTGAGATAATATTTTAAAGAAATGCTATAAATTAAAGGCAAAAGACACAATAATATATTAACTTGCCATTTTTAATTATTTTATTATATAACTTATTCTTTTTTCTTGTTATATCATTCGAGTATTAAAATCCGTCTTTTGTGTATACAGAGTGACTTACAAACCAGTAGGAAGTCATTTATTAGTAAGTTAACATAAATAACGATAGGAAAGAGTGCGAGGGAGCTAAAGTAACGATAAACTAACATGTTCGCAGACACTAATACATGCACACAACACAACACATATACAAAACGTTACATTAGAAACACATATTGACCGACTTGCAAGGAAAGAAGTTGCAAATGAATATTTGTTACCGTATACAAAAAAAGTATTACACCATAACGTCAGATTCCTAGCTATATATTCCGTCCAATGTAGTCGTTAACTATTTTGAATTAATGGACCTCAAATTGCTATTCTTAAAACCAATTAACACAAATGTTTATATAAGTGTTTAATTTATATTCAACTTTACGTGATTGCAGCTAAAAAACCCAACAAATCAATAAAAAGACCTAAGGCCAGCTGTAATGGTTGGTCGTCACCTTCGGTCGACGCTCATATTAGACGCTTCTTCCCCACTACACCACACCCTCCACCCGACGCATTCTCAACCCATAACAGCACAACTCGGTCGTATTTCAGACCGAGTTCTCCCCTTTTTGTTGTGTTGGTGATATCATTGATCTCCTTATTACATTAAATTTAACATAATCCTGTTGTGTTTGCCACTACAACTGGTCTAAAGATTTTCATCCAATCATCTTTCAAAATAAAAACAATAGCTAGTAAAATATCTCAAAAATTATAAGTAGGAAAACTTTCCTCTTGTAAAAAAAGCCCCAAAGACTTTTGATCTTATCCAATCTTACCAACAAAATATCCAATGTAGTTGTTAACTATTTTGAATCAATTAAACCTCAAATAGCAAATCAACAAAATTTTGTCAAGTAAATTTAGACATAAAATTAATCACAATTTTCACCTCCCATTATCTTTGTTTTCGAAAAAAACACTACTCCTTTCATCTCACAATAATTATTCATCGCCAAAAGGACACAGTTTAAGAAAAAAGTATACTTACGTTTTATAAAATGACAATTTTACTCTTAACTAAATATATAATTTATTTTTCTAAAATTTGTAATAATAACATCAAATAAAAGTAATATAATAAACTCGATCAAAATTATCTTTCTACTTCTAATAAATAGACTCGACAACCTAAAAAATTAACCAATAAATTTGAGACAACTAAAGTATCTAAGTAGCTAGTAAAATATCTCAACAAAAAAAGTTATAGTCTGGAAAACTTTTCCACTAGAAAACCCGAAGACATTTTATCCTATCCTATCCAATCTTAAACTTATTAGTCGTGTGTATTTATATTTGTAATAAACTTTTTATCCTATCTTATTTGTTTGTGGATTTTATTTTATGAACTCTTCTAGCAATCTCATTTTGAATCAACTAACCTCAAATAGCAAATCAACAAGATAATGTCAAGTAATTTAGCTTAATGACATTTTTCACCTCCCGATCATCTTTGTTTCCAAAAAAATACTACTCCTTCCGTATCACAAACACTTGTTCAACAATAAAAATTATACAATTTAAGAAAGAAACATAATTATAACAACTTTGTATTTTATTTATTTTATCTAAAATGACAATTTTACTCATAACTAAATGATTAATTATTTTTAAAATTTGTAGTACTAATAATCTAAAATAAAAATAATACTCCGATGATAAATTCGATAATCTTTTTTTTTTTTTTTTTTTTTTTTTTTTTTTTAACCTTTGAAGTTTTAATTGACTGAACAACCTAAACAAGAAACTAACCAATAAATTTGAGACAAATCAAGTATCTAAATAGCTAGTAAGCCAAAAGATCCGTGTAGAACCAAGTTTTAATCATATAACCAATCAAGCAATCTTAGCCACTAATTTTTTTTATCAAAATAAAAAAAAAATAAACTTTCACCATTTTTTTTAAAATTAAATATCTCGCAAACCGTAAATTGTTACGCGAAAAAAAAATATCATCGTGACGAGAATTAAATTATCTTTCTATAGATATGCATTGTTATATACTTTCGACGAATTTTTTTTTTCAAAATATCCGCACAGAAAAATCATATTTGATTTGTAAAAATCATATATGATTTGTAAAAATCATATGTGATTTTTATATATGTTTACAAATCATATATGATTCGTAAGAATCATATGTGATTTTTAAAAATCAAATCATATGTGATTTTTACGAATCATATATGATTAATCTTGGCGGAATTTAAAAAAAAGTTAGTCAAAAGTTTATAACAATGCATATTTATAAAAAGATGATTTAATTCTCGTCGCAATTGTATTTTTTTATAGCTTGAAGATTTACCGTTTGCTTATTTAAATAAATAAGTGTCTAGTTGATAGGTTTTATGATATGTATGGGTTCTTCATGGATCACGGCACTAGCAACTAAAATATCTCAACAAAAAGTTACAGGCAGGAAAACTTTACCGCGAGAAAAACCCGAGAAAGAGTCACCGCCACAATTGGAAACAGTGGTCGCATCATCGAAACAACTTTTCTTTACTTTTCCTTTTCTTCATTCTCTCTCATCAAAAACTCTCTCTCTCTAGAAAAATCCAATCCATCATCTAACAAACTATCTATGGCCGCCCATGGTTTTCCCTCACCACCACCATCACCTCATTATAACCTCCTTTTTCTCATCTTTTTTTCACCCACATTTTCATCCTCACCTAAATTCTTACACATTTTTACACACACTTATCATTTATTCCGTTAAACGTTGAATCCTGAACTTTATAGACGATCCAATGTTTTGGCGCGTGGATGTGTTTTTTGGTTAATTTCGTTAAATTTTAACGGTTATTACTGTTATTTGACGGATTTCAAGGTTTCGATCCGATGTTTTGGCGCGTGGACGTGTATTTCGGTTAATTCTGTTGAATTCGATCTGTTATTCAATCAGATCTGTGTTTTAACGGTTAATTCGCTTAATTCTGTTAATTCCGTTGAATTATAACGGTTTTGCTGTGCTGACGTGTAATTCGGTTGATTTCGAGTGATGACGATAGAGGTGAGGTTATCTGAAGTGAGTAGGACTATAAGGAAGAAGAAATGTAGCAGGAAAACTAGTAATGGTACTAGTACTAGTGGTAGTAGTAAAAGGAGACGGTCTCCTTCGTCTCCGTTATCGATAACGGAGGAGCGAAAACCGTTGCAGAAGCTGTATATGTCTTGTGTTGATGTGTTTAAAGGCGCTGGGACGGTTCCGTGTCCGAGTGATGTGCAGAAGCTTTGTCGTATTCTCGGTGAGCTGTTCGTTGTTTATTTGTTAATTTATGTTAAAATGTGATTGATTAGAAATTTAGAATAGTAGCGTAGTTACTGTTATGTTAACATAACCCTAGTCCCTAGGTAAGGTGTTAGTTAGATGTTAGTGATTGCTGCAATTGAATACATTGTTTAAATATCTGTTGCGTATTGTAGGAAGTTATTTGATCTACATTTTCGGGGAAAATGTTTGCTATTTGTACGTAAGTTAGTGCCCTAGGTTGATTAGGGATACTTGTTTAGTATAAAACGACAAATCACTAAATTTGGGAGTTGGATCTAGATTTGTAGGGAGATAGCTTGACATTTGATGACGTAAATTGGCTTAACGCATTTTGAAATTGGAATCTGTATGCATCTCTAGCTATAATTATTTTGCCACATTGGTTTTGTGTTGGTGTCTAGCATTCCTTATTAGTAGATTGCGTGCTGTTGGGTTGTTTTAAGTTCAGAAGGTCTTCCGTAATCCATGTGAGCGGAGTACATGTAAGGAAAGAGGAAACTAGGACAGGACCCTGAAATTTCGCAAAGATCGAAAGATCTCGTGTTGGCCAATATTTTAGTATAATCAGATCTTATATATGTGTTTCCTGCTATTACGTTCTTTACCACTTTAGCTTGTGATCAAGGCCCAAGTATTAGATAGATGCATAGTTGCAGCTTATGCTCTTTTCACCGGAGTATTAGATAGATGCATAGATGCATACTTCAAGAAAATCAATGTGTTTACTTCCTTTTCACTTTACACACCTCCATTTACTTTCTTAAAAAAAACTTGAGAACATGAAATTTTTTATGTTTCTTTACTTTCAGTTCACTTTCACTTCAAAATAAATCTTGAGAACAGAGTGTAAGTGTATATGTGGATCTAGACATTGGTATTAAATAGGTGCACAATATTACTTCCAATTCCCAAACACAGTGATTGTGTTTCTTAGGTAGAGAACACCTGTTTGGTGATTGGATAAAATACGGTAACATGGTGGTCTTGTTGAATTGGGCTAGTGCAACTGTTCAGATTTATCTTGATCATTTGTCAAACTAGCACAATAGCACGAGACCCATGACATCTTTTAGTTGTGTAAGAAATACATATGATTCCGTTTCGTAAAACAATGCTTAGCGTCTGTCATTCTTATTATGCATCTATGACATGAATGTGTGTGCATTATGCTAACTAGACCTTTATTTTGTCACACAGATGGAATGAGGGCAGAAGATTTAGGGCTAAGTAGGGATCTTCAGTTTTTCAAGACTAAAAGTAACGCAGGTATAACTCCAAAAGTCGCATGCACAACCGTATACCAGAGTGAAAAATTCTCGGTAAGCTTTTAGAAATACAGGCAACTATGGAAACAACTATCTATTGAGATGTCATCATAAATTATTAACCTTTATGCTTGTTGATATGTGTGTTTTTGCAGTTATGCATCTTCTTTATGCCTGCAAATTCTGTCATACCTCTTCATAATCATCCAGAAATGACAGTTTTCAACAAGCTTTTAATTGGGAAAGTACACATTAAGGCGTATGATTTGGTCAACTCTAATAAGTCGGATGAATCTAATAACCCGTCAAAACGTGAGTTTCTCATCTCTATATGCAAGTAGAATGCATTAAAAGATAAACGTCTCTGTATACTAATCGATTGAATGTAACTGTTTGTGCAGTGAAATTAGCAAGTCTGAAAGCTGACGGTGTCTTTACAGCTCCATGCAATACTTCTGTACTATATCCAACTTCAGGAGGTAACATACATGCCTTCACTGCTATAACACCTTGTGCGATCCTTGATGTGATGGGACCTCCCTATTCTAAGAAAGATGGCCGGGACTGCTCATACTACAGAGACATTCCATATGATGCATTGCCATGTAAGCAAATATGTCTACTGGATTACATTATTAGATACAGTATTAGACTACTAGTTGACATCGTTCTTTTAAAAATATCTCGACTGGATTACGTCATTAGATATTACTTAAAACAATGCATGTGGTTGGAACAAAGTTGTTTAGCTAATGATTAAGTGATCTAGGTACTTGATTATTGACTCCTTTGCAAATCTAACAGTCACTAATCTCAGAAGGAAAAATAAAACCAAAGATTGAAAAAAAAAAAAAAAAAAAATTGACAGCAGATCTAATTAGCTTGATCTAGAGATCACAAATTCAAACTATGCACTTGGCTGATTTGGATTATGTTTTGTCGAATGGTTAAAATGTGATTGAGAGGGTATTTGCTTGCTTTTGTAACAATACAGTGAATATGATATGTGTTTTAAATGCTTAAGAGTTAAAACTTCTTACATCCAATATAGTAATATTTGTTTATTCTTGTAATACAGTTTTATAGATCAAGACGTTAGTTATATAAGTGGTTTAAATAAGAGACAAAGTGTTTCTGCTCGAACCCGCTCTGACACGTATTAAAATATACCCTTTTTGGCAGCACCTCTAAATCTCTAATCTAGATATGATCTAAAGAGTATATCGAGTCAGAAACCTAAAAGGTTATTATTTGAGATGCTTTGGTAATATCATGAATATAGCTGTTTTGTGGCTGATTTGCTGACGGATTGCTTGTAATAATTTTCAGATGAACAAGCTGATATGTCTGGAGAAGAGAGTGAGCGATATTGGTGGTTAGAAGAGATCGAGGTGCCAAAAGAATCAGAAATGGAGGGAATAGAGTATATGGGACCTCAGATTATTGAAATGAGTTCGTCATAAAGTTGTTTTTAATCTATAGTTATGGTTTTTTCTTTTGAACATGTTTGTTCTTTAAAAGGATGGGTGTATAGCTGTTTGAATAACAATCTATAAAGGCGTTTTTTTCTTGGTTAAACATTATCTGGTGTTGCATAAAATCTCTTCAGTTGCTTGAGTATATCATTATGTGATAGTGTCCCAGGATCTTTTAGTACGAGCTGCTAATATAATGGTCACCCAAAGTAAGAAAAATAATAGCAAGTTAAAATTTGTTTGGTGGGTGTAACAATTTAAATACGAGGTTGTGAGACGGAAAATATATATTGCAAATAAAACTTCACATTTATTTTTTCATTTTGGGGACATTTATCTTATTTTGTTTAAGTGATATAAGAGATGAGTAATATTTTCTTTCTAAATAAAGTTTGAGATCGACTCTTTAAATGTTTTTATTGTAATGGTTTTTATTTTAGTTTGAATTACTAGTGTAATGTTTTTAATTATTTATGAAATCTTAATTTTATTGTTTAAAAAAATAAAAATGAAAAGAAAAAATGGTGTCTCCGGTCATTGCATTGCAGCTTGTTGGTCATGAAGTTGTTGTAAAGAGAGAAAGCTAATATCGCAGTTGGTATTTTATGTCCTCAGTCGGTCACATTACAGCCAACCTTAATTACTCGCATGCATATTATTTTAAGAGTAAATTACATGGTTGGTCCCTGTGGTTTGTATAAAGTAACAAGTTTCGTCTCTATCTTTTAAAAGTTGCATGGTTAGTCCCTAAGTACGTAAACAAATAACACCACGGGTCCCTTGGTTTAACTGGTGTTAACTAGTTTAGTTAAAATTTACAAGTTAGCCCCCTTTGGTTAAATAGCGCTGCATCGTTAATCCTTTGGTTAAATAGCGCTGCATCGTTAATCCTTTGCTTAAATAGCGCTGCATCGTTAATCCTTTTAACGTTTTCGCCCGTTTTTGTCCGTTTTTTTTACGTTTTCGCATGCTTTTGTCCGTTTTTTTTGTTTTCGCCCGTTTTTGTCATTTTTTTTACGTTTTCGCCCGTTTTTGTCCATTTTTTTTTGTTTTCGCCCGTTTTTGACCGTTTTTCTTACGTTTTCGCCCGTTTTTGTCCGTTTTTTTTTGTTTTCGCCCGTTTTTATCCATTTTTTTTTTACGTTTTCGCACGTTTTTGTCCGTGTTTTTTTGTTTTCGCCCGTTTTGTCCGTTTTTTTTTACGTTTTCGCCCGTTTTTGTCCGTTTTTTTTTTGTTTTCGCCCGTTTTTGTCCATTTTTTTTTACGTTTTCGCACGTTTTTGTCCGTGTTTTTTTGTTTTCGCCCGTTTTGTCCGTTTTTTTTTACGTTTTCGCCCGTTTTTGTCCGCTTTTTTTGTTTTCGCCCGTTTTTGTCCGTTTTCGCCCGTTTTTGTCCGTTTTTTTTTTTATTTCGCCCGTTTTTGTCTGTATTTTTTACGTTTTCGTCCGTTTTTTTTTTGTTTTCGCCCGTTTTTGTCCGTTTTTTTTTTGTTTTCGCCCGTTTTTGTCCGTTTTTTTTATTTCGCCCCGTTTTTGTCCGTATTTTTTACGTTTTCGCACGTTTTCGTCCGGTTTTTTTTTGTTTTCGGCCGTTTTTGTCCTTTTTTTTTACGTTTTCGGCCGTTTTTGTCCCCTTTTTTTTACGTTTTCGTCCGTTTTTTTTTTTTGTTTTCGCCCGTTTTTGTCCATTTTTTTTACGTTTTCGCTCGTTTTTGTCCGTTTTTTTTTTGTTTTCGCCCGTTTTTGTCCGTTTTTTTTATTTCGCCCGTTTTTGTCCCATTTTTTACGTTTTAGCCCGATTTTATCCATTTTTTTACGGACAAAAAATTCAATAAAACATAATTTTGAATTTTTTTTTAAATAATCATCGAAAAAAATATTTTCGAAAAAATTTTATGGGTAAAAAAAACGGACAAAAACGGGCGAAAACGTAAAAAAAATGGTCAAAAACGGGGCGAAAACAAAAAAAAAGGGAAAAAAAACGGGCGAAAACAAAAAAAAAAGGACAATAACGGGCGAAAACGTAAAAAAAGGGACAAAAACTGGCGAAAACAAAAAAAAACGGACGAAAACGTTCGAAAACGTAAAAAACACGGACAAAAACGGGCGAAATAAAAAAACGGACAAAAACGGGCGAAAACGTAAAAAAAAGGGACAAAAACGAGCGAAAACAAAAAAACGGACGAAAACGTAAAAAAATACGGACAAAAACGGGCGAAATAAAAAAGGGACAAAAACGGGCGAAAACAAAAAAAAACGGACAAAAACGGGCAAAAAACGTAAAAAAAACAGACAAAAACGGGCGAAAACAAAAAAAAAAACGGACGAAAACGTAAAAAATACGGACAAAAACGGGCGAAAACAAAAAAAACGGACGGAAACGGGGGGAAAACGTAAAAAATACGGATAAAAACGGGCGAAATAAAAAAAAACGGACAAAAACGGGCGAAAACAGAAAAAAACAGACAAAAACGGGCGAAAATGTAGACAAAAACGGGCGAAAACGTAAAAAAAATGGACAAAAACGGGCGAAAACAAAAAAAAACGGACGAAAACGTGCGAAAACGTAAAAAAAAACGGACAAAAACGGGGCGAAATAAAAAAAAACGGACAAAAACGGGCGAAAACAATAAAAAGGGACAAAAACGGGCGAAAACGTAAAAAAAACGGGCGAAAACAAAAAAAACGGACGAAAACGTGCGAAATATGGACAAAAACGGGCGAAATAAAAAAAAACGGACAAAAACGGGCGAAAACAAAAAAAAACGGACAAAAACGGGCGAAAACGTAAAAAAACGGACAAAAACGGGCGAAAACAAAAAAAAACGGACGAAAACGTAAAAAATACTGACAAAAACGGGCGAAATAAAAAAAAAGGGACAAAAACAGACGAAAACGGGCGAAAACAAAAAAAATGGGACAAAAACGGGCGAAAACAAAAAAAACGGACGAAAACGTAAAAAATACGGACAAAAACGGGCGAAATAAAAAAAAAGGGACAAAAACGGACGAAAACGGACAAAAACAAAAAAAATGGGACTAAAACGGGCGGAAAAAAAAAACGGACAAAAACGGGCGAAAACGTAAAAAAAACGGACAAAAACGGGCGAAAACAAAAAAAATGGACAAAAGCGGGCGAAAACGTAAAAAAAAGGAACAAAAACGGGCGAAAACGTAAAAAAAAAAACGGACAAAAACGTGCGAAAACGTAAAAAATACGGACAAAAACGGGCGAAAACGTTAAAAGGATTAACGATGCAGCGCTATTTAACCAAAGGATTAACGATGCAGCGCTATTTAACCAAAGGATTAACGATGCAGCGCTATTTAACCAAAGGGGGCTAACTTGTAAATTTTAACTAAACTAGTTAACACCAGTTAAACCAAGGGACCTGTGGTGTTATTTGTTTACGTACTTAGGGACTAACCATGCAACTTTTAAAAGATAGGGACGAAACTTGTTACTTTATACAAACCACAGGGACCAACCATGTAATTTACTCTTGACCAAAAGTACTTATTATAAGTTCTAGAATAATTTAAAATATTCTACTAAAAAATGCAGATTTACGGTAGAACCATTTCAAAAATTCGGAGATCAAGAAGATTATTACTACTTATGATGGCACAAATATTGAAGAATGTTCTGTGTAGCATCCTTCAAAGGAATGGATTATCCCATATATAAGTGAGGAGTTCCTATTAAATCACTTGGTATAGTAACGTGACATGGGGCGTTATGCTGATGTGGCTCAAGTTAATGTGGCATTATCATACCGTGGCCAGGCGTTATGGTGCTACGCTGATGACAGTGTTGTCATGATAACACTGCGTTGAACATTGTAGGAATTTAAAAAATAAAAAAACAAAATAATAATAATAATAATAATAATAATAATTCAGCCGCTTAATTTTTCCTTTTATCTTTTCCATTTCGATTTATATGAGAGTAAATGGGTTGATTGTATGTGTGTTAACTCTGTGTGCGTGCAAGTGTGGCGTAGAGATGATAGCCTTTTTTTTTTTTTTTTTTTTTTTTTTTTTTTTTTTTTTTTTTTGGGCTGCTAGACTTTGCTAGTGAGTGGGTTGGGATTTGGTAGTTAACTTTATTTTTTTAAGTTAAGATTCAAAGTATATACGCTGCACCATAGTTACAAAGTATAAGCTGCACCAAATAAACACAACTTTTGTTTTTTTTAGAGTAAACTGCAAAAAATATCACTAAACTTTTCGACAAATGCAAAAATGTGCGCCAAAAAAAAAGTGCAAGAAACCTAACGTTTCATTTTTCTGCAAGTTATGTCCGCGAAGAGTTACTATAGCTACAGAGACATTTTTTGCAAAAATATTTTTTGCAGTTTACTATTCATTTTATTTTGACTTCCCATAACCACCACTCTCTACCACAACACACCCATCACCACCACCCTCCACCATCGTCACCAAGATTGCCATGTTGTATATTTGAGATTGTTTGTTACAAACTAACGATGATGACGTCAACATCAAATAGTAATGAACCACTGGCTGTACATCCCTAATAGTGTAAGTTCATCTTTTTGCATAGCAAAGCAGAATTCAAAGTTTATTACCTTGTAACCACAATTTCTGATATCTTCAAGAAGTTTGGAGTGCCATTTTTGTGGTACTTTGTACAACCATTCCCCCTTTACATTGTGACACGTGTAAAAATCAGTAACTAAAAACAGTACAAGTAAATCAATCAACATGTAATAAACGATTGCCTTGTCTAAATTTGAAACAACAAAAAATAACAATAGGTTAATAGTCATTTAAGTAAAAAAAAAAAAATAGAAAAAAAAAACGTTTATTGTATAATTGAGGGAAGAATATGTATTTGTGGTAGGGCTTACTGGAGGATCTGATGTGTGGCCATTTGAGATAAGATACTGAAAAGCGACCATCCTTGATTGTATCAACCAATGTTTTTAAGCGCTTATTGTTCATATTCTTCAGCTTTGGCATTTTATGCTTGTCGTATATTATAGGTTTACCAGTTAAAATGTTGTATTTAATAGTATCACCAACATTTTTAGACATTTTAGACCAATTAAGGAACATGTCCGGATATGGTATTATTATCTTCCATGGTTTATCCATGTCTTTTCACAAATTACATTTAAATTCAGTGAAAGTTTCTGGATTTCTAACTCTTTGCAACCCTCTGTATCCCTATATTGCACCAACCCTATATCATCCTCCAGAATCGGCGGCTTGCTCAACCAATACCTTTTCCTCTCAAATTTCTTATTAAATTCACCTCGAGCAATGTAACACTTAATCACAAGCACTCAATTAATCTTCATATTCTTAACTTTTTCACAAACACTAACCCCGTCACTTTTCTTCTTCCAAGCGTATCCATTGTACAAAAACAGTGATCCAGCCAAGGGCCTATCCGGAGTGTTGTTTGATAGTTCAAATCTATTATAGTTTTTCAAAATACTAAGCTCCTCGGTTTGAAACCACCTTCGTGGCCAGGGGCGGAACTAGGATTAAAGTTCAGGGGTAGCGGAAAAAAAAATTAACCATATTTTTTTTAAACGTACATTTAAATAATTAAAAAAAACACAATAATAAAAGAAGTTAAACAAATACCTAATAGATCTCAGAACTCTCCTTTTCGGTTTGTCATAGCTTGAAAACGAACCATTACATCATCATTCGTTACTTCGTCAAATGTCTCTCCTTCAACAGTACATACCATAACATTGTTCAAATATTTGTCCCCCATTCGATTCCGCAAATCCGTTTTAATAAGCTTCATTTTAGAAAAGCATATTTCAACAGTTGCGGTTGAAACCGATAAAACCAATGCAAGCTTCAAAATCCGATAAAATAAAGGAAATGAAAGATTTTTTCCGGTTTCCACCATTACCCGAGCTAGGTGGCAAATCCCATCCAAATTCAAAAATCTATCATCTTCCTTTACCGAGTGATAAAAGACTTTAAGCTCACCCAAAATACACCCGCTATCGTTCATATTAAAATCATCCGGATACATCTTAGAAAAGGCTACTATCTTAGATATGTCAAACTTAGAAAACCCATTACAAGGATTTAAACCCGACATATTTTCTACCAATGTAGTTGATACCTCATTGAACCGGTTCCCAAATTCTTGAATTTGCATATCCAAAACCGTATTAAAAACCTCAACCTCAAAATGATGTCGATTAGTAACGACATTATTCCGGCTCCTTGGGTTACCATAACTTCCCATCATATCCAACACCGTAATACCATTTTTATCACAAAAAGAAGTCACTTTTTTCAACATGTCATCAAACCCATTTTGTCTTAAATCATTCAATGCTTGTTTTGTTGCTTGAATCTACTTACTCGATTCCAACAAGTCTTGTCTCTTTTTTTGAAGATGTTTTGAGAGACAATTTGTGTGGCCTAAAATTTCTTCCATCAAGTGTGCATAAAAAACGAACTCAAGTTTTTGAAAATAGGATAGAATACCTTTTGCACTAGTTCGTTGTTGAATGCTATCTCCTTCATCTTTAACATAACAAAGGACGTCGACAACATAATTTAAGTACACTTATGATTGTTGCATGATGAGATCCCCATCTTGTATCACCGGCTCGCCTTAGGGAACTCTCTTGGTTTAATCCTTTTCCGGTCTTAATTTCACCTGAAATAATTCCTTGTTCCACTCTTTTTCTTTTTGCCTCACGTATCATATCATTTCATTTGCAAGAAGCGGAATCCGTATTAACAACCATGGTGAGGTATTCATAAAAATCTTTAACACCATCATGCTTTTTTGCAACCGCCACAATCACTAACTGTAGTTGATGAGCAAAGCAATGTACATAATGGGCCGATGGATTATTGTCACACCCTCGCCGAAGGCGGAAACACGAGGTGTAACGAAATCGATATACATCACCAAAGAGAAATAAGACAATACCATAATTTACATTAAGGAAAAGTATAACATTACAACGTTGTTATTGCCGACTTTGGCAAATATGAGACATAAGTTTGATTCCCAAAAGATGGTATTTCAGTACATAATGAAAAGAAGTGACATGTGAAAACTTCATTATGCAAGACCTTGATGACAAGCTTATTGACGATCACCGGAAATGCATGAGAGAAAACAGTCAACTATAAAAATAGTTGGTGAGTATAAACGTTTTAACTAATAAGAAAACCATTTGAGAAAGTTCGCCAGGCAAAGGCATTGTAAATCCACTCCGTTCCAAGTCCCGCCATAAGAGACTTGTAACCTGTGTGTTTACAACCCATTGCACATAAAGTAGTACGTTCGGTAGTCAAGTACATATGGTCAATATAGTTCACAATAAGGGCACATAGTACAACATAAGTCAAGGCCGCTCCGAACAAGGGAGACTTGAAGTCACTCCGCCACCTAGGCAAAGAATTATTAGTCACTCCGCCGACTTGGCGAAGGATTATCAGTCACTCCACCATGGCGAGAATTATTAAGGATGCTCTGAACAGGAGAGACTTTATAGTGTTGCTCCGAACAAAGGAGACTTTAAGTCTTAGATCATACAGTACACTAAGTCCAAAAGTTCAAGTCAAAAGGTTCACGATAAGTCAAAGGTTCAAATAATAGTGTTCGTAAAATAGCAACCAAGTTTGTTTGAGTACGATTTACTTACAAGCATAAATAGTGAAGCAATAGTCATTTAAGTTCGTTTAAGAGTAAATAATATAGTTCATGCATTCACCCCAAAACGATTAAAATAGTTAGAAAAAAGGGTTCGTGAATACTCACCTGATATAAGCGAATGATAACAAAGGGTACGAACTGAAGTAAGACGCGCACTCTAACTGCAACCTAAATGAATGATATGATCTGCTTTAGATCATGAAAGGATGAAAGGAATGTACATGCACATGTTTCCCTATACCACTCTTAACTTGGAAATACTAGTTATTGTCAAAATAAAATATTTTCCATACTTAGGAAAAATAAGTCCAAATATAGAAGTATATAACTTGTCGTATCATCTTATATGAAAATGTTAGCGTTATATTCCTTGTATCGAAAACATTAAAATAACGTCGTTAAGTCGTATAAATATTCTCTTGGGTCATACGTATTCATTTGTTAAGAATATAGTCCTTAGTACCATTTCTAGAAAATATACCTTCTAGTGCGTAAGTTATTATTTTTATTTGTGACCAAATATGTATATATAGTTTTGACGATGTTAAAACGGGTATAACTTGGTTGTTTTAAGCTCATTTTCCTCGTTCTTTATATCCACGGATTCGTTTTTGTATATACTAATATATTTTTGATAACTCGGCTCCTCTAGGTTACGTTTAACACCTCTTTTTGTCCGTCGAAAACTGCCAAACAGCATGCAGTTTTTATAAAAATAGTTTTCGTTGTTAAATTTGCAAAAATCATATCTCCTTCGTTATAAGCTCGTTTTAATCCGTTCTTTCGCCTAAAGTTTCGTTTTTGAAAGTATTTTCTAAATCTTTGGTCAAAAATTAACCATCAACCACTGATTTTCCCACGAAATAAAAATAGGGACAGTAGGTATTTTTATTGTTTCAAAAATCATTTTCCTAGTTTCAAACTTGTTCCAACTTCAACCAAACCACTTTCAATCACCACAAAACTAGTCTAATCTTACCATACACCTTCTTAGGGTGTCATGGGTTCCTAAACATCAAAAACCAAGTGGATCTAATAAAGATCTAACTATAATCACTTTCTAGGCTTTCAAAGTTAAAAGTTTGTAAAATAAAGTGGTATAAATAGCATATGCATGTAGATCTAGTATATATATCATATGGATCTTGTATAAACTTGGTAAAATTATAAAAATGTGATTCATATACTTACTTGAAAGATTAAGGAGATTTTGATGAGAAATACTTAAGTAAACCTTGAGTTTATCTTTCAAAACTCAAAAAGGTTTACAAACTAAACTTAAATGTTACTAGATCTTGAAAAAAAATAATGTGTCTAGCCTTGTTTCTTGTGTGTTGGCCGGCCACCAAGAGAGAAAGAAGGAAGAGAGGATTTTGTTTTCTTGAACTTGATATTATGTGTAAAAATGAGATATAATAGATTAAGTACTAGACAAGCTTGGAGTGTAATTAATATGAGTTGGTAAATTGCAACTCTTGGCTAGGAAGGGGGGGGGGGGGGCATGGTGGCGTGAATTAGGGGGGGGGGGGGGGAGTTGGAAGAATTTGGAGGCTAATAAAAGAACTTGTCTAGTTGTTGGATGAGCTAGTGTATTTTGTGTACACTTTGGGTGTTATCGGGTACTGAGTTTGTTAGAAATAAATTTTATCGAAGTTATTCGGGACATAATATAGTCATAAAAATTGTGAAAATATGTTGGGTACAAGTATTGGGAGTTTGGGTGATTATTGTTTAGTTTCCACGAAAACCGTCGTAATTAAATTAGGCGTACGATATAAATTAAATAAATTTCTAAAACACCGGGTAAATTAATTTTATAACTTTTACGATGTTATAAGGGATATAAAAATATGTCGGGACCATGGTGGGAATATTTAGATATATTCGTCGTATATATATTAGTCGGGCGTTAACGTTTATTTAGAAATCGTTATACGTAAAACGTTAAATATACTAAATATATATATTTGAAAATCCTAAGAGTGGTATAACATGTGAATGACCAAATGATGATATGCCGACAATTTCTAGTCCGTATGAGAGGTCCTTACCGATAATGCACGTGAATAGTGGAATTTTCAAAGTTTGGGAGTAAACGTAGACGTGGAAAATATCGGGTTGTTACATTCTACCAACCTTAAAAGGAATCTCGTCCTCGAGATTCAATTCGTCCATTCTATAGGTGTATGTGATCGCGGTTAAATTTGATGAAGCGACTAAGGTCGAAAACGCTAGGTCTTGGATTAGTCGGTGTTGTGTATAAGTTCTATACTAAGACTTAAGTGCTACGAAAATAATATAGTTGTTCAAGAGAATGTACCCGTTACGCTATCGTGGATATGTTGGGTGATAGGATTTCCTAGGAAGTAAGCTCTGCCACGCGCGGGTGGAATCTCAACGGCCTCATCTTGTGGCCCTTCAATTGCTGCTGCTAATTTTGGACGATTGCCTCTTTGGTTAAGATTCCTTTTCAACTTTGGACAGGTGTTTCGGAGGTGATCCAAGCTTCCACACTCGTAGCATGCTGACCTTCGTACTTGATTTCCTTTGCAATGTTTACTAAAATGACCTGTCTTTCCGCAGCTATTGCACTTTGGGCAATCTCCTGCGTGGTGTAGGTTACATCGGGTACATTTAGGTTGTGTGCCTACATATCCTCCGGGTCCTTGAGTTATTGCTCCATAGTCTCTAGCTACTCGTTGTTTCTTGTCCTGTTGATTTTGATAACGGCTTCCTTGCTGATCTCCTTGTCTCTTTCGTCCTTCATTATTTCCATTTGTTAGTTCACCAGATCTGATCACATCATTTGTCAAGCGGTATGCCATGCCCACAGCGGCTTGTAGAGTGGTTGGGTTCGATGAAGTGACATCCCTCCTGATTTCAGGAATCAATCCCCAAATATATCGATCGATCAGCTTTTCCTTAGTGGAGACCATATGAGGAACCATCTTAGTTAGCTCATGGAAACGGGCCGTGTACTTGTCAACTTCTACTCCTACCATCAAGTGGTTCCAAAATTCCACTTCCAGCTTCTCCACTTCATCTTTTCTGCAGTACTCGTCAGTTAGTAGTTTCTTAAATGCTTCCCAAGATAATCCATTTGCAGCCTCTCTTCCTCGAGTCTGTAGCTGGTTGTTCCACCAAGTCAATGCTCGACCTTGAAGTAGACCCACAGAGAATTCAACCTTATCCCCTTCAGCACATTTCGTGATGCTGAGTTTTGACTCAACATTCTCAAACCATGATAGCAGTCCAATGGCACCCTCAGTGCCATAAAATTCCATTGGCTTGCATGTCATGAAAGTCTTATAGTTGCATCCCTGACCGTTGTTCGAAGGACCCGCACCATTATTGGATCGTTTGGCATCAATGTGCGCAACAATCTGAGTGAGAAGATCAGCTAATCCAGCAGCACTGTCATTCGGGTTTTCATTGTTGTTACGTCCAGCAGCATCGTCATTCAGGTTTTCATTGTTGTTACGTCCTGAGCGAGTGTTCATTGCGGCCATGGCTCTGCGATAGACCAAAAATAATGGGTTGAGTGAACGATACATGAACGATGACGGATGATGTACGGTATAATGATAGTCGTGACATAGAGATCGCAGAATGATGGGAACAAAGCCATGCCTAATCTAACGGGACGTAAGGTAGCAAGGAGAAAGAATCTACATGAATGCATATAAAAGGTACGATAACAGAAACTGAAACATATAAACGGGTTATGCATACCCACCCGACCAATGCAACTTCAGGTGACCAGACTCTCTAGACTCGACCAAACATGATCTTTGACCACTACTCCCTTCATCGCATGATTCTTCCTAAATTATACATAGGTGATCAGGCTATGCATACTTGAGGATTAATAATGCAATGCTAGGACTAGTCGACTCGTATCATTTTTTTTTTTTTTTTTTTTTTTTTTTTTTTTTTTTTAATGTTACTTTGGTTATAGTTGCGATTTTTATTTTAGAAAAATCGGCATTCTCTATAACCTCTGGCTCTGGTACCAATCTGTCACACCCTCGCCGAAGGCGGAAACACGAGGTGTAACGAAATCGATATACATCACCAAAGAGAAATAAGACAATACCATAATTTACATTAAGGAAAAGTATAACATTACAACGTTGTTATTGCCGACTTTGGCAAATATGAGACATAAGTTTGATTCCCAAAAGATGGTATTTCAGTACATAATGAAAAGAAGTGACATGTGAAAACTTCATTATGCAAGACCTTGATGACAAGCTTATTGACGATCACCTGAAATGCATGAGAGAAAACGGTCAACTATAAAAATAGTTGGTGAGTATAAACGTTTTAACTAATAAGAAAACCATTTGAGAAAGTTCGCCAGGCAAAGGCATTGTAAATCCACTCCGTTCCAAGTCCCGCCATAAGAGACTTGTAACCTGTGTGTTTACAACCCATTGCACATAAAGTAGTACGTTCGGTAGTCAAGTACATATGGTCAATATAGTTCACAATAAGGGCACATAGTACAACATAAGTCAAGGCCGCTCCGAACAAGGGAGACTTGAAGTCACTCCGCCACCTAGGCAAAGAATTATTAGTCACTCCGCCGACTTGGCGAAGGATTATCAGTCACTCCACCATGGCGAGAATTATTAAGGATGCTCTGAACAGGAGAGACTTTATAGTGTTGCTCCGAACAAAGGAGACTTTAAGTCTTAGATCATACAGTACACTAAGTCCAAAAGTTCAAGTCAAAAGGTTCACGATAAGTCAAAGGTTCAAATAATAGTGTTCGTAAAATAGCAACCAAGTTTGTTTGAGTACGATTTACTTACAAGCATAAATAGTGAAGCAATAGTCATTTAAGTTCGTTTAAGAGTAAACAATATAGTTCATGCATTCACCCCAAAACGATTAAAATAGTTAGAAAAAAGGGTTCGTGAATACTCACCTGATATAAGCGAATGATAACAAAGGGTACGAACTGAAGTAAGACGCGCACTCTAACCGCAACCTAAATGAATGATATGATCTGCTTTAGATCATGAAAGGATGAAAGGAATGTACATGCACATGTTTCCCTATACCACTCTTAACTTGGAAATATTAGTTATTGTCAAAATAAAATATTTTCCATACTTAGGAAAAATAAGTCCAAATATAGAAGTATATAACTTGTCGTATCATCTTATATGAAAATGTTAGCGTTATATTCCTTGTATCGAAAACATTAAAATAACGTCGTTAAGTCGTATAAATATTCTCTTGGGTCATACGTATTCATTTGTTAAGAATATAGTCCTTAGTACCATTTCTAGAAAATATACCTTCTAGTGCGTAAGTTATTATTTTTATTTGTGACCAAATATGTATATATAGTTTTGACGATGTTAAAACGGGTATAACTTGGTTGTTTTAAGCTCATTTTCCTCGTTCTTTATATCCACGGATTCGTTTTTGTATATACTAATATATTTTTGATAACTCGGCTCCTCTAGGTTACATTTAACACCTCTTTTTGTCCGTCGAAAACTGCCAAACAGCATGCAGTTTTTATAAAAATAGTTTTCGTCGTTAAATTTGCAAAAATCATATCTCCTTCGTTATAAGCTCGTTTTAATCCGTTCTTTCGCCTAAAGTTTTATTTTTGAAAGTATTTTCTAAATCTTTGGTCAAAAATTAACCATCAACCACTGATTTTCCCACGAAATAAAAATAGGGACAGTAGGTATTTTTATTGTTTCAAAAATCATTTTCCTAGTTTCAAACTTGTTCCAACTTCAACCAAACCACTTTCAATCACCACAAAACTAGTCTAATCTTACCATACACCTTCTTAGGGTGTCATGGGTTCCTAAACATCAAAAACCAAGTGGATCTAATAAAGATCTAACTATAATCACTTTCTAGGCTTTCAAAGTTAAAAGTTTGTAAAATAAAGTGGTATAAATAGCATATGCATGTAGATCTAGTATATATATCATATGGATCTTGTATAAACTTGGTAAAATTATAAAAATGTGATTCATATACTTACTTGAAAGATTAAGGAGATTTTGATGAGAAATACTTAAGTAAACCTTGAGTTTATCTTTCAAAACTCAAAAAGGTTTACAAACTAAACTTAAATGTTACTAGATCTTGAAAAAAAATAATGTGTCTAGCCTTGTTTCTTGTGTGTTGGCCGGCCACCAAGAGAGAAAGAAGGAAGAGAGGATTTTGTTTTCTTGAACTTGATATTATGTGTAAAAATGAGATATAATAGATTAAGTACTAGACAAGCTTGGAGTGTAATTAATATGAGTTGGTAAATTGCAACTCTTGGGTAGGAAGGGGGGGGGGGGGGCATGGTGGCGTGAATTAGGGGGGGGGAGTTGGAAGAATTTGGAGGCTAATAAAAGAACTTGTCTAGTTGTTGGATGAGCTAGTGTATTTTGTGTACACTTTGGGTGTTATCGGGTACCGAGTTTGTTAGAAATAAATTTTATCGAAGTTATTCGGGACATAATATAGTCATAAAAATTGTGAAAATATGTTGGGTACAAGTATTGGGAGTTTGGGTGATTATTGTTTAGTTTCCACGAAAACCGTCGTAATTAAATTAGGCGTACGATATAAATTAAATAAATTTCTAAAACACCGGGTAAATTAATTTTATAACTTTTACGATGTTATAAGGGATATAAAAATATGTCGGGACCATGGTGGGAATATTTAGATATATTCGTCGTATATATATTAGTCGGGCGTTAACGTTTATTTAGAAATCGTTATACGTAAAACGTTAAATATACTAAATATATATATTTGAAAATCCTAAGAGTGGTATAACATGTGAATGACCAAATGATGATATGCCGACAATTTTTAGTCCGTATGAGAAGTCCTTACCGATAATGCACGTGAATAGTGGAATTTTCAAAGTTTGGGAGTAAACGTAGACGTGGAAAATATCGGGTTGTTACAATTATCTCTCAAAATCATAGCTTTTAAGCCATTAAACTCCCCTCGCATATTGCTTGCGCCGTCATAACCTTGACCCCTAATCTGTTAAAATAATAATAAACAATTAATAACATAAGTAATAAACTTTAACATAGTTGAAAGATTTAAGATACAAACTTAATACTTACTTGTGATATGCTCAGATGGTTATTTGCTAACATAGAAACAATGGCTTGTTTTAGAGTAGAAGAAGATGTATCTTGCACATGAGCAATTCCAATAAGACTCTCTTTAACAACTCCGATTTTGTCAACATATCTCAAAACAACAGCCATTTCTTCCTTTAAAGATACGTCACTAGACTCATCCACTAACAAACCAAACACATTATCTTTAAGTTCATCACAAATCCTTTTACTTACCTCTTTCGCAAAGCAATCAATAATCTCCTTTTGTACTAGTGGAGACGTCAACTTATTATTCTTCTTTGCATTCCCCAATGTATACTTACCAATCTCCGGGTGCATCTCACTAACCAACTTTAAATTTGAAAGAAAACACCCCTTATAATGAGAACTCTCCGATTCATCATGACCTCTAAATGGTAATCTATTCTCTAGGCAGTGTCTAGCACTAATAACAGATCCTAATAATCTGTACCGATTTGCAACCTTTTCTTGTTCACTTATAAATTTTAGCTTCACATCAATGGCTTGCTTTTGTTTCAAGAGATCCTCACATTTTTTCATCGCCTTATTATGATGACTATTAACTGACCCAACATGATCTTTTAAGGCATTTGATTTACTCCAATTACAAAAGCCTTCACTTGAAAAAACATCTCTTCCACCTTGATTGCCAACTTTTTCTTTAAATAAATAACAATATAAGCAATAGGCTTTGTCTGTTTTAACACTATACTCTAACCACGGGTATGTATCAAACCATTGTACAATAAAACGTCTCTTATCTTTACCA
This sequence comes from Artemisia argyi, assembly GCA_030686995.1. Lineage (NCBI taxonomy): Eukaryota > Viridiplantae > Streptophyta > Magnoliopsida > Asterales > Asteraceae > Artemisia > Artemisia argyi. Next base: position 48,175,045 of record CM060684.1, read on the forward strand.
TACATTTTGGTTGGAAATTTATGATTTCGTGGTTGAAAAGCTTTTTTAATAAGATAGTGTCTTCTTATATCATCCACTTGATTAGGATGATAACTAGCAATCGGTGGTCTATCAAAAGGGTCCGAAGGTAGATCATTCAAATCAAATCCATTTGGAATCGAACCCGAAGGAGTTGAAACCGAAGGAATTGAAACCGAAGGAATTGAACCCGAAGGAATTGAAACCGAAGGAGTTGGTCCAACATCATCCTCTTGAAATTTTCTTTTAAAGAAATTGCCAATATGCACTTGTTTTTTCATGTTTCAACTTTCAAAAATCAAGTCCCTAATACAAAAAGATTACGAATTGCACTTAGAAAATATGAAATTGGTTATGTATTGGTTGAATAAACCTAAGCAAAATTAACCCTAATACTAAGAATGACAAATTGACAATTACATATAAAATTGAACCACAATTAACCCTAATACTAAGAATGAAAATTATGAAATAGACTTTAAAATTGAAATTACCTAAGGGCTAAGGCAGTAGTGGGCAGTGGCGATTCACGATTGGCACTTTGGCAGCAGGCCAGCAGCGGGGGCGGATTTTTTTTTAAAGAATGTGTGTTTTTTTTGGGTATAAAATTGTGGTCGTGGGTTTGATTTGGACGAGCAGGGAGTGAGGGAGATATGGGCTTTTTTTGGTTATAAAATTGTGTATGTATTTTTTGGGTTTATTTATAAAATTGTGTATGTTTTTTTTTGGTTTATTTATTTAGTGGGCTTGGGTCTTGGAGTTTTTTTAAAGAATGATATGGGCTTTGAAAATTTTGTTTAGGGGTAGCGAAAATTTGTTTCAGGGGTAGAGAAATACAAAACATAGTACGAAAAACATAAAAAATCACCAAAAATCCCACTACCGGGTAAAAGTTCAGGGGTAGCGACCGCTACCCCTGAACTACATGTACATCCGCCCCTGTTCGTGGCGTTTCATTAACGATCTCCAGCGGAAGATCCGAGATGTCATTTTTATCATCCTTTCCCGGTTCCATCAGTAGATTCACCAAATTTATGTTGTAATAAAATGCAAGAACATGTACCTAATGGATGCATAATTTCAAAAAATAAGAAAGATGAAGATTCAATAAGCTGAAATCCATGAACTAAACAAAAACCGAATTCCATGGTCGTCGGTTTATCTATACTACTATATAAAAGGTTTATGACTTTCTAAATAAAAAGTCTTAAAAAATTTTAAACCCAAAAACATTTCTTTAATAAGAAATTAACAATTCATAGTCATATACCGAATACAGTCAAACTCTAACCGCTAACATTCATACAGTCTATTAAATTCAGTCAACTTGTAACCACTAACATTCATACAACTTATTGAATTCAGTCAACTTGTAACCACTAACATGTTTGTTATAAAATCAAAATAAAATAAAATAACACACGACACATATTAGACACACAAAAAACACACTATTGTCTTTTCTCTCTCAAATAAGAAACCATCTTCTCAAGTACACCACCATCAGATATTCCTCGGCCGCCACCACCTCATCTTTCGTGCCACAATACGCCATAATCACTGCTTTTTATGGTTTCAGTTATATGTGGTATTCGTGGTAGATCTTGTTCTTTTGGTGGTATATCGGGATATAAAACCTCAAACACAACACAAAAACACATGCAAACCATTTAACCAACTCTCTCTAAAAAAACCACAAACTCCTAGAAACACATCAGCAGCCGCCACCGCATCAGCCACAAAAATAGTCACTTGGTACCCGCCGCCGCATTGCGCGGGTACCCTTTTAGTGTCCCTAATATATGCATTTAAGGTTCAAGAAACGTCACAATGCTACATAAAGAACACATATACAAATTATCACATTAACGAAGAAAGAGATAAGATGATTACCTTTGAAATAACGAAAGAATGTAAGAAACGGCAAATGAAGAACGTGATATACAAATTCAAGAAACTGTAGATGGAAAGAAGTAATAAAAATTTGTCAAACAAAATGAATTTTAATCATACAATTCAAGAAGCTCGAATTTACTAAATCAAGAGAATATCTTTTCATATACTCAAATTCACACACGCGTACAAGTCTTATTTGAATTTCAGTAGTTCCAAACATCATACATATTTGTATCAAAAAAATTGTGATCAAAATGTTGTAAAATAAACCATTTACAACCCACCTTCTTTGATTCACAATCACAAGTTATTTAGATGCATTATTAAACTTCTAAGAATCTCATATCAAACTATCCTAAAACATTCAACAAGGTTACAAAAATTCAAAACCATACGTAAAGAACATAATACAAATTAATAACTAATCAAGAATGTCATTGTAAATCAAATCCCAAATCAACAACCTTTAAGTAAAATCTTACGCAAAGAACACATAGCAAACTAACACATAGATAATATGGAATAAGATAAACTGATTACCAACAAATGAGTGTAGCAGTAGAACTAAGATTGAAATCCACGTTATTAATGAAAATTGATCTTATTTGGGTATAAAATGATGAATGATTGTTGAAAATTTGTTGCAATAGTGAAGTTTGTTATGGTGATTTGTTTATAACAGAAAACTGATGAATTCATATGTTAACTGAAAAAAGCGGGAAAATTTATGGTGTACATGTGAAGGCGTCTTATTGGATGAATGCATGCAAATTACCAACGATAAAAGAATGAATGGAAATTGCTCATTTATATCAAATCAATCTGTTTAGAAATCACTTTAAATTGCTTTAGTTTGTCTTCATCGTAATTTATCTATCTATACTAATAAACCAGAATAATTTACAACTCAATAAAGCATCATTTGTAATTAATTCGCTGATGTATCGCGAATCTGATTGGTCGATGATTTAATGCGTACAAGTAGTCTATGCATCCATTTTATATAAAAACTTCCATAAAATACAATTATTTATAAATAATGAAATAGCATTACATTTTTAAGAAACTCATTAAATAGTTTGACAAAAAAAAACAGTCAAACATAACTGTTTCGAGACATCCTTTACACGCTCCTCCTTCACACACTCTCCTCCTTCACACGAAAAGATCAAATTGTCTCTGCTAATTTTAGGCAAGAATTAATGCATTAATTTTGTTTGTAACTGTTCTTCAATAAAACTGATAAACCATATCACATTCGAATCAATCTACCCAAAAACTTCAAACCCTAAACTAGGCAATGATCCCTAAAATTATCCCCAAACCTATTATTGATTTCGATTGTAAGTTTCTTCCCATCATTTTTTTTTGGGTTTTGATTGTAAGCTTATTTTGGGTTTTGGTTGTAAGCTTATTTTGTGTTTTGATTGTAAGCTTATTTTTATAATTTTTCTAATAATTTATTCTTTATATATGCTTCTTCTTGATTTTGATTATATTATTTAAGACTAACTAATGATGTTAATCTATAGATCATAAATTATTATTTTTGTTGTTTTTTTTAGATTCTTTATTTGAATTTTGCATCAACACATTTGGAATCATGTAAAAAAGCATCTTTGGTGATGACCCTAAAATTGGGGATGATCCCGATCCGATGCAAAACGATTAAGTATTTTTTTTCTAATCATGTTCTCAATCTTCTCCTTAATTTTGTTACGATTTGATTTATCTTGTGTTTTTTTTTTATTTAATTTTGGCTATAGAATTGATCACATATGAATTGCTTAATTTGTTCATGAATTGATTTTGTTTGTGTCATTGCTTTTCTTATTGCAGGCATAGTATGTTAGAAACTCTGGTAATTGTGTGCCCACAACATGTTTGATGAAATGATTATGAAATCAAATTGCTTTTCATTGCATCTACATATTTATTGTATCGTGTTTACTGTTTTTTGCATTTTATAATTTATGCCTCAAATGTTGTTACGTTTGATTGTAGGTTGATGTTGTTTTAAAGCTAATTCCGGGTTTGGATCATATCATAAAACCTAAGATCGAGTTATTCCTCGCAAAAAAAGCAATTTTGAAATGAGTAAGTATCTTTCTCTTTTATGACATTACCTTAATGTTATAATCTATTTTTGAAGGTAGAATTTGATTGGCGAAGATTAACCAGGTTTGTCAAGCTTTATCACTCTGCCATTGAATTATATGCTTTGTGATAATGATAATGAAATGATATATACATGCTCTGTATTTAACAATGTTATGCTTATTTGTATTAAGTATTTATTTTTAACAATGTAATAATGCAATTTTTGTTTTTTCTTGCAGAATTCAATGTAGCGAATTAAACAAGTTGTGGATATTGGCATCCTCACATTGTCGAAGGGGTAATTCTTAGTTATTAAATGTACCTATATATTTACAGATATATCTTTAATATATGATTGTAGCGTATATTGATATATGGTTATTTTTTATAGGCATATATGTGGGGTTTTGACATTCGCATCTGGCTTAAACATCTAAATCCATTAACATGGCCTGAAGTACTTCGACAATTTGCTTTATCTGCTGGCTTTGGACCTCAGTTGAAAAAAAGATAAAAGTCAAATGCTCTTCCTTGCCTAAAATGGACGAGGTTCATTCCATTTGTTCTTCTATTTTAATTATTAGTGTTCGTAAATTTAAAGTTATGTAAAAATTATACAATTTATCAAGTTTATCGGTTTTAGTAATATATTAACCAACTTACCAACGGTTTAAATGGATCAAACTTGACAAAGACCATTAGTAATCATAAATAATTTGGTTTCGTGCAGGGTAAAGATTGTGAAGATGTAATCACCATGCTAAGAAATGGTTTAGCTCCTGAAAACGCAACCATTTTGTTGCAAGAAAAAGGGGCCAACCAGCCAAAAAACGGGGCATTGTCTAACTCCTGGGACCATAAAATCTGCTGCTCATCATGTTATGTGTCTCGAGTGAGACAAGGGCCTTAACGTTTTGGATATTGCTGCAAAGATTCAGGTTTGTATACTTTTCTTCTTCTATAAATAATTCAATATTAATTTTCTGTAAAATGCTTTTGATCCTACTAACGGTCCTGTCCATTTAACTTCTATATGTTTTAAAGACGTTATGTGATCATAATTCACGCTTTGGTTATTTTTGGAACCGGACAAAAAAGTTTATGTGGCTTAGCCCAACCCAGTCCATACTACTAATGCCCCTTTTTGACCCAAAATCCCACCCTACCATCTTGGCTCCTTTGCTAATTGCTATATGAATAAAAGTGTTACAGATCACTTAAATAAGAGTCTCATATTGTCATAAGTTGTCCTATTTTGTTACACCAGATTAAGGTTTTGATATTAACAAAATTAAAAAAACTAATCCAACTCTGTTACTATTTCTTTCCTCTCCAAAAACATATTCCGTAATGACTAAATTTTATAACATATGCCTATACCTCTACAATAATTTATGTCTGCATATGCTATCACTACTATGTATTGCTGAGATGCCTTGCCGAATCGGATAATGAGCAATAAATTTTTGTTGTTTAAGCGAGTATATCTCAGTTGCATATGTTATGGCTCCATGCTAACCACTTCATAATATTTTTTTTATTGCTGTCTAAATGAGATACCGTAAATTTTTAACTGTTTTCATATTGCATATTTCATTTATAAGGTATGGAAGACTGCTTTAGTAAGGGGAGTTAGTGTTGCCCCATGATGTTTAGACCTTGCTCAATTAGCCGGAAACACTTAAGCAGGTAAGCAATTCTAAACACCTCTTAAATAATAAAACGTTTCAAGATAAATTAGCATTTTTTAATACACGCCATACTTTTGGCTTTTCGATCTATCTGGCTCCGTGTGGCATTAATTCTAAACAGTCGTTTGTAGGGAGATTTTTACTTTAAAGATATTCATGCCATGTTGTAAAGAAAGAATATCCTTTCTGATGAGCGAATAGGTGTCCACTATTTCCCAAAAAGGCACAACCAAATAGAACCAAGTTGAAGTACCATTTGTGTTTTAATGTGTTATATGTGATTAATTGTTCCTTTGGTCCTTCACGTGGTAAAAAAAGGATCAAAATTTGAGGAGAATTAAAACTCAGTAATCAATTCATGATAGGGGCATAGGGCATTATAATGTTTTGTGCTATCGCCTCATCGGATGCTTTTGTAAAATATTTTGTTAGTTCTCTATACACCTCAAAAGCAAGTAATCATATACCTCGATGTAACACTCATTGTTACGAATGGTTAGGAAACTGTCTTTAGTTTGCTTGTATAGGTACTCATCGCATTCCAACTTGCTGAAGGGAAGTGTCTTTATAGACCAATTCATTACAGAACCATACCAAGGTTGGCACCATGTAATTACTAAGTTGTTGTTTTTGTTCACTTCCATTCTTATTTTTGGAGGAATGGACTCAACGAAGCTTTGTTAGGTTTATACTTGCAAAATGCAAGGAGTCAACATGGTGGGGAAACATGTGATTAGTACAAACATGTAGATGCAGTGATTGAAGAACCTGAAACCTCAAGAGCAAATTTGTTATGGTTATTGTTTTCTTCACTCTCAACTAAAACGTATTTGTTAAAAATATGTTCTAATAAGTTGTTATTGAGATTTATGCTTAATAAAACTGGACAAAGTACTTTGAGTTGTTGCTTGAATTGGACGAAAACCTCCCGTGGATTAGTTGGCTAAAAGGTTAAAAACCACGGTTACACAAAAAAGTAGCATGTAAATAGGATTACTAAATTGAACTCTGACTAAAATGAGGCGCTGAGATTTATTCAGAGTAAATTGCATGTAATATGAGTACTAAACAGTCGCATGTGGTATGTCATTGAGATTAAACTTTGAAGTAAATTTTGATAAATTGCTGTCAAGTCCGAAACGTGCAGGCGGTTTTTCAAATTCTTACGGTGTACCAAGACCCTCGGATAATATTGGGAAGCGTTATTAAAAGATAATTCATATTTAAATCAAGAGTTGGTCATATGGATTTGGGTTTATGTCATTACCGAAGGGTTGAGAAGTGTTAACATTACATTTGCACATACAGTTTACACCTTGGATTCTGCATCTAAATAGAAGGTCATGCTAGCAATTGCAGATGGAAATGTAGCCTATAACAACCTGATTTATACAGCTGATGAGGCCCGTATGTGTTTTTTTTAAGCATATGTCCAGTTGTGAGGGGAATATGCACTGGATTGTCTAGGGGAAATGTAGTCAGCTGAGAACATGTGAATTAACAAGAAGTTTAGACTTTAGAGGCTGGAATTGATAGATATGGATATGTTACAGCGTATTTAGTATAGAAGTATGTTTCTTTTATAGATTATATGGTATTATTGTTTGGATCACAGGCATGTCTTGATCCTCTCAGTATTCAAATTTTGTAGAGTTTAATATCGGGTTTCGTGATTAATATAATTAACCTTCTAAAAAAACAGTCAACACCTTAGCAAAAAGTGTAACATTCTTTTAACCTAAGAAATGTCAGATGTGCACGAGATCACCAATGAGTTAAGGGAATGGAAAGTATAAAGTGCGCATACACGAGTGTAGAAATTAAATACAAATAAAATTATTATCTTCTTGAAACATGGCTAAAATTATTATTAATAGGAATGTAAATATCAAAATGAGAAACGACCTCACGGGTATTATAACTATATTAGTATAAAAAATTTAATATAATTTTATAGAAAAGTTACACTTTACAAACCATAAATTTATAATTGTTACAATATTAACTTCAAAACAAGGTTATTGAAATATTATTTTTCATTATACTATCCACCCGAAGTTTAGTTAATCTAATGTTATTACCACTTTGTTTTAAACTAATCATGCTAACAATATAAGTACATAAATTATACATGAAAACCTAGATAACTGTTTTTTTGGTCGTTTCCAGGGTCGAAAACAAAAGAGGTTTGAAGTTCGTCATTGTGATGCAGATGGTAATATCTCGAAAAGTATTACAAACATTTTCTACAAAAAATTACTTCAATGTCTATGATCAATGTTCAACAAGTATGCAAAAGTATATAAATGACATATTTTATACCATTTTTTAACCCTACATACACTCTTATTAACAACTACCTTCCGGTTTGAACTTTTTTTGAATACTGAGGATTGTTTTTGTAAATCAATCATTGAATGTATTTTTGAAGTGCATACAAGTTTTTAAGCTTGATGGATATTGATATAGTATTTATTTTGCGCTTTGTATTGTATTATAACATCTATCAAGAACTTCAAAAACTTCAATTCAAGCACAAAATGAACCATGTTAGAAAAAGGTTATCATACACAAAATGAACCATTTGGCAATAAGCATCATTTTGATTATCAAGAACTTTTATTCTCAAGCACAGATAATTAACAGAACACATTTTGGAAGTAAGGTTATCATATCAAAGTTGAGAATTACTACAACATATGATAAATGTTTACCGCTAAAGATCGTGAGGAAACAATATCGCGTGTCAGTGTTAGTTGTTATGACAAAAACAAGAGCTAAGGGCAATCACTTTCAAAAGTTGGTTTGTACGTGCCACGTCCTGTTTTCACACATGGACAACAATACGTGGCTTTTAAAGACCATTCAAAATGAAGGCCACGATGGACGTTTATTACGCACATAATAGTTTATAGTATCTTTAATTGTTTTTATTATACTGAAGACTCACTTACATTTGGGTGGCTACGTGATAAAAAGTAAAAGTAGCAATTTACTTTAGGCAGAAAGCAACATGGAATCCAAAAGTACTTCTTTATGTGATAAAAGTAAAAGTTGCAATTTACTATATGATAAAAGTAGAAGTAGCAATTTACTTCACTTGCTTATAACTTATTATTCCGTTACAAGAAAATTTTTTAGCGTTTACGTTCGTTGTTCTTTCTTACTTTATTCACGTACTTAATTTTTTTAATCAAAAACCCTCTAAAATCCCGTGGATTCCACGGGTCTATAAGCTAGTTTTAAATATAATAGTAATAAATGAAAAGTTGTCTTTTTTTTTTTTTTTTTTTTTTTTTTTTTAATTGTTAAATGCATGATTAATGTAACTTGGTAATAAAAATGGAAGGTAAATGGGATACTTCGTAAAATGTTTTAAAAGTATTTTTTGTATTTTTTTCACCGTGTATAAATTCTTTACCCTAATTAATATATATATATATATATATATATATATATATATATATATATATATATATATATATATATATATATATATATATATATAGCGTGTTATAATGCAGAAGACAAACATTAATTACGAGACAACATAAAAACTTTGTTTAGAGGATTAACATGAGTCAAATTAATGAATAAAAACAATGTACATCTGTTGGGATACGAAGATCAAAGTACTTCTGGAAGTTCAAAGTACTGCTTGTGTCAAAGTGTTGCTAATGGTCAAAGTACTGCTCGTGCATGAAGATTATTCAAAGTACTTCTAAAGTTAAAAGACTGATGTGCAAAATCGTTTAAGGATTTTTATGTAATATTATTAGAATATTCTAGAATTAGTTAGAGATAGTTTACTTGTCGTTCAAGTATTGTAAACCGACTTAAGGTTTTCCTTATGCCTATAAAAGGAGCCTTAGGATGGTATTAGACATACGAGTACTTGCATACATTAGAGAATACGATATTAGAGAGTTAGGGATTGTTAGTGAATCTGTGTAAGATAAGCAGGTTCAAGTTGGTTTTAATATAATCATTCAAAGATCTTCTTAGCTTTGTGTTAGTAGATTCCACATACTTTACAAGGTTATATCAGCGTTTCATTATTAGTAGTTTTGAGCTATTCAAGATTGCTAAGATCATTACAAGTTATAGTTAAGTTTGGTCAGAGTATAACGATCCAACAACATCAAGCGGCTTATTCATAGTTTTATTCAAGAATTTTGGATGAGTAGTATAGTGTTGTGATCATTATGATGATATGTCCATTTGTTATATATTCATAAAATGGTCAAAAATAAATATGCAACTAATGTCAAGCTAGTGTAATTTCCTAGAAAATTTTACTATCATTTAAGGTAGCCTTATATATATATATATATATATATATATATATATATATATATATATATATATATATATATATATATATATATATATATATATATATATATATATATTTGCAGTTTAAAAGACATTTTCAAATATTATTTGCCGTTTTACAAAAGAATAATCTTTCGTATTCAGCTCTAGGTAGGGTTTTATAAATCATTAGTTTAGCTTTAGTATTTTTATCAATCTTTGTTTGGGGTTGATTGTATTGATTTTCAAAATCTATTTTTGTTTAAAGATCACCAATTGAAATGATATGCCAAAGATCTTGATCTATTGATTTCACATAATTTTCAAATTTATTTTTCCATTCACAAAAATTATCATTTTCAAATTATGGTGGTTTTTGCGTAGATTGCCCTTCTAAAAAGCTTCCAGATTCCATATATCGATTCAAGTTTTAAAATACAATTTATTTTAAAAATCTTGTTTAACGTAGCTCTGATGCCAATTGTGGAAAACTAGAAGGGGGGGGGGGTTGAATAGTTTTACGTCGTTTTCTTTTTATAAAATATTTGTTAAAAGAGAACTTCAATTCAAGTTTTGTTGTAAAAATTATTGATTGGTTCAGAACAGTCAACTTAAATTAACCAAGTATATGGTCAACAAAGTCAAACTACCTAGACCAATGCTTCCGGGTAATATAGAGTATCACCAGGTCGTTATGTCCCGATGAGGTGTGGATTGTGCTTTAGCGTGCTTGTGATCGGGTGATTATTCACAGAAAAGGATTGTAATGAGAATTATTTGGAAATTATGAACAGAAATAGCTTAGGAAAGCTATGTGATTGATTACTGGAATTGAGATTAAGAAGATTCGATTTAAAACCTAAAAACGTACGTTTTAATTAAAAACGTACACTGACGTACGAGAAAGAAAGTACAACTGATGAACGGAAAAGGCTATAAGTGTGAAATTATTATTTTTATAATCCTAACAAATAAAGAAAATTTTAAGAAAAAGAAAATTTATTTTTACACTATTTAATTTATTATTATTAATTAATTACTAATTATCTATTTATTAACTAATTAAATTGATTTAAATTACTAAAAACTACTAAAAAGACTTAGATAATTAAGAAGATTTTTATAAATCTAATTAACCATCACAGGAATCCTAAAAATTATAAAAAGTTGATTTTATGTAATTTTAAACTAATTTACTAATTATTATTCTAATTATTTATTAGTTACCAATTAAACTAATTATATTATAAAAAATAGAAAATGAACAGTAGAAATTCTAGAAAAATTTATAAAAATGTTTTAACTTATATAAAAGCTAGAAAAATTATAAAAACTAGGTGTTACTTAATAAAATCTAATTATGCTATTTAATTCTTAATTATTAATTAATAATTAATTAAACTAAAATTAATTCTAAAAACCACTAAAAGACAAAATAAAAATCTGGAAAATTTTCTAAAATTACTTTAATATAAAAGAGATTTAATAAAAATATAAAAATGATAAAGTGCTTATAAATAAGCTAAAAAGAAAATTAAAATGATAATTTCTATTAAATAGAAGCTATCACTATAATTAAAATTGGTTTTTTGTGTTTTTTTCTTTTTCCAAACTATTTTTACACTAAAAACTAATAACTTTTATGAAAACACTTTTTATGAAAACCAGAAATGAGCACTTTGAGTGCTTATTAGTCCAAGCAGTTGACTTTCTTTGACCAGTCAAGGAATTAGGCTCAAATGGAAGTGTGTGGGGTCCACAATGATGTATTCAGGTTCACACAAGTTACTTGGACATGTTTGAGCAAGTTTCAATCAAATAAGCAATAAGAATAAGCAAAGAAACCTGAATAAGCACTTAACTATATTGATTCTGAGACAGAAAATGGGACAAACTTTGAGGGCAGTTCCAAGTGGGGTCCACAAGGTCAAAGGTCAAACCAATGGTCAATACTTGAAGCTTGCCAGGAGGGGGGTTGGAAAAACCCATGATTGGATTGTGGGACCCACTGGGGTGGCCACAATCAACCACCAAAGGTGGTGGTGTTGCTGAGGTCTGATCTGAGCAGGGGAGATACCTTCCCCTGCAGTCTTGTTTGAGGGGTAAAAAGGTCCACAAAGAAAATTCACAAAAATATAAAAATGGTGGGAATCTCAAGTTCTACTGGTAGATTATACACCCAATAAGTTTCAAACCCTAAAATCAAACACAAAAATCAATAAAATTCTTTGAACTTTTGGAAAAATTGAAGAACATGCACTTTTGACTTTTTTGATGAAACTTGATGAGTTGACTATTGTGAGTTTTGATTGATCCCAGATGACTACTTGATGTTTATTAAACCTAATGCTAACCAAATCTACTAAGCTAAACTAATTTTTGAGTTGATTCACAAGATTTGAGAAACCAAATCACAACAGTTAGGCTGTTGTGATTTAAACTTTGTGATTTTGACTTTTTGGTGTTCAAGACTTGATTTTATGCTTACTCTAGTTTATTTCTACCCTATGGAGAATGTCTAAATAAACTTTATCTACTGAATCTTTCAAGATCACACTGAACTAAGTTAAACCAAACACCCCTTTAACAAGTGATTATGAAAATTTTTAAAACAAAAAGCCGATGCAGGCCATGCTTCTGAGAATTATGAGTATATAATGATGAAACAAGTCTAATTAAACTTCTAATGACAACCATTAACAGCATTTTCCATAGTTGATTCAACAATGGAATTTTAGGCAGTTAAACTCTCACTAGGTAATAACTTAGAACCTAAACAATAACAAGCTGTTTAATCAACAATTCACTTCACATACACATAATGATCATAAAAACACAGAGAAGTACATGTATAGACACAATGAACAGTAGATTGCTAGAAAATTGGTATGAAAGCTTACAAGTTGGTCAATGAAAGAACAAGCAGCTGAGGACCAAATAAACAACCTAACACCCCCCACAGGGTACTAAAACCACTGCTATCAATATTTCACCCTTCTCCACTGCTTCAGTTAACTTTGGTTGACCTTGCGTATTTTTGAGTATTTTTGGATTTGTGAGTTAATGAGAAATTCACCCAAGTTTTAAGGTTCAATCATGTTTACTATTGTTATTATAGGTTAATGAAACAACAAATGAACCATGAAAACTTTTTATAAGCTAATTTAAGAATTTAAGCTAAAACACTAAATTATGAAATTTGAAAAACAAGGGATACATTACACCATTGAAAATGAGAGTACAAGATTACTGAAAGCTTGAAATTACAATATTAACTATGCTTCAATTCCAGAAAAGATTACACGACTTAAGAATTTTTGCTAAGAAAAATAATAATAACTAACTAACTCCTTTTCCTCTTTCTTCAGCATATATTGACTTCTTTGGGCTCCCACATGTCTCCTGATTACATCCCATCAACAATTTCAACCATTGGATTCTTTTTGAGCAATCCCAGCCTTTGAATGAATTTTGGCGCCAATTTAAAGTCTTCACTGACTTTGGTTTACTCGGGGGCAATTGCTATCAATTAATGCATTTTGTAAGCTTCTGGGAGTTGGGGGGAATATGGAGTGGGATGCTGAGGTGGAGGAGGGGGAAGCTTGAGTGTGGCAGGTATCCAAGTGGGAGAGGGGAGGGAGGTTTGACTTTGGTTGTTTGACTGGGAGGGTTTATTAGAAACGGGGGAGTAAATAATATTGTGGAGGGTGGGCTGGTGTTGGTGATGGGCTGGTGTTGGTGAATGGGCCTGGTTGGGTGGTGTGGGCTTTTGGAGTTAGAGTGATAAGGTGAATGGATTTGGACTTGAATAAATCAAAGGGTCCGTTTGGTATTGTTAACAAAACATCACAAGGACCAAAGTTGTAAAATCTGAATTTTTGAGGGGCTTGTAACGTTATATTTCCAAAGTTGTTACAAGGACCAAAGTTTCCAAATTCCAATGATACAAGGACCACAATTAAATTTTTCCATTTTAAAAATCCCAGGGACCTTTTCTGCAAATTTTCAAACTCCAGGGACCAAACATGTAAATTTTCCAAACTTTTCACCCAAAGTCCATTTTTGATAACTTTTGATTTTTTAAAGACTTGGGTTGACTTTTCTTTCAAAATAAATGCATAGGGACTATTTTTGACAAGTTTTGAAACTTGGGGGACTGAAACTGGCAATATTGCAAACTTTGATCATTTTTCATTTGTTTTTGCTCATTTTGCATTTAAAACACATAAAACACAATCTCTGGGATAATTTAAGTATTTTGATGACTTTTCGATTGTTTTTGTATGTTTTGGCAGTTTAAATACGATAAAAATGATGAATGTTTGAGCACTCATCAATTATACTTAATCGAAATGATCAATTATATATGTATATGTATATGTATATATATGTGTTTTATCTTTTTAGGTTGTTTGTAAAATCTTTATTTTGTGAATGAACTTTTAGTTTGATTTTTGTGTGAAATCAATGTTAGCACAATATGATAAGCAATAACAATATGTAAATGTCTATGTCTACGTGAGCAATAATGATGTAAAAAAAAAGGATAATAAGCAAGAGATGGAAGGATCAAACCGAGACACAAAGGATTTTTAGTGGTTCGGCTACAAGGACACCTTCCTTGCCCTACTCCACTCCTCGAGTCACCTACTCGAGAGTTCAACGAGCTCCCTTTTGGCGGAGAAACCTTACACAACTTTCGCTTACACCGATTTACGACACTAAGCTAAATGTCGAGTTCTAATTGTAGCTAGAACCAATCTCACACCACTAGTCACTACACACCTTTTTCACAACTTCTTCACACCACACCTTCTCCTTCACAACACTACTACTTCTTCTTCTCAACACAACTTCTTCTTCTTCTTCTTGACAACACAACTTCTTCTTCACTACTTCTCTACACTACTAATCACACCTAAATCTACCTATTACAAAACTTCTACACCTTTACAAATGATTTACACAACAACTAACAATATTCACAACTCTACAATACTTCTTAACTAGATGTTGAAGGAGTATTCTTCTCTTGCACTTTGAATGGTGAGGGATTGAATCACTTAAAACAAGAACTTATAATCTTATGATCAAAGGGTTTAGAAAAATGATTTGAAAGGATTTGGACAAAAAGTTTTAGTGCAAAAGGTGAGGAATAAATGCAGGATTGAACATGTATTTATAGGCAAAAAAATCTGACAACAGGAGCGGGCTGGCCCCCTTAAATGGTGGTCGGCCCCCTTAAAATTAAGGGGGCCGCCCATCTGTAACGGTCAGATTTCTTTGTCTTTTATGGGGAAAGTTTATTTGGTGAAAATTTAACTGATTTTGGTTAAAATTTTGAATTCATATATTTATTATGAATTAAACATTTTCCTTTAATTACCAAAAGTGTTTTTCTAAATATATAAAATGTTTATATCATTTTACAAACTTTGTAATTATTAAATAAACTTTCCTTTGATCATAAAATGTATTAGGTAATTGTTTATTGATACCTTAAGTGATTTAGTAGATGGGACTAGCAAAAAGAGTCACAAGGTGCAAAAGAAAACAGTGTAAAAATCTGTTCCAGATGGCCGGTCCCCTTAATTCTTGGTCGGCCCCCTTAAAATTAAAGGGACCGCCCTTTATAATTAAGGGGGCTGCCCATTTGGTGAATTTTCAGGCGACCAAATTTTAAATTTTTTCTAAAAGTGGTTTATTTTTGTTTTTGTGTTTGCGGCAAACTCTATTGGAACATTTCATATTAGTTTTGGTCTATTAGAAAAGCAAGTAATTCATATATATAAACATATATTAACCATGCAAACATGTATCTAATCCAACACGAAATTCATGCACACAAGAAAAATGAATAATAACACAAGAAACACTCATTAATTATTTAGATATATTATGTTGAAAACATAATCATTAGTACATAAGCATATATATATATATATATATATATATATATATATATATATATATATATATATATATATATATATATATATATATATATGCTTTCCTAGCAAACTACACTAGATAATACGAAGTTGCCAACTTAAGGTTTCTTGGACTTGCTTGTGATACAAAAGGTTTGTGATGATTTTATTTGGAGATGTGAAACATAAACATAAAGTTTAGTTGTTTGATGGAGAAGGGTATGGAGTGGAAGAGGTGGATCTCACGATGTTGTATCATGTTAAAAGAGGTATGGGATGAGGATGAGTGAGAAGATATTCGATCCAAGAAATGTCTTCACTCAAGTAGAGAATTTGTTTTTGGAGGAAAATTCAACAAGGGCAATAATGGGTGTGGTTGGTAACTTGATCCAAGTTGAGTGAGTGGGGTAAGCAATTTGCATAGGGTGATGATGGAGGTTGCCCTTTATTGCGTTGTGCAATATGCATAGCAAGGAGATCACTTAGATCATGGATTTGGTTTATTTCTTCACGGAATTTTTGCTTTTCCGTGGCAATGTGGAGTGAGTTATTTGGTTGATATGGATGACATGGAGTTGTGTAGTTGGAAGTGATGTTATTGGAGTTGTAGTTTGATGATTGACCAAAATGATATGGATCATTGTAGTTGGATGGAGGTTGAGATGTGTAGCTTGGGATGAAGGAGGATGTTTGGCCAATGGGGTATGGTTTGTAAGGTGGTTCAAAGAAATGTCCTTGTGGATTTGGAGTGCAGTTGGGGAAGTGAGTGGTTGGAGGAGTAGGTTGATTTCCAACTTCATTTGTTGTGAGGGATTTGTCTCGAGAGCTTGTTATTTTGGTTTGTTGGGAGAAGTCATGATGGAATGGTTGAGCAAGGATATGTGATGAGGAAAGGTATTTATAGTGTGATGAATATATGTTTATGGAAGAATAATATGTGGTAGATTTGCTAGACAAAATATGTTTGTGAATTTAGGGAAGTAGAGAATCAAAATAGGGTGAAATAGGCTAAAAAGCATAATGCAAACAGGGAACCTCGACCATCAGGTGGCCGGCCCCCATAATTAATGGCCGGCCCCTTTAATTTTAAGGGGGCCGCCCTTTATGATTATGGGGGCCGCCCAGGGCCTGGATCCCAGATTGCCAGAAATGGGTGTTTGGAAGAAATTCTTCCAGAAAGATGTTTATTTTGAGGTTTGGTTATGGGCAAGTCCATCTCTTTAGGCAAATAAGCATGTATTATCTTAATGAAGTATGGATGGAAAGTATATATGTAGGTAAATAAGCATATAATATAATTTCATGCAAAGACAATAATGTAAAAGAACAAATAAGCAAGTCATATTTCCTAGGACAAATAACTTAGTGTAAGGGCAAAGGCAACTAGATAGTGAGAAACCAGAGATGGAACAAATGTGACTATGTAACTCATGACTTTGTTCTAGTGTGTGTCTATATGCAACAAATGTGGAGATGCGATTGCTTCGATTCCTAATGCAAAGATGAAGATATCCTAAGAAGCAAACCAAATTCTCCTTGATTCAATTTGCTTAACCCATGAATGTCAAGGATATATATTAGATTATATATTTTGACAACTTCATGTGAAATTTCATGCATGATTTGAAGAAAGTTTTTAGTATTATTCAACAATGCAGGAAAGAAAAGAAATGATTTTCATATGTTTCCTAGAAGTGAGAATAGTTTAGATAAAATAGATTGGGTTTTATGAAAATGTTTATGCAATGTAGAATTCTCAATCTTCAATTTTTGTGTGAAGTAGATTCCTAGACTTAGAGACAGAAAGGAAAAGAAAGCAATTTTTATGCAATGAGTAATCAGCGAGAATGCAGTAGAATTTAGTCAATTTGCTCCATCATTCCTTATCCAAAACGCGAGTGGTTAAATAGTTCATGCTTAAGGTGTTTAGAGAATATATCAGCAGTGTTAAAATCCGATGTGATAGATTTCACTTATTATCGTGAGTGAGGTTGTGACTACTACCTATATGTATTAACAAGTGTTTTAAAAATCAAAGAGAGCATTTATAAAGCCTATATTAATGCATATGACCTATTTTAACTATAATAGTTAATTCTCTTAACTAATTATACTATATTTCCATGAGTTATGTAGAAAAGGAATCATAGAAGAATTGCATTTAAGTTCCTAAGGGGGGCTGATTGAAATGGGTTCATATAAGCAGAAGTAGTACACATTGTTAGTTAAACAATTAACAATATCACAACAAGGACTTATAATTCAAAGAGAAAACGTACCTTGCGTCTTTAATTGATTCAATTCGACAAGACTTACGAGCTCATGAAATGAAGGAACAACGAATTCCAAGAAGACCGTAGGGAGAAAGCAAAGTAATAGAATCCTCATAACAAAAATATACCATAATATCGCAAGCAAAATTTTGAAGCATGATTACGTGAAGGTTTACATGCATGTCTTAATAGTTCGCCAAACTTAACGTATATGCAAGTGTGCCAACTTCGTGATTTTGACACCTAACATGTAAGACAACTTGGTACCCAAATTCTCATGGGTCCTAGATTGTTAGTTACAACATCTATTGCATTTAAAATACATATGATATAGATGTTGATAGCAAGTGCAAGAATTCCTTATCAATATATTTTCACACAATGATAATGGCTTTCTTGTCTCAATAGATAAACAATTATTATAACTAGAGTAATCTTCTAAATTTCTCCACTAGGTTTTACAAATTTTATTTGCTTTGATTTTTTGTTTGTCGAAGGATCATTTGCATTAAATTCTAAGCCGGTTTTGTCATCAAAAGCCTTTTGAATATTAAGTAAGTATATTAGAGATTTGGAACTATTTTAAAATTTAGCTAAAAGTTTTTCTTTTTCATTTTCCTTTCTAATTTCTTGTTTGTAGTCTTGACAATTTTTACATTTAAGATCAATTTCAATGTTACTTTCAAGTCTAGACATTTTATCTTCTAAAATTATTTCTTTTTCAAAATTTCCTTCAACAGGTGTTGAAGATTCATTTTTTAAAGTGATTTTTGAGTTTATGTTGCAAAAATGTTTGAAGTTCTTTTCTAATTTTGAAAACTCTAATATGAATTGATCAGAGCAAAAATGTTTAGTTTCGGATTGTACCTCATTTGTGGTTTTATGCGCTTCACAACCATCACATACCATACGATGGTCCTCTTCATCGTCCATGTCGCTCCATGTTTCATTTATGAACTTGCAAAGGTCTTGACGCATGTAGTCCTTGCCATCAATACTTAAGATTTCATATATTTGGATATCTTCACAACCCATATTTTTATCATCTTCTTCATTATTGATACCTTCAATGACTACATTTGAACTAGTAGTACTTGTATTTATTTCAACTAAATGTTTATCTATTAAATTTTCTAGAACAATTAATTCTTGTGCAACATCAAGTTTGTCATCTTTGGCTTGACATTTCCCTTGGTGAAACTTTAAAAGACATTTCAAAATATTATTTTCCGTTTTACAAAAGAATACTCTTTCGTATTCAGCTCTTGGTAGGGTTTTATAAATCATTAGTTTAGCTTTAGTATTTTTATCAATCTTTGTTTGAGGTTGATTGTATTGATTTTCAAAATCCGTTTTTGTTTGAAGATCATCAATTGAAATGATAAGCCAAAGATCTTGATCTATTGATTTCACATAATTTTCAAATTTATTTTTCCATTCATAAAAATTGTCATTTTCAAATTGTGGTGGTTTTTGCGTAGATTGCCCTTCTAAAAAGCTTTCAGATTTCATAGATCGATTCAAGTTTTAAAATACAATTTATTTTAAAAATCTTGTTTAACGTAGCTCTGATGCCAATTGTGGAAAACTAGAAGGGGGGAGGGGTTGAATAGTTTTACTTCGTTTTCTTTTTATAAAATATTTGTTAAAAGAGAACTTCAATTCAATTTTTGTTATGAAACTTATACTTGATCGGAATGATCAATTATATATGTATATGTGTATATATGTATTTTATCTTTTTAGGTTGTTTGTAAAAGCTTTATTTTGTGAATGAACCTTTAGTTGATTTTTGTGTGAAATCAATATTAGCACAATATGATAAGCAATAACAATATGTAAATGTCTATGTCTACGTGAGCAATAATGATGTAAAAAAAAGGATAATAGGCAAGAGATGCAAGGATCAAACCGAGACACAAATGATTTATAGTGGTTCAGCTACAAGGACACCTTCCTTGCCCTACTCCACTCCTTGAGTCACCTACTCGAGAGTTTTCTTCACTAAATCAACGAGCTCCCTTTTGGCGGATAAACCTTACACAACTTTCGCTTACACCGATTTATGACACTAAGCTAAATTTCTAGTTCTAATTGTAGCTAGAACCAATCTTACACCACTAGTCACTACACACCTTTTTCACAGCTTCTTCACACCACACCTTCTCTTTCACAACACTACTACTTCTTCTTCTCAACACTTCTTCTTCTTGACAACACAACTTCTTCTTCACTACTTCTCTACACTACTAATCACACCTAAATCTACCTATTACAAAACTTCTACACCTTTACAAATGATTTACACAACAACTAACAATATTCACAACTCTACAATACTTCTTAACTAGATGTTGAAGGAGTATTCTTCTCTTGCATTTTGAATGGTGAGGGATTGAATCACTTAAAACAAGAACTTATAATCTTATGATCAAAGGGTTTAGAAAGATGATTTGAAAGGATTTGGACAGAAAGTTTTAGTGCAAAAGGTGAGGAAAAAATGCAGGATTGAACCTGTATTTATAGGCAAAGAAATCTGACAACAGGAGCGGGCCGGCCTCCTTAAATGGTGGCCGGCCCCCTTATAATTAAGGGGGCCGCCCATCTGTAACGACCAGATTTCTTTGTCTTTTCTGAGGAAAGTTTATTTGGTGAAAATTTAACTGATTTTGGTTAAAAATTTGAATTCATATATTTATTATGAATTAAACATTTTCCTTTAATTACCAAAAGTATTTTTCTAAATATATAAAATGTTTATATCATTTTACAAACTTTGTAATTATTAAATAAACCTTTCTTTGATCATAAAATGTATTAGGTAATTGTTTATTCATACCTTAAGTGATTTAGTTGGATGGAATGATATTTTGTCACTAAATGCTTGATTACGTAATGATTTTACGTTTAATGATTTAACATTTTGTGATCGTCAAAACGTAGGGATATCGAGAAATATTAATAACGTTTTTATGCATTATTTGTATCAACATGATTCCCATTTTCCCTAGAACGAACTCACACGCATACCACAATATTCTGAAACGTGTACAAATCAAATCCTGGTATTGTTTTGATCATCAAAACAACACAACATACTCACAACCACCTCCCCCCTCCATGGGTCCCACTTTTCTCATATTGGGCCCACAACATCAATTTGGATCCAACAACACCCATTGGGCCTTGTTAATACCTAAATTCATCAATTAATCCATTAAATAACCAAAAGGGGCCCTTAACATTAATGCTTTGGACTTCACTATTCATAAGCCCACCAAGTCAAGCCCAATCCAAACACATAAATCGTTTTACGCACACATGCTTAACACACAAACACTTTGTCTCGATTTCTTGTAATTTCAACACACAACCCCTACAATAAATCAAATCATTCGAATTCTCACATAAATGAGAATCAGGAACAAGTAATACATTTAAATTATACATACATATGAACAGTAAACAAACATCAAAGCTTAACGAGTTCAAACACTTCTCAAACGTATCAAGCTATGTCAAAACTATTTCGTATGGGTTCTTTTGTGCACTAAACGACTTCGAATGAGTTTACAAGGTATAATCATCATCTCATATGATCCTAAAACCTAAAACGTGCCCTCATGAATATTCTTGGTCTCGCTATTAACTTAAACGTACCCAAACCAATCACAAAACCCACAAACGAGTGCATGAGACCTCTTAGAACAATTAGAAACTCATATTTACTCCTAAGGACCTAAAATACCTAGTCTATACTCACTCCTAACTCTTTAAGTCCATAGAACACACCATTTGATCATTTAGTTATATTTTGGACACGTTTATAAGTCGTATGGACCTCTAAGGATTTCCAAGCTCAAACAAGCACCTAAAGTACATCAACGACCATATAGAGAGAGTTCTATACTCACACAACCCTCTTAGAACCCAACTCGATCACAATGTGATCATTTGGTCACGTTATAAGTCGTTTTAGACCCTTTGAAGACCTAACGACCAAACAAACCTTTATGGCTATGCCACAAGCTCCTAAACGTAAACTATCATACCATACCATGTTCCCTAGACTCCTAGTACTCTAATAAGATAACAAGGTCGGTTTATACTCACTTGCTTAGTCACCACACCCAAACCAAGACCTCCCTAAACTTGTTTCACATTTGGTACACTAGTGATCTCAACTTGCAAGTACTCATGTACTCCTACTCCTCTAGCCTAGCCCCTACACAGTTATCTACTGCCATATTCCCTTTGTCCATCCCAACTTGTGTCCATATCCATGTTTCCTATAACTCCTTGCATACACAACCACTTTCACGTATCACTCAACTCACTCACAAAACACCCAAGTCCCTCCTTGCTCACTATTACTTCCGAGAAGGAACAAGCCAAGTTTAGGAGATCCCAAGCATACCCAAGCTATCCAAGAGCCTCACTCAAGTCTTTGGTATACACTCAATCAAGCCACGAAGCCTCCATCCTATCTCCTTGTCTCCACAGTTGTAAACGACCCACATTTTAAAGGTCTAGTAAGTTTTTCTAAAACACTTGGTCATATTTTTTATATGTAAGATTGTTATATTATACGTACAAAACACACAAGCTTTCTATATTTTTCTCTCGTGTCTCGTTAAGCTAAAACCTTACAAACACACTCACTTATATCACAACATGGATAAGAATGGATTAACACACTTGTTACACCCTTAACACAACATATAAACACCAAATGTCACACATATGATAAGTCACTTGACCTATATCAAAACTGCCTAAGTTATTATAACATACTAGAGAAACTATTTTTGGAATTAGAAATGGCCTTGTAAAATTATATTCACACGTATACCACAAATTGTTTAACTCATTTTCATATACACCAAAGAAACAGAAGGTACCAAATAAACACTCACACAAGCTCATTTGATCACTTCCACAAGCTTAAAGCTAAGCACACTCACACAGCTTCTAAAAAGCTTAATAGGCCTTAAGGTCCATTGATGTGTAATAAGCACTTTGTGAATAAGCCATGTATAAGCTGATATAGGAATTGGGAAAAAGTATGACTAAACAGATTTTCAAATTTTTCATTTTCACATGAAAATTTTTCTAGAAAAATGGGATATTTTTTACCAACTAAACGCACCTTAGGTTTTAGATTTATGTTAGGAATAAAAAGATTAATGATTTTTTTAATAGTTTTATTTTTCTTATATAAATTTGATAATGACATCATATTAGTCTTACTTTCTATCAATTTAGCCTAATTGTCGAGGTCATCATTGTCTATATTATAGGGTATTGATGAGTGTGTAAATACTCATCATTTTTACCGTATTTTAACTGCCAAAACACGAAAAAACACTCAAGAATGCATCAAAATAATGAAAATATCCCAAACATCGTGTTTTATATGTTTTAAATGCAAAATGATTGAAAACAAACGAAAAACGAACAAAGTATGCATAATTGGCAGTTTCAGTCCCCTAACTTTCAAAATTTGTCAAAACTAGTCCCTAAGCGTTTATTTTGAAAGAAAAATCAAACCAAGTCTTTAAAAATCAAAATTTACCGAATAACGATCTTTGGGTGAAAATCTTTCAAAATGTACAAGTTTGCATCTTTGGTCCCTCAAGTTTTACAATTTGGCGAATCTAGTCCCCGAGAATTTCAATTTTTGGGAAACAAACTTTATTGGTCCTTGGTAATTGGAATGTGGCAAAAATCACCCTTGTGATAACTTTGGAGAATGGGCAGATTTGGCCCTTCGATTTTCAACAAACTACAATTTGGTCCTTGTGCTTATGAAATACTAAAACAAACGGACCCTTGGTATTATACAAACCCAAAAGCCAAGTCCATTCCAATCCATCCTACAACACCCTTGGCCCAAAACATCCCTACAGCCCAACCTTAACATCCCCTAGCCCAAAAAACCAAAACCTAATCGTATAATATAAAAAACACCCCCCATCCTCTTCTTTGACCACACAGTCAAACTCACCTCTGTTTTCTTCCCCATCCCTGCTAATACCCACCATGTCAAACCACCATCTCCACTCCATCTCCTGCTACACGCCATCACCTCCTCAAAAACCTCCCCCTTCACGTGATACCAATCCCTCACATGTTGCCCCTCCATTGCCAAGCTGGCAATCCCAAACAAGCATAAAATTGATCCACGACTGTGAGTGATTTGAGTAGTCACCAAGCTTCATCCAAGGGTCGAGATTACTTAAAAGAAGCACAAAAAGAAGAAAGCACAAGACAAGAAAAGCTAGCTGCCATAGTATAAAGGGAATGATATTGTGAGCCATTTGGCCAAGTAGGTATTAGGAGTAGAACATAGTTTAGTTTAGATTTAATCAAGTTAGCTTAAGCATTGTATTGAACTATTTTTAGTTTTCAAAAATTTGTAACAAAAATTCCAATTTCAATGTTATTTCTATTTTATATTTCAATCGTGCTTCATAGTTTTATTCAGTTTGTTACTGTTCCAAATCCGTCTCATTTACTGCTTGTTAGTTTTAAACTCTCTGCTTATTCAACATTGTTCATGTTTAATATATGTCGACCTTTTAAATTTTTAAGTATGTAGACTACTTGATAGTTCAAACTTTCATAAGGTCCCCCCCCCCCCCCTTAAGTAGTGTTTGGCACAAGCTTTGTTGCAAGTTCAAAAGTTAGTTTTACTTCTTTCTAAGTTGCAAACATTTTTATTCATTCATTATTTCGAAGTTTTGAATTTTCATATAATTTATAAAGGTTCACAGTTATTTCTTGAGTTTTTTTTTATCTTAACTGTTTGCATATACTAGCTTAGGTAAAGTCTTAGTTTTAGCTTCTTTGTTGTTGCAATTGGTCCATGTTAGTTACCATTAGGATAGTGCAAATAATTAGTACATGGTAATTAGCTCTCATCAGGTCAATACTCACTTTTGACCCATGACCACCCACTGCTGCTCAGTCCCAAAGCAGCACCCCACAAGTCTGCTGCATCTGCAGCAAACACTCCAAACAACTCCATTTGACCCATTTTGTTGTTCACTACTGCATTTTGTCACTAGTCACGCTCCACTATTTGATTTCTATTTTTAGCTTGTTTTTAGTTAGTTTCAGGAACTGAACTCGTTGTACAAGTTAATAGTAGAGTAAATCTCATTTTCTTGAGCTTGTTTTGAGTTGAGTATCTCTTTGAGTTAGCTTAATTAAGAGTTGTTAGTGGCCCCCTTACCTCTGCAGGTCTGCTGTGGTTTGGTTAGGCTGTTCAATGCTTATTATTATTTTTTGCTCATTTGTAATGTAAGTTGTCCAAAATTAGTTTACATTAGCTTATTAATTTAGAGTTAGTTAGTGTTAGCTGATTAGTTTATGTTTGAAAGCTTTTTGGATGCTTATTAGTGTGATGCAGTTAAGCTTGAGATTGGGGCCTTAAAACTGTAACCACTGTTGAGTTTACCTTTGGATTTCAAGAATCTTGTCACAACTGATCATAAGAGATAAGTTGTGTTGCAGCTTATGTTTGTTTTCCAATAGTTTATTTTTCAATATTGTCCACCCTTTTTACTTGTTATACAAATTTGCAAAAGAAAAAAAAATGTTTGGTTTTGGTGGGGATCGAACCTGGCACCTCTCTGTCACCACAGACGCACAAACAAACTCCCCTTACAATCTGGGCAATCTAGTTTTTGTTGTTTAAGTTTCCTTTTGTTTTAAATTTAATATAGTGTTTGTACCTTTTGCTTATTTACTTAACAGTTCTTAGAATAGCTTATTTCTGCTTATTTAGCACTACTTATTTCGTACTTTTATTTTCCTTAGATTAGTTTTAAGTTTATTTATTTACCAAAAAAATTGCAAAATTTTCCCATTAGTTTTAGTATTTTTTATAATTTAATTTAGTTTTAATTGTTTTTAAATCATTATAAAAAATATAAAAGTCAAAAAAAAAAAATTTCTTTTTCCAAAAATTTTCTTTTATCATTAGAAAAGTAGAAAAATTATTTTTACACCCGTAGGCCTAGCCTAGCTTAGAATTCACTTTTTATTTCGCGCACTTACGTTTTCTTTTAGTAACTTTTATGTTTTTAAATGTAGAATACATTTTAGGATTTCCCAAATTCCCTATCATGTTTCCCGTAGTCTTTTAAGTAGTTTTTAAAGTTCTAGTTTTCATTCCTTGTTTGTATTCATGTTTTAGTTACGTTAATTTTATTTTTCGTAAGTTATTTGCAATTTTCTGTAGTTCACAATACCAAATAATCTCTCAACATCCTTACAAACATTTTAATCTCCAAATCTCACACGATATTGCTCATTCACACCTCGTTGGGACACGACCCGGGTAATCACTTACCCGGTATCACATATATATATTGTATTCACGAGTCTTTACAAGTCTTCCTTTTCCTAAAGGTTGATCGGTAAATTCCACTCACGTCTACTTTGTGTATTAATTTGACATGCGCAAAAACGCAACTATCAAAATGGCGCCGCTGCCGGGGAGGTTGTATCGCGACAATATCGTTACGATTTTAACGATTAGTGACTTGTAGAACCTTCGTCAAGAAGTTATCGTTTTCAAAAAAATATAAAACACAAAAATATTTTCCTTTTCTTTTGTATATATATTTATCATATAAAAATACAAAAAGATTTTCCGTTTTTCTTGTTAAATAAACATAAAACACACCGCCGAGAACCAAGGCTGAACACTTACCAACTGGGGGTGTGAACATTAATAAGTTCCCAAACAAAAGATTAAAACTTACCATTTTATCTTTGTGAATTGGTGTACCTTTTTCAAAGAAGACATTTACATTGTGATTATTAGTTTAAGTTCTGATTGGTGCTAAACCACCTAACTTATATTGACCAAATAATGGTCAACAAAGTCAAATAGCCTAGGTCAATGCTCCGGGTAATATAAGGTATCACCAGGTCGTTAAGTCTCGTTGAAGTGTGAATTGTAACTTTAGCGTATTAGTGATCGGGTAAGTATTCACAGAAAAGGGTTATGATCAAAATTATTTGGAAATTATTAACAAATATAGCTTAGGAAAGCTATGTGATTGATTACGGGAATTTGGATTACGAAGATTTGAGCTAAAACCTAAAAACGTACGTTTTAATTAAAAAACGTATACAGACGAACAAAACAAAAAGTACAACTGATGGACTGGGAGGGTTAAAAGTGTAAAATTGGTATTTTTACAATCCTATTAATTAAAGAAAATTTTAAGAAAATTAAAAACTATTTTTACACTATTTAATTATTTATTATTAATTAATTACTAATTATCTATTTATTACTAATTAAATTAATTAGAATTAATAAAAATACTAAAAAGGCTTAGAAAATTAAGAAAAATTTTATAAATCTAATTAACCATCATGGGAATCCTAAAAAATTATAAAAAGCTAATTTTATGTATTTTTAAGCTAATTAACTAATTATTAATCTAATTACTTATTAATTTCTAATTAAACTAATTATATTATTAAAAATAGAAAATGAACAGTAAAAAATCTAGAAAAATTTATAAAAATGTTTTAACTAAAATAAAAGCTAGAAAAATTATAAAAACTAGGTTATACTTTATAAAAACTAATTATGCTATTTAATTGATTAATATTAATTAAAACTAAATTAAACTAAAATTAATTAGAAATACCACTAAAAGACAAAATAAAAATCTGGAAAAATTTATAAAATTATTTTAACCTAAAATATAATTTCTAAAAATATAAAAGTGATATATTACTTAGAAATAAATTAAAAAGAAAAATAAATTGATAAATCCTATTAAATAGAAGCTATCACTAATATTAAAGTTGGTTTTTTGGGTTTTTTTCTTTTTCTAAACTGATTATAGACTAAAAATAAGAACTTTTAACAAAAACACTTTAACTACACCCCAAGAAATAAGCACTTGAAGTGCTTATTAATCCCACAGTTGACTTTTGTTGACTGTGGAGGTTTTTTAAGCTCAAATGGAAGATGTGGGGTCCACAATGGTAATTTATGGTTTCTCTGAGTTAATTACACTAGAATAAGCAAGAATAAGCCAAACTTGTGGCTTCAATAAGCCAAAAAGCACAAATAAGCAGTTTGCTTAACTTGTTTATGAGACAGTTATGGGACAAACTTTAGGGGTCAAACAAAGTGGGGTCCACTGGTCTTTAGGTCAAATAAAAGGTCAACCCTTGATCCTGGGTAGGAGGGGGGTTGAATGGTGCAAAGTAGGGGGTGTGGGACCCACTGGGTTAGTCACAAAACACCACCAAAGGTGGGGTGATGGAGATGGTCTGCTGATACAGGGCAAGTCCTTGCCCTGCAGTCCAATTCAAGGGACAATTTGATCAATAAGGAAAAATTGTAAAAATGCAACAAATGTGGAAATCAAAAGTTCAACTGGTAGATATTAAACACAACAAATTTCAAATGCTCAATCACAATACAAAAATCATGAAAAATCACCCCATTTTGATGAAAATCTGAGTTTGCAGTTTTGACTTTTTGAGAAATTATGAGTTTTGACTTTTGTGAACTTGGACAGCTGATTTTTATGATCAAACTTATTTAGTTAGGGTATATTAAAACTAATTTAAGTAAATGAACAACTTATTCAAGGATGTGATGAGTTATGGCCTTGAAAACTCACCACAGTTGACTGTGGTGAGTGATTACTTGAGATTTGACCTTTGGGTGAGTTTGTGACCAAATAAAAGGTTCCCCTGAGCCTTTATGCACCCACACAACTAGTTGAAACACAGATATGCACCAATGAACTGGTAGAACAGATCAAACACCCTAGAACCAAACACCCCTTAAAAATCAGTTATTGAAGAGATTTTAACTTAAACAAACATAAAACATAAACAAATGATTACTACTGATTTATATGCTAATATTTAACTAAAATAAACTTAAATAAACAGTTGAAGCTACTTAATACTAAAGATGAAAGATTTTTAGCTTACAAAGCCTTCCAAGCCAACTGATTAGGACCAAAGAACCAAGTAAACCAATCCTAATGACTTCCACAAGTCCCTAACCCACTGCCATCCATGATTCACAGTGCTTCATGCTTTCTTCAACCTTTAATCACCAATTTTTTTATTTATTTTTATTTTTCTTAAATTTTTTAGTATTTATTGAAAACTGAATTGAGAGTGTTCACACAAGCTTATGATGCTTATTAAATCTAGTTTCTGAGCTTGTGAGAGCTTCTGAGTAGATTAAACACACCTTAGATACCTTAATTAGAACTTGATAATTTGAAATGAGACTTTGAAAAGAGAAAATGAGAATTATACTTTAAACTGAACTTTCATTGATAAAAACAGTTACAATACATTGAAAATAAACTAAAACTACATAAAAACTAAGAAAATTACACACTTAGCTTCTATGAGCTAAAAACTATATATAACGAGCTACAATAAACCCTAAATCATCCCACATGAGCTCCTTTTGAATTCTGAGGGTCCCACATGTCTTCTCTTTGACCTCTGACCAAATCCCAGCTGTTGAATTGAGCATTGATCAATCCTAGCCATTGATTGGCTTTTTGGCGCCAAAACTCATACGGGGTAAAATTAGTGGTTCTGGTGGGTGTTGGTGAGGGGTATTAATGGTGGTGGGTTTGTTTGGTGAGGGGAATTTATTGTGGGGGGTTGAGTTGGTGAAAAGGTGAGGAGGGGGGGGGGATGTATGCCCTGGTTTTGCGCGGTATTGTTGGGGAAGAAAGGGTTGACCGGGGTTTGACCCGGCTTTATTATTAAAAGGGATACGGGCTTGGGTGGTTTTGGGCTTGAGATGGAACTAGGCCAGGGATTTGGATTGGGTAGTGGTTTTGGGGTTTAATAATTAAAAGGGTCCGTTTGATTTATTACCAAAGAAACCACAAGGACCTAAATTGTAATTTTGCAAAAGATGAGGGGCTGTGATTGTAACTTTCCAAAAGTGCTCAAAAGGGGTAATATTGCCAATAACCATAACTCCAAGAACCATTTTTGTATTTTTCCAATTTTCAAAATTCCAAAACTTCCCAGGGACCACTTTTGCCATTTTTGGATTTTTCAGGGACTAAATATGTAATTTTGGAAAACTTGCAACCCAAATGTAATATTTTGTGAAATTGACTTTCAAAACCTTGGGTTGACTTTTTCTTTCAAAATAAATGCTTAGGGACTAAATTTGACAAGTTTTGAAACTTGGGGGACTGAAACTGCCAATACTGCAAACTTTGTACGTTTTTTCTTTGTTTTTGCACATTTTGCTTTTAAAACACATAAAACACAATCCCTGGGATAATTTAAGTATTTTGATATCTTTTTGATTGTTTTTGTGCGTTTTGGCCGTTTAAATATATCAAAAACGATGAGTGTTTGAGCACTCATCAAGTTCACAATTGTCTTTTTGAGTTGGTCTCGTTTTAATTGATGTGTTTTTCGAAAAACCCAAAAATATTTTTCCTTACCCTCTGTCCGTTTGATTCTACCTTCTTATACCCCTCTCATGTATAATTCTTATGGCGTCTCTCGGCTACACGTGTTTTCACTGTAAAAGCCCGATTGAGAATGGCTATCGTTGTTTCCGGTGTATTTGTGAGAAGTGTGGAAACAATTGTAGTAACAGCTTTTGCACTACGTGCAATTTGTTCATACATCCAAATTCTCTCGATGATTCACCGAATTCTTCCAACTACCCATCACTGCCTGAGGTACGTGCTATTAATGACAAACCATCAAGAATTGATTATAACCTTTCAGGATTTACGGTTAAAGGTTTGTCAAGCAAACGTACAGAGCATAGAGCAGTGACTGAAAAGAACGACTTGCCCAATCTTCACGTTTATCAAAAACAAAAACCTGAGACCATAACGGAAGTGGTGGAAATTCCTAGCTCTCAGAGCACACCACTTGTCCCACCTCTGACTTTTATTCCTTGTGTCGGTTGTGGTGAGCCACTTTTCGGGTTGCCATGTCGTTGGTGTACATGTGAACGATGTGGTAATGATATTCAAAACGGAAGTTGTTTGTTTTGTGGTTCGAGTAATTCATTCGCTTACGATTCTAATCCGAGCTTTTGCAATGAGCCACAAAACAATTTCATTTCATATGAGCATAATCCGTTTTATTGCAATGACGAATCGTTTCAATATGCACCAACTTCAAACAATACGGTTGTGAATATTGTGGAGGTCCGCATTTTAGCACCGATTGTCAAGCTAGGAATCTTTTTCCTTGTGACAACAATTATCACGACCAACCTCCACAATACCAAACTTTTGAAACACAACCTCAACCATTTCCTCAAGAACTTTTGAAAAATGTTTTAAATACTTTAAAAGATCTTAAGGATTTGGTTAACAAACCTGCTCCGGAAGAACCTCGTCCGAAGTCTTACAAAGAAATACTAGCTGAAGAAGCAGAAGAAGCAGCTAGAGTAAGATTTCGAATGCGTAAAACTATCATCTACGATGACGATAACGATGACGATAGTTATGATGAAGATACCCTTGATATTCGTCAAGGCTCATCAAATTCATCAGTTGAGGTTCCTTCCATGAAAGATCAGTCTGTTGTTATCACACCTGAAGTTCACACTCGTTATCCAAACATGGGGGATGAGCGTCTTAGCACTATTCCTGATAAGGAATCGGACGAATTCATAAAGTCTAGTGTTGAGAGCCTTGTCCCAATCCCAGGAGAGTCACAGGGAACTTTGGATCATATGTGTGATTTACCTTCCCCTCTTGAGTGTCCAAAAGATCAATTTGAGACTTTCTCCGATTTTAGCGATGATTATACATCTTATGGAGACATTGAATATGTTGAGGCATCACTTCCGCATTCTGATGCTGATCATCTTCTTGAGGAGTTCGCCGATGAACTCACTCACATCGATCCACTTCCTACGGGAGGTAACGATGATCTCGTTGACTTTGAAGCCGATCTTGGAGAAATTGAAAGTCTCTTATATCATGATCAGTCACTCACTTCTTATCCCAACAGTCCAATAGAGAATATTAATCACTTTGTTCCTGAAGCATTCAAAACAACTCTCACCAATCCTCTATTTGAATTCGAATCCGAATTCACCTTGATTTCTGATAATCCAATCTTTGGTACTCAGATTGAGGATTGTGATGAGTTTATATCGGAACATGAATTCACAGATTTACATCTTGTGAAAGATTCTCTTCATGAGGAGTTCTCCGGTGAACTCACTCATATCATGACTCCTCCGGAGTATGATAGCCCGGGGGGAAATGTACTCAATCATGAGAATTTACAAATTCCCACCCTCCCTCCCGGGATGTTTTTAAACCCAATGAGCTTAACCTTTGAAATCCAAATTCAGGCTAATGAGCCTGCTCTCGAGGAAGAATATCAAATCATGATTTTCATCATGGTTTTCTTCCTTTTCTTCACCTATAAAGTGACTTCTTTTCTTCTTCACTCCTTCGGGAATGAAGACACCATCTTTGATCCCGGCATTTTCATGTATCATTATCTTGAGCCGGATACTTATCTAATCGGTGTGGAACTTTCCCATGCTTCAAATGTTTGTCCAAACATCTTGAATGAAAGTCCGATTGAGATTGTTGCTTCCACATCATGCTTCCCCATGGACAAATGAATTCGGGGTCGAGTCAAGCTAGCGACTCGGTAAACAAAAACAGTAGCATGCTTATAGGGTTTTCACCCTAAGTGTGGGGGAGTTACCCCACTGTGGTTCCAAATGAAGTGAAATACAAAATGATGTTTCCACATTTAGCTTGTAATGTTGCCCTTTTACGTTCAAAGAGTCGGCATAATAGCCGGGACTTTGAATATTGAGGACAATATTCAATTCTAAGTGTGGGGGGTATTTCGCTATTCTAGCGAATTTTATCACATTTTACTATCTTATACCCCCGTTTTTGGCAAAAATTTTAAAAAATTTTCACTTGTGCTTCAAAATTTTTGTGGTTATCAGTCCGCCTTGTCTAACCGACAAAAGGGATTGGCTAATCCAGGAGCAAACGGCTCTTGGTAAAGATATATCAAATCCATTTATGGCTTGCAATTTGCCAAAAATTGTATGGTTCCTCAACTCCCCATATCCTCAAAAGCAAATGACTTGGCTAGCCCACAAGATTATGGCTTGTGGTAAAGGCCGTGGAAAATCCATAATTGGTAATCAACTCACCAAGATGTTGACTATTCCATCAAGAGCTGGCTAGTCCAGAAGCAAACGGCTTTTGGTAAAGACTAATCAAATCCGTTGACAGCTGGTGGTTTTGATGCGTGGGAATCGCAACAGGCTTTACCTCTCGAGGGATCTCGAGAAGCTTACAACCCCCACCAGGCAGTGTACCTGATCGTTGTAGTATAGTATAGTGACAAGTACCGGGGGATTGATCGTTCAGCTAGGAATAGTGTCGTTAGGATTGAAATTAATCTAACTAGGTCTAAAGGTGAAGGATGATTGTTTTTATGTTTTTATATTTTATGAAAAGCAAATAAAAATCTCGGGTATTGGGAGAGTGGGCGGAATTAGTTGCTAATCAACTAACCCAAAAGCTACTAATTGAACTAATTAACAAGAAAAGTAAACTAGGGTTCTACAAGATAAGTGAAGCATGTCTACCCATGATATGTTACTCCTTGCTAGCTATCCAATCCTACCTATTGAATTGTAACCTTGTTTTAATTGACGGGTTGTATTCCTTAATACCATTCATGGGGTGGCATACATAACTCCCCAATTCTATGAGCTCTTATCTCCTCCTACACCATGCCCAGCACAACTATAGGGATTGTAAACAGTGGCTCATGCATTAAATACAACCAATAAAGACCTAGTACGCCTCGGTTCATGTTTCTTAAGACGTTCAAGCATGTTACCATTTGGAGATCTGCCAGTTTTCTTAAGCCTAACATATAAATCATTCAATCAAAACAAGAATCAATAGGAAACAAGGATTATAAACTAAACCAACTAGATCTATTGAAGTTGTCACGCCTTAATTGATGGAGATAGACACAACATCAATAAGAAATCAATGAGATCTAATCAATTATATACAAGTTTCACATAATCATAAGTAGACACAAGGTGAATTAGCAAATCATCATCAAAGAAGAGCAAACAACAATGATAATGGAAAACATAATTAAGATAGAATCATCAAACCAATACATGATGTTTATGGAGTGATTGAAACCCTCTAAGTTGCTGGAAAAACACCCACCTAAACCCAGGAATCGACTTTAGGGTTTAGGGCTTACAAAAAGTGAAGTTATGAAGTTATATTTATAGGCATGTTTTCTGTCGGTCCTTCGTGACGGCGTCAGCCCGTACTCTTGACGCCGTCAAGACCATTTTTTCACCAAATTGTAGATCTCTTCGCGTGGGCTTTTGAATCACCTAAATCCGAGTTCGTATGCAAAAGTTATGACCAAAACAATATCAGCTACTCCGCGCGCAAGTTTTGACAAGTTTACACGTGACGGCCTTGGTGACGCCGTCATCAACCACGGATTTTTATTCTTGAGGTTTGACGCCGTCAGGGAATTACTCTTGACGCCGTCACCTCCTGTTCCCAGCATGGAAAATTGAGACTTGGCCGTTTTCTTCACTTTTATGCTCCAAAAACGTCCAAAATGGCTTCTTTTCCAGAATTCACTCTCCAAGTACCTAAAATCACAAAAGGAACGATTTAGGGCAATATTTGATCAAATAAATTCGGATTCGGGCTTAAATGACCCCCTAAAAACGGATCATTTTTCGCCTCATCAGGTTTGCTCAAAATCACACGGTTATCAGGTGTGCCACAGTTCTTACACCGGGCTACTCCAGAAGTGATGGCTTTTGGTAAAGAGATTTTCAAATCCATCAAGTTTTTTACAAAAGATTGCTAGGGACTAGCAATACTCAAGTGTGGGGGATTGATGAGTGTGTAAATACTCATCATTTTTACCGTATTTTAACTACCAAAACACGAGAAAACACTCAAGAATGCATCAAAATAATGAAAATATCCCAAAGATCATGTTTTATATGTTTTAAATGCAAAATGATTGAAAACAAACGAAAAACGAACAAAGTTTGCATAATTGGCAGTTTTAGTCCCCTAACTTTCAAAATTTGTCAAAACTAGTCCCTAAGCGTTTATTTTGAAAGAAAAATCAAACCAAGTCTTTAAAAATCAAAATTTACTGAATAACGATCTTTGGGTGAAAATCTTTCAAAATGTACAAGTTTGCATCTTTGGTCCCTCAAGTTTTACAATTTGGCGAATCTAGTCCCCGAGAATTTCAATTTTTGGGAAACAAACTTTATTGGTCCTTGGTAATTGGAATGTGGCAAAAATCACCCTTGTGATAACTTTGGAGAATGGGCAGATTTGGCCCTTCGATTTTCAACAAACTACAATTTGGTCCTTGTGCTTATGAAATACTAAAACAAACGGACCCTTGGTATTATACAAACCCAAAAGCCAAGTCCATTCCAATCCATCCTACAACACCCTTGGCCCAAAACATCCCTACAGCCCAACCTTAACATCCCCTAGCCCAAAAAACCAAAACCTAACCGTATAATATAAAAAACGCCCCCCATCCTCTTCTTTGACCACACAGTCAAACTCACCTCTGTTTTCTTCCCCATCCCTGCTAATACCCACCATGTCAAACCACCATCTCCACTCCATCTCCTGCTACACGCCATCACCTCCTCAAAAACCTCCCCCTTCATGTGATACCAATCCCTCACATGTTGCCCCTCCATTGCCACGCTAGCAATCCCAAACAAGCATAAAATTGATCCACGACTGTGAGTGATTTGAGTAGTCACCAAGCTTCATCCAAGGGTCGAGATTACTTAAAATAAGCACAAAAAGAAGAAAGCACAAGACAAGAAAAGCTAGCTGCCATAGTATAAAGGGAATGATATTGTGAGCAATTTGGCCAAGTAGGTATTAGGGGTAGAACATAGTTTAGTTTAGATTTAATCAAGTTAGCTTAAGCATTGTATTGAACTATTTTTAGTTTTCAAAAATTTGTAACAAAAATTCCAATTTCAATGTTATTTCTGTTTTATATTTCAATCGTGCTTCATAGTTTTATTCAGTTTGTTACTGTTCCAAATCCGTCTCATTTACTGCTTGTTAGTTTTAAACTCTCTGCTTATTCAACATTGTTCATGTTTAATATATGTCGACCTTTTAAATTTTTAAGTATGTAGACTACTTGCTAGTTCAAACTTTCATAAGGTCCCCCCCTTAAGTAGTGTTTGGCACAAGCTTTGTTGCAAGTTCAAAAGTTAGTTTTACTTCTTTCTAAGTTGCAAACATTTTATTCATTCATTATTTCGAAGTTTTGAATTTCATATAATTTATAAAGGTTCAAAGTTATTTCTTGAGTTTTTTTTTTATCTTAACTGTTTGCATATACTAGCTTAGGTAAAGTCTTAGTTTTAGCTTCTTTGTTGTTGCAGTTGGTCCATGTTAGTTACCATTAGGATAGTGCAAATAATTAGTACATGGTAATTAGCTCTCATCAGGTCAATACTCACTTTTGACCTATGACCACCCACTGCTGCTCAGTCCCAAAGCAGCACCCCACAAGTCTGCTGCATCTGCAGCAAACACTCCAAACAGCTCCATTTGACCCATTTTGTTGTTCACTACTGCATTTTGTCACTAGTCACACTCCACTATTTGATTTCTATTTTTAGCTTGTTTTTAGTTAGTTTCAGGAACTGAACTCGTTGTACAAGTTAATAGTAGTGTAAATCTCATTTTCTTGAGCTTGTTTTGAGTTGAGTATCTCTTTGAGTTAGCTTAATTAAGAGTTGTTAGTGCCCCCTTACCTCTGCAGGTCTGCTGTGGTTTGGTTAGGCTGTTCAATGCTTATTATTATTTTTTGCTCATTTGTAATGTAAGTTGTCCAAAATTAGTTTACATTAGCTTATTAATTTAGAGTTAGTTAGTGTTAGCTGATTAGTTTAGGTTTGAAAACTTTTTAGATGCTTATTAGTGTGATGCAGTTAAGCTTGAGATTGGGGCCTTAAAACTGTAATCACTGTTGAGTTTACCTTTGGATTTCAAGAATCTTGTCACAACTGATCATAAGAGATAAGTTGTGTTGCAGCTTATGTTTGTTTTCCAATAGTTTATTTTTCAATATTGTCCACCCTTTTTACTTGTTATACAAATTTGCAAAAGAAAAAAAAAATGTTTGGTTTTGGTGGGGATCGAACCTGGCACCTCTCTGTCACCACAGACGCACAAACAAACTCCCCTTACAATCTGTGCTATCTAGTTTTTGTTGTTTAAGTTTCCTTTTGTTTTAAATTTAATATAGTGTTTGTACCTTTTGCCTATTTACCTAACAGTTCTTAGAATAGCTTATTTCTGCTTATTTAGCACTACTTATTTCGTACTTTTATTTTCCTTAGATTAGTTTTAAGTTTATTTATTTACCAAAAAAATTGCAAAATTTTCCCATTAGTTTTAGTATTTTTTATAATTTAATTTAGTTTTAATTGTTTTTAAATCATTATAAAAAATATAAAAGTCAAAAAAAATATTTTTCTTTTTCCAAAAATTTTCTTTTATCATTAGAAAAGTAGAAAAATTATTTTTACACCCGTAGGCCTAGCCTAGCTTAGAATTCACTTTTTATTTCGCGCACTTACGTTTTTTTAGTAACTTTTACGTTTTTAAATGTAGAATACATTTTAGGATTTCCCAAATTCCCTATCATGTTTCCCGTAGTCTTTTAAGTAGTTTTTAAAGTTCTAGTTTTCATTCTTGTTTGTATTCATGTTTTAATTACGTTAATTTTATTTTTCGTAAGTTATTTGCAATTTTCTGTAGTTCACAACACCAAATAATCTCTCAACATCCTTACAAGCATTTTAATCTCCAAATCTCACACGATATTGCCCATTCACACCTCGTTGGGACACGACCCGGTAATCACTTACCCGGTATCACATATATATATATATATATATATATATATATATATATATATATATATATATATATATATATATATATATATATTGTATTCACGAGTCTTTACAAGTCTTCTTTTTCCTAAAGGTTGATCGGTAAATTCCACTCACGTCTACTTTGTGTATTAATTTGATACGCGCAAAAACGCAACTATCAGGTATGTTTGGCAAAAATAGATTTTGCTAGTGCGTTACTGTTGCTGACAAACTAGCTATACTTTTAAATTAAAAGTGTAAAATGACATAATTTGTGAAAATTAATTTCCAAAATCTTTAAACTTTTAAAAGTTGGTTTTGAGAACTTATTTTTTAGGAACTTATTTTTCTAAAATAATCCATGATCTTTGTCACCAGAGCAAAAATTATTTTTTCAGCAAAGCTTGTTTTTTAATAAAATAACTTTAAGCCTTCATAATCTTTCACAATTTCTCGCGCCAAACATGGCCATAGTGTATAATTTTATTCGTAGCCTAACCAAAATTTAGATGGACATATCAATAAGAACCAAAATTTAGAGTATATAGTGTATAATTTTATTCATAGCCTAACCAAAATTTAGATGGACATATCAATAAGAACCAAAATTTAGAGTGTTTGGTAGCTAATGCTAAGGAGCGTCGAAGCAACTAGCAACTATCGTTTAGCATTTTTACACAATGCTTGTTTGACAATAAGCAACTAGCATTCATATTTTTTCTAAACGCTCCAAATGAAAATACTACTTGAAAAAGCATTTACTAGCAACTAGCGTTTACATTTAATAATTACAAACACTAAGCCATGTTAACCTTTTATCAAAACAAACA
Organism: Artemisia argyi; assembly: GCA_030686995.1. Lineage (NCBI taxonomy): Eukaryota > Viridiplantae > Streptophyta > Magnoliopsida > Asterales > Asteraceae > Artemisia > Artemisia argyi. The sequence continues at coordinate 48,214,096 of CM060684.1, forward strand.
ACCACCGTCTCTTAATATAAATGCACCATATCTACGGTGCCCTTGCCCAACTTGAACACACAACCACTTCATATGAGAGCATCTCACATTATGACATGATTATCACATGATTCTGTTAGGCTACAAACTCTTTAGTTAAAAGCTTTGAGTTGCTACAATTGGTACATACATGAGGTACACAGTTTAAGTGTTGTTGCAAAATATAATATTTACAATCGTTATGGTTATATTTTACTAGAAAGCAACCTGTCAGAATTTAATGGTTTTTCAAATTTCTTACTTTCTGCAGAAAACAATGTAGGATACGGAAAAATTAAGAAAAGTCTAATGCTTATTAAGATGCTATAATCTGATATTTCTGGGATCTAAATCTTTATTCAGTTAATTAAATCCTGCAGTTCAAAGCAGGGAAACAATGAAGAAATGACTCGATATTTTCATCAGCTTTTATTGGATTTCATTCAGCAACCAAGATCTCAAAATGGTGGTCCAGCTGCAACCTTCATACAATGAAGACTCTCAATCTTAGGTTCTAGATGACAAGACGCTGCCATCAATTTCATATCTATAAGAAGGCAAAACAAGAAAAAAAGAACACGTCAATTCGTTTGTCTGAGACAATTAAAACAAACAATACACGCCATCTTGTCATCAAGGTGATTACTTTAATTCCAAAAAGTACTCTCAAGTTCAAGACAAAAAAGAGTACAAATAATGCAGGATAACTAGTGAACTCTTTCTACGATATGATTATTATATTTCTAAAATAAGTCAAGAGTTCAATAATGTTAAATGAGTATACGTTTTTACCACTTAAGAGGCCGTGCCATATTCATGACTCACTCGGTTTCAAAATTCTTTATGGTTGGCCATTTCCACACACCACGGGCAGCACAAATCTTGTGCTATCTCATGTGGGACAACCATGAGGCTTGTCACAAAGTATCCGACGAAATCGGCTTTTTAGTTGTGGATATCTAACTTATTTTAAGACCCAAGAAACCAGACGTGAAAGAGTGAAACTTCCTAACAAAAGTATTAGTTTTATTGCTTATCCATTTTACCAAGACATGCAATATTTTTTTTACTATGTTTTACATTTAACGCAATATACTTGCCATTCCATAATCTATTATCAAAATATATATGTTCCTTTAGCCACAACAGCAAACGACTTGCCATTTCTTAGCAAAGTATTCAACTTGCTTGCGTTTAATGATAAAAAAAAGCCAGGGTAAGTATGTTGCACTAAATACATACACTAACTGATCAACTATATTGGTAAAATGGGCTGATTTTGTGGCAACGGATAAGCAACATATCCTAATAAATTTCAATAGATAATATACAAGTAAGATTCATACTTAGGACTTGACGTTGTCGCATATCAATCTAGATATTTGGATATATCAATTGAGCATAAAAAATACGAGACCTAATAATCACATCTTTGTTTCTCCCTGGTAGATTTTTCTGGGATTTCCACTCCCCAAACTAAATACCAAGACCCAACAAATAAAATTATTAAATCTTCCTAAAAGAACGTTGTCTTGGAATATTATAATAGAAGTTTACTACTCCCATCAACAACGAAATAGCCACTCTCTTGGCAGCCTCTTCTCACACCAAAAACTCTACCCAACCTTTTCACGAGATTTATGTGCTCCCTCCCCTTCCATCACTCATATAACTACATCCCCTAATATCTCCTTAAGCGGCTCTAACTCCCCCACCCCCTCTCAATTCCAACACTTACGCGCCATTTTGGCATGGCCGAGACACACGGCAACGGGGTGCCAACAGACAACAGGCGAAAGCGGGCCAGTGGATCGTTTGATGTGGCAAGCTCAGAACCAGGCTCAATTCCCAACCCACCCTGCGGAGCATGCAAGTTCTTGAGAAGAAAGTGTGTCAACGGGTGCATCTTTGCACCCTACTTCGGATCTGACCAGGGTGCAGCTCGGTTCGCTGCAGTTCACAAAGTGTTTGGTGCTAGCAATGTGTCGAAACTCCTAATGCATATTCCAGTTAGCAGGAGACAACATGCAGTTGTGACCATATCTTATGAAGCTCAAGCTAGGTTGTCTGACCCAGTTTATGGTTGTGTCTCAACTGTCCTAGCTTTGCAGCAACAGGTACTAGAGGTGGTTGGGAGGGTCAGGCGGGTTTGGGTAATGGGTCAAACTGAGTACGGAATAATTCTTTATAGAGGTTGACTCGAATTACTTTCCATCCAATCATTTAAATATACAAATACTTGATGCACCTAATTTAATTACAGGAATTCTATTATCTGAACAAAATAAGTTTTTTCCAAAATGATCCACTAGGTTAAACATTGCACTAGGCGACTTTCAACCCATATAACCATGATACCAATGCCGGCAAAAGGGATGGATCAGACAAGTAGGGTAACTGGCCAAAAAGGGTAAATCTTTCTACAGGCCAAAACGGGTCAAGTTGGCCTGGAATACTCTTTCATCCTGAAGGGTTAATTTTATAGTTATATCTAATTTATTTGGAAGGCCTTCTGCCCATTTAACCCATTTCCTTGGTATTTCTTCTTCTTCTTCTTCTTCTTCTTCTTCTTCTTCTTCTTCTTCTTCTTCTTCTTCTTCTTCTTTTTATTTTTTTATTTTATTTTATTTTTTCTTCAAAACAAATATATATGTTTTAAGTAATGCACTTTGGGTCACAGCTCATAATACACTTAACAACGTACTATTATGTTTTAACTCACAGGTATCAGCATTGCAGACAGAGCTAGCGATGGTTCAGAACCAGCTGATACACAACAAGCTGCTAGTAGCTAATGCCATTCATAGTTCAGAACAGCAACTGGAGCCAGTGCACCACCTTTCACTACTGCAGCCGGCTTATTCAAATGCTTCTTCAGCTTCAAACAACAACCTACTTAACATGAACAGCTTCGATTCTGGCTTGAATAACCTTGTAGATGATCATCACAGCGCTACCCTTTCTCAGCAGAGCTTCAATCCTCTTAAACTTTGTCAGCCATGTCACGATGACGAGGATGATGATGGGGAAGAGAGCGGAGACCCTTTGGCCTTTGCTAATCAGATGTTTCAGTCAAGATAATATAACTCCCGTTGTTTCTGATATGTTAAGATGCAGGATCTTCTTATGGTTAATAAAATGCTTTCTCGCCATACAGTGGTGTGATCATACTAAGACGAACATCTGTAGAGAGATAAGAAAGGTCAGATTGGTACAAAATAACATTAAAGAAAAACTTATGATGACTTACATAGTTACATTTATATTTTCAAGAAATAGAATAAAACCCCTTTATGCTTATGAATAAGTATCTATATTTTTAATTTGGTATTCATGAAGGCGTCATTAACATCTATCATCACATTGTAGCAAGAAATAGAGGTGGCAAGTTCTATCCATTTACTTGTGAATGGGCCGATTCAGGTTATGTTTTATCAATGAGCAGTCATAGGGCTAAACGAATAAGCTCAAAAGAAAACGAGTCAAATGGGTTAAAATGTGATAATTCAAGATAACATCATACCTACAAATAAACATTTATGTATGTTCAGAAGGCATGAGTCCAGTGCAGCAACTACTACCACAAAAACACTTAGCACCATTTGGATTTTGACCAGCTTCCCCATAACTAAAAGTAAGTTCTTCATCTTTTAATATATCTCGGGATGCAAAGAAGCAGACTCGAGGTAGCAAAGCACCCGAACTTCTAACCAGTACTGTTGAAAGATTCCCACCATCACACGAATGGTTGATGAATCTTGCAACATTTCCAATTCTCGTGGCATCAATGTTAATCCTTAGACATGCCTTTCCAGACGGAAGATGCTCCCTCACAACTAGAAGAGCGGAACTATGCTTCCCTGTGGATGCAAGTTTATCATATATTTGTTGACGTCTTCTAGCTTCTTTGGTTGTCAACAGTTCACCTGTCAATGCAATTGCGTAACAGGTCAGAATTTTGTGCACGAGCAAATAACACATTTACTTATAAGAAAACTACACAAAATGATAGCGAATGTTGACAAACATATAATAAAAGATGTATGTAGGTCCTTTGTAGACATTCTTTGCTTCATGAAATGCCCACCTAAAGCCAACATATAATTGTTGTCTGTCCATATTTACAGCAAGCAGCACATTACTTAAGTGGCATGCCAAGAATTAGGACATTCGAAACTAATCAACAAAAATCAAATTAGAACAAAAAAAATGATTTTTGCCATGCATGATGTCTATAGTGGAAGCAACTCAGCAAGTAAAGTTGCACAAGAGACTCATATCCCATCTTGTATGAATACAAACACGCACATGTATATTAAACTACAAATTATGTATGTAGGTCCTTTGTGAACATCTTTTGCTTCATGAAATGCCCACCTAAAGCCAACATATAGTTATTGTTTGTCCATTTTTACAACAAGCATCACATACTTACGTGGCCTGCTAAGAATTAGGACAGTCTATATATAAAGTTCAGACAAAAGGATAGCTAGAATGACACAAAATCAACAGTAGCTTTAACGTTCGTTTTGTTTTTTTAATTAAACACAAGCTCTCACTAGATGTTGGACATATATTTTCCAAATAAGCACTTTTATACAAACGATAGACTTTTAACTCCAATAAAGGGCCGTTTGGGATTGCTATGATTAATACTGTTTATTGCATGTTAGCTCACAACTTGGTTATCTAAACTGCTTACGTAAACTATAAACTTATTCCAAACTACTTTCTGAATTAAGTGCTTATTTTATTATCATTTGAAATAGGTTTGTTTAAACAAAATCAAAAAGCTAAACGCTCGCTGGCAAACTATACTCTAAAAACGCTCCAACAAGCTCATTACCTGCATACTCGCAAACAAATTCACCTTTCTTAATAACCCCCTCATCACAAAACAACCCCCAACCCTTCACCGCACTCCTCACAATCTTCAACTTAACCACCACACCTTCTCCCCCCGCTTTCTTCCCACACCCGCAACCCGACCCACATTCCCATATCAACCCATCTTCCACACTCCCCTTTATACCCCCACACCCACCCATATCTTGACCCGACCCACCAACATCCCGGGTCGGGTCACCAGCCAGGGTCAAGTTCTGGGTATTTCTGCCCAAACCCAGTTCGGGCAATCCCCATGGTTGTCGGGTCGGGTTGTCGGGTCGGGTCAATACTTGGGTCTTGGTGTAAATGAAGTAGGTGTATGGGTGGTGGGTTGAAATGGGGTTTAAGAAGGGAATAGGGTGTTTCTCGAAGGTTCTAGAAGCATCTGAGGATCTGATGGATGTGATTTGTTGGGTGAGTTTGTGGAGGGTTTTGCAGGTGAGTGAGAGGGTGGAGAGTTCAGGTGGGTTAGGTATGGGAGGATGTGTGTGGCGGCTGTGAGAAAGTGGTTGGTTGTGATGGTGGTGGTGTGTTTAGGGGTTTTGTGATTCTTCATTTCTTATGTTAAACCCTAATTTGTTGGATGGTAAAATATATGTAAAAATACAAGTGGGTGGAAAACATTGGTTCAAACAGGTATAGTTCAGAACTTCAGATATCTTGTTTAAGCTGTGCTTGTTTTGGCTTAGACATGGACGCCATGTTTGGCAAAAGTAGCTGTGAGCAGTAGCAGTGAGCTGTGAGCAGTAGCTGTGAGTAGTAGCCAAAAAAGCTCACAGCTTCATAAAGAAGCATTAGGAAAATGAGCTTTCCTAAAAAATAGCAAAGCCCACAGCTCACATATCAAACGAACACTCTAAATCAAAAAGCTCACTGTTCACCGCTCATTGCCCAAAAAAGCTCCAAAAAGCTTTGTGCCAAACATAGCCGAAGTAGTTAGCAGCAACTGAGCGATATCTCAGCTTTCTCTATTTTATTATTTTCCCTCACTCCCACTCACCATACATCCTATTTTTTTATTTAATTAACTACTTTATATTTATAAACTAAAAACGTAAATGTGAATGTAAACTTAAATGTAAAGTATTTATACATTAAAACATTATATAAATTATTAAAAAGCTAACCTTATGTAATTAAAACATTACATAGACTATTAAAATCTTAAACATACGGAATAACATACGTAATCTAAAACTCAAAACCCAACTTCGCTTTGATCCCCGCCCTTATCTCTTCCATGACCCTGAGTGCACCCCTAGTCAAGTGATTATATGACTGCATATGAAGCATTAAGTCTTTTTGTTTTGCAATATACTCATGCACTTCCACCTCCCCCCTTTTTTATCTGTATAAATTCAGCGCATTCTTTCTTTTTCATCTCCATTTCACGTTCGTTCTGCTGTTTCAACTCAAAGATCATCAGCCCAGCCAATAATTCGTCATTCATAGTTACTGACGTTCCCGACGATCCCGCCCCGTCCCTGCCTTCTAGTTGTCTCTGTTCGTACACCTCATCTTCCTCGCTGTCTCTAGTATCATTATTCAGATTAATACTAGTATCTACAAACTTTGGGTTGAACGAACTAGACCCAAATGACTTAGATCTCTTGGACACTAATCCTACTCATACACTTTCTTCCCAGTTAGGAACTTCAACGTTATTCAATTTCTCACAATTTCTTAAAGCCTCCCAACAATGACCAAGCGTAAACTGTACTCCATTTTTAGCTTCATAGTTAAGCACTGCCGTGTTGTAGTAATCTTCATATGCGGCTCCACTTATCAGCGCCGAACGCTTGAGGTTATTGTACACTCCACAAAATCGAGACACGTTCAGGCGTACCGTCTTCCATTTCCCGTTCACCATGTCGTACGTTCGACGAGTATTTTTTGTTTTGCTCTCCATGTATTTATAACATCATTCCAAAATCCGTCTCCCTTCCTCGAGTTACCCAGAGCGTTATTTTCTATTTCATTTACCGAAGCTTTGCAGAGCGCAACTTCTTCCTCAGTGGTTCATGAAATTTGCCGGGATGGTCCATCGTCGTTTTGAGTCGTCCTCTTTTCGTATTTCTTATCCATACGTTTGGCCGGTGCCTTTTCTTGAGGCGTGACTTCAACGGGAGAATCCTCACGAGTGGTGTTTTCATAAAAACTCTCATCAAATGTAGGCTCGTACATGTCTTCATTTGGAAATAAATTAATGGGAGACATGGATCGTTGTGATGACGAACCACCCACCTGGGGTTGTGACGGGTAGTTGAGGTTATTGAATGGGAATGCATTTGGTTGTGAGGAGAATTGGGTAAGCGTGTTTAGTTGTAAGAACTGAGAAAAGTTTGGTTGTGGGACTGGGTTTCGGTATAGTAGGTTCGAGTAAGGATAGTATGCTTGTGGTCGGAAGTGTGATTGTAGAGTATTTCCTAGAACAAATGTTCCGTTGGGTGTCGGGGGAGTGCCTTGGTTAGTTCTTCATTGTCGACGGTTGGTGTTACGGGGAGTGTTTTCTTGAGACATTTTTGTAGCTAAAATGAGAAGTAAATTGTTGAGATTATGTGAGTATAAAAAATATTGAAGTTGAGTTTAAAATTAGTGAAGTTTTTGGGTATTTATAGGTAAAATATTAGATAGTGGGATTTTTTTTTTATTATTTTATTTTCACAAACAGTTAGATTCTTTTTTGGGCCCCACGATCAAACGTTCTCTGCTTGGTGAGTAACTCACCATGCGTACCCTTCTTTTTGCAACTCACTTGCGACGTGGACAATGGGAATGGTACTCACGGTGTAAGTCACTCACTCACGTTCAAAATTTTGTCCACTCCGTTAAGCCTTATATAGCCTGGTTCATGAGTTCCTTTTTTTCCTTTATTTTGAAAAGGCTTTTCAGCGTATACACGTTTATAACTCCGTATAACACAATAAACAATAAGTCGGCTATATAAGCCGAAATAAACACCCCCTAAGCGTTAAAATATTTTTAACCTAAAAGCATTTTAAGCTTGTTAAACGAGTGCTCTCAAATCACTTGTAAGAAAAAATTAATTGAGCTCATTCTTAAAAAAAATAAAATCAATTAAGCTCATTATTATTTATTTATTTATTTTTATTATTTTTTTAGTTTTTTAAAATTAATTGAGCTCAATTATTTTTCAAGCTAAAAATGCATTACTTTTATACAATAGCGAAACAAACGACCACGTTTTAGCCTTGCAAAAACGACGTCGTTTAAGGCTTAGGTTGGTCTGTTTTAGAGTGAACTTGGGCCAAACGGTCTTGTTTAGAGGTGAGACGATATCGTTTTTGGATGACTTATTTGCTTTGAAAATGTGTTTAGACTAAATGATGTCCGTTTTTTTTTTTTTTAAACACTGTTTGTAAAGGTTATTTCCACCAAACTTCATGTATAACAGATAATAAGCTCCCGAAACTCTATGAAGCCAAAAGACAATGATAAAGGGCACAAGGGAAAAAATATTTAATTTTACAAAAATAATGTATTACTCGTAAGTCGTAACATTTATGTACAAAAAATATCCTTGATTACTGCAAAAAAATATTAACAACATATGGTTAACAACAATCCGCAAAATAGGCGCACTTTAGTAGTTAAATTTGTTTTGCATATTTCACTTTCATTTGTTTGTTTATTTATTTATTTATTTATTTCCAGATGTGGCATAGTTAGGGCTCATTATTTATTTATTTATTTTGTTGAAAAAAATTATCATAAAATTATTATCGTATATGATATCTCGCCGCAACGCGCGAGTTTCAAAACCTCATTATTATTACATCTTTCATATTTTGTTACTTTGTACTCGAATTATTTGCGTGGGATTCCACCTCACGTATATCATCATTTGTGCTCAACTCTTTGTTTCATATACAACGTCATTGTTAATAGTAATATTAACAAGAACATAAGGCCTTGGCGACAGGGACAAAGATATTTTAAGTATGTATTTACCTTTTACAAACAATGGGAATTTTTACAAGAGAGTTAAACAACATGTTGGTACAAGAAAATAGTCAAGTGTTTTTAGAACACAACTTTGCTTCTTCAAAACTATAATTTCCACCTAAACCAATACACCATTGGTGGGAATTGATGAATACGGATGTATGTGTATGTTTAGCATGGAGCCATGGATTTCATTTCGATGTGGGCTTATTTGTGCTTAATTATAAACTATGTTTGATTGTATTTAGGGATAACAATGGGGAGGAAAAACTCATAACTCATAGGCAGGGACAAAACTATGTAGGGGCAAGGGAGGGTCCCGGTCTCCCCAAAATTTACGGCACCTAGTGTAAATATTATAGGTTTTAGGGGTAATTTAGTTGAAGTTACAAACAAATCTTCGATTCGGCCCCCTCAAAATAAATTCGGCGCCCCCAAAAAAATGTTCAAGTTCCGTCTATGCTCATGGGTACCGGCACGTAAATTGGGTGGGTAACCCTATCAATTTTTACCCCCAACCCATTTTACCCATGGGTGGGTTGTGGGTGAATTTTTTTACCCATTGGTGGGTGGTGGGTGGGTGACGGGTAATGTACACCCGTCACGAGTGTACCCGTCAAAATACCTATGGATGTACTCGTGAACCCATTTATGTTACATTAAATTTATTATAATACTTACATATTTGTAAGGCTGTTGGTATATATTTAATAATTGTAAGGTTGTTTGCAAGTTGTTGAAGAAAGAAGATGTTAAGAGGGTGTGGAATTTTGTATTATGTTAACGATATTTTAAACTATTTTACTTTATTTCTTGATATGAACTAATATGACTATGATTTAGTGTAATGATGTTTAATTTGATAGTTTGAGACATACGTTTAAGTATTTTGAACTTGGTATTTGGCAAATTGATACAGTGTCTTATTACATAGTTTTATAATTAGTTTCCATATCATGGCTTTGTGCTTTTGTTGCATTTTACCCATGAGCAACAGATACCCACGAGCATGGGCATGCGTAAAAAATTAGTCAGATCATTTATATCTCAGCGTATGAGTATGAAAAGGAGAGAATACCTAACCCATCTTAGCTTTGAAGGTAGCATAATGGATTCCTCTACAACACTTCTCTTGAGTGTCACAACAATAATAGCATATATGATATATCGTATAGCAAATAAGTAAATCTTGTTACATATATAGTGTGGCTAAAAAAACATTCAAAATATATATAGTCGAAGCGAAACATATAGAATGGAGTTTATTCCCTAAAAGCGAAGGTTCAATGAAGGCATACTGACTGTTTGAATGTCACTGCACGACTCAACCTACTAATTATTAACAAGCCGTTCTAACAAAAAAAAAAAAAAAAAAAAAAAAAAAAAAAGAAAATAAAAAGAAAGAAAGAAAGAAAAAAAGAAAGGGTCATTTACACAATAACCTCATAAAATATGGGTCTAAATGCAAACAAACTTTTCACATGCTACACACACACACTTCATCACATAATAAATTTACACAAATTTAAAGATCTCATTCGAACCAAAATCACACAAACAACAATGAAAACTAAAATCCCTCTTAAACCCTACTCAACCCTTCTTCTCCTATTAATTTTCCACAATCTAATCTGGGTATCTTTTTGCTCTGATCAAGAACCAACTGCACTTAAAGGTACCAACTTTATGCTTTTTGATGCAAAATCTTTAATGGGTATTTGTTAATTTTTAGCAAAATTGAGTAAACAATTGTGTAATTAAGTCAATTTTGCGAAATGGGTTTTGTTTAGTTTTGGTTTATATCAATTATTTTGCATTATTTTGTTGAAAAAATGTTTAATTTATGGATTTTTTTAAGTTTAATTGTAATGGGTGTTTTTTAATTTAGCAAATTTAATGTTTATTTAAATGGGTTTTGTTTAATTTGTGTTTATATTAATGTTTTTGCATAATTAAAGTATGATCATGTTGTAAAGATGTTTAATTTAGGGTTTTGATGGGTTTATTGAACAGGGTATATAGTACTATTTGATTACCTAGCAAAACTGATAGATAAATGGTACGAGTAAATTTTATTTTTATCGATTGGTTTTTTGTTTGAATTGTGCGATTCAAGAAGTATTTTGTCGTAAAGATGTTTAAACTTTGGTTTTGCGTTACAAGCTGTACTAGTGTACAACCACTTTGTTTAAAATCTTTGTGTCTTTCGGGAATATTATGATAAGAAAATTAGAAGCGATATCTGTTAGGAATATTGCAACGTGATTAAAGTTTGATTTTTGAGTAGTTAATTTTATCAAAAAAAGAACATTTAGGGCTGTGTTTGTATAACATTATAGGTTTGTTTATTTACTTTACCCTACACTAGCATTTTAGTGGGTGATCGATTAGATTTCCTTTAAAGATGTATACCTAAAACTTGTTTGCATCTCACAGTTTGAAAAACGTTTAATTCTTTCCATCACTTAGTGTTGAAAGCTTGTTTCTTCTTCTTTTGAAAAAGAGAAAATTTTCTTCAAGTAATGTTTAGTAAGTATATTTTTTATTAATAGCAATTTCGCATTGAGGAATAGGTTTATGCTACGTAAATTGATGGTCCACGTTTGATCATAGCTGTTAGTTTGCCTATTAAAAAATGTAACATTAAGTGTTCAGAGGTGTTATGGTTCATGGATTGTGCTTTACATTTATATTATGCCTCGAGTCAAATGTGATTTGTAGTATGGCTTGACCAACATTTGATCTGAGTAGTAATTATCGTATAAAGATGTTAACTTTACGGCTGTGTTGGTCTAATTATTGCGGTTCGATGTTCTAGTCACTTAATTACATCTGTAGTTTGATTTTCAATGTGAAAAGGCTTATAGTTTGTGTAAAAAGGTCAACCTACGCATGAGACTACTGAATTATATTTATGTTAATGTATTGGGTACATTTGCAATTTTACACTTTTCACTTAGATTTGAAGTATTTTTCAGATACTAATTGCCTTTGAAATGACAGGCATTGATGCGGGGCATCCGGCTATAGACGTCACCCCTGTACCAATTCACAGCACTTCTCAAGGATCTAAAGATATTGAATTTTGCAAACGTGTTCCTGTGCATGGTGTATCGAGAATAAAACTTCAGAATTATGCTAAAGCATATCGAGTTATGGTGGTTCCGTCAGTAGTGATCCCTGATAAATGGCATAGCAAGATTCATATTTGCTTTCACCAGTAAGTAAGAGGCGCTTCTTGTTCCTTGTGTAATAGTTGTTGCGCTAATTATGAAATTATAAACTATCTCAGTAAAACGCATTGTCAATAATACGATTTAGACGTCTGCATTAAATATGTGCTACTGGCGAATTTCAACCTGTTTGATCCGTTTCGTTGTTTGCTAAATTGATTTGATCCATTCATCCTGTTTGAATCAACCATAAGTCCATAACCCATATCGACCCTGACATAAATAAATTAATCGTAGCTGTCACTTTAAGTAACCGTATTTGTCTTTGATAATTTCTTTCCTATTCCTGTAAGCTTTAATACGAGTCTTATAATTCTGAAAGATTTCTATTCACCAATGAATATGTTTGCAGGAATGCTTCACTCGGGTTATGTCAATGTGAACAAGATGGTTGGAAATCTGTTCATAAGGGCTTATGGAGTTCAACTATGTCAACTTACGAGCAACGATTTATTGATGTGAAGTTCGTTGGTGGGGTCTCTGGCTCTGTAACTGTTACTCTTGACGAAGGTCAGGTGTTTGTCTTCATTTTATCTTTCGATATTTGTATTTATATTTCAAAAATTCTTTCAAGGATGAACGACTCGGTTAGAACTATCTAATACGATTCTATCTTAACAAGTTATCTGTACTACCTGCAAATTATAGTGCCTCTTTTTGACATTTGGTTTGAAATTGTGACATGCAGTGTCACAGGGATGGCGCTACGTCTTGCTTGCTGTGGGAACCACCTTACTATTCTTGGCACCCTTCGTTAGCGAGTGGGTCCCATTTTACTATACCAGTTCAATGGCTATTGGCATTTTTGCTGTTGTTCTCATACTTCTTTATCAGGTACACTTTCTCATTTTTGCCAAATATACAGACTTAAGTTGACTTATTTTCTTCTTTCTAATGTCTATTGCAGTTTAGCTAGTGGAATTTCTATTTTGTGCACTTATCTAAGCAGTTATTCTTTCTAACTATACTGTCGTGATATTGAACAGGGGATGAAGTTATTACCTACTGGCAGGAAAAGTGCCTTTTATTTAAGTATGTATACCTCCCTGGTAAGTGTTTATATTCATTCCAATGTTCTATGAATTATGATTGAACTATCCGTAATAATCATATAAATTATGATTGAGATAAAACGCAATCTTGATCAACCTATTCATAAGTAAATGGTTCCAAATCGCCACCCATATAGTATTTGGAATTCGTTGTTGGTTTTCTAGCAAACAAATTGTTCGTTCTCATGTTGTTTTGTATATGTTTCAGCTTGGTGCAGGATCTTTTCTGGTTCATTATGTTGCAGTCTTTGTCAATTCTATCCTCTCAAATTTTGGATTTAGCCAAGAGATGCAAAACCCGGTAAGTCTTTTCCACAAAATGAAGGGCATTTTGTGAACATCATGACCTTAGCATGTTTAGTAACATTTACATATTTTTCTTTATGTATTCTAACAGTTGTGCCAATTAATTTTGTAGGTTTCAGTATTTTTGCTGCTTTTAATCATTCTTTTAGGAGCTGGTCTTGGTTATTGGTTGGTGCGCAAATATGTTATTTCAGAAGATGGAGACGTTGATGATGGCGTCGCACAGTTTATCAAATGGGCCATGCGGGTTATTGCAGTCACATGTATATTTCTGGTGAGTTACACTCATTAATCTGACCATCTTTTAGTATTATACTGTACTATTTTCCAGATTTAATCATTTACATTAATTTTGTAGTCGTTGACTTTATAAGGCTTTTGGTTTTTTCAGAGCTCTATTGACACTCCTTTGGCAACAGCAGCAGTCATTACTTGTTTGACACTATATTACATTGTTACTTCTATCACGTGGCAAGACGTTCAGTAAGTTCTTTTTCACGACGAGACTATTTTGGGTGGCATATAGGTACCCTTTTTGCTAACCTAATTAGATATATATTTAAATTTCAAGCAACTGGGTTCTCATTCTTCACTAAACATGCATGATATAAAAATGTCCTTTTTGATAGTTTTGTTTTCTAAAAATACTAAAATTTTCCAAAAGTCAAACGCTTAAACACATAAGCAGATAATTATACTCCAACTGTAAGCAGAAAATGCACATCGTGACACTATATTCTGAAAGGCTGTACCACATTTTAATTCAACTGTATTATCATATATCACCTAAATAAATCACGAAACTCAACTTTTGTAATGTCAAGCTCAAGCTAAGGTTACCCCATTACTGAATTATTGTAATTTTTCCATGGTCACTAAAATATTTGTTGGGATTGGTTGACGAATCTGAATTGCAAGATGTTGATACTTACCAATGTTTGTTGATATCTTGTAGAGCGCCATCATTGAATATGCCAAAACTGTGGCAATGGAGTGGAGAAAGAACACCAAAGGTTGGAAGAGCTGAATTTCTTAGCCGGCCAAAAAATGTTAGCCCTTTTGGAAATCAATGGAATGCTCAAAGAAATTCGTTCGCTTGGTCTGACTCTCCGGTCAAAGGTACGTTGCTCATAAAAATCGTAATTTCTACATTCTTGGCAACTTGTCACTCTAAATATTATTTCAACGCTATGTAGCGGATGATATTGATTTAGGTCCTCAAGATACATGACTGATTAGTAGATACTAGATGTGGGTTGGGTAATGGGTCCACACGGGTAACCTTCTGGTAGGTCTGTTTTTTATTAGCCAACTTATAAAATATGTGATCTTGTCTTTGAGATCAAACATTATATGAAATTTTACATAAATGGGTCAGAATTGCCACATCTAGTGGATATTTCTCTTGATCTCCCATGAAATTTGCAACTTTTCTCTTCTCAACCATCAAGTATTTGCTTTTTGTGGTCGTTACAAAGAATTAATATCACTTTGGCTCTACAACATTGTCACTATTAAAGCGGACATTAGACATTTTACAAGTAGTTAAACACTTGTCTGTCAAATTGGCTAAGCTTTTTAAAAAGTTAAAACATTGTTAAGTGGATGATTTAGTGACCATTTGTTTTTGATTAATGAAGGAACGTTGAACACATCAGGGGATAGAGGGTCAACAGGAGGAAGTCAAGATGACTTTTACTCAACGTTTCACAGCACCCCAAACAGGAAAAGGTTTTCAAAGAAAGAATGGGAGGAATTCACGGAGGAGTCAACCCGTGATTCAGTTAATGAGTTGACGTCTACGCCTGAATTTACTGAGTGGGTGATCAAGAACGCCAATAGAATCAAACTTCTTCCTGATAATGGCTCAGATGGTGAGGTCAGTGGGTCAGATTCTACAGATGGATATCTAGTAAAGAACCCGAAAAAATCTCGTTTCTTTGGATGGTGATTTTGGCAGGTCAGACGATTTATTTTGTAATTTTTTCAGGTCAGTTTAATTCTACTTTGGGGATTTTAAGAGAGCATAATTTGTGTAGTTAGTGTAACGTAATTAGGGTCAAACTGAATGTATAGTTTTACGTATAAGGTAGTGTAACGTAATTTTCAAAATAGAATATCATAGAAACGAACCTTGTTTCGTGGTCCAGCTGCCTGGTAGTGGTAAGGCTGTCATTCTGTTTAATTTGTTAATTGTTGATGAATTAAAAGAATTTTATATATTGATTTAGAAGCCATATATAGCAAGGTCCCTTTTCATAGTTTACGCTGGTTATTGATACCGGCACAATATAGCAAGGTCCCCCAATCTAATAACCAAGAATTGCAACATCTCACGGATTCCGGGCAGTTCATTTTTATAGAATTTCAAAGGCTGCAGACTGTATATGCAGATGTATGTGGTGCATTTACAGAAAACCTAACTATAGGCCGGGATCAAATCATAAATAAGATTGTTTCCGGTTCACGAGTCAGTTTTGGTATAGATTTACTAGAATTTGTGGTCAAAGTTATAACTGTATTAAGTTTCATGTTGAAAAAAAAGCTTCTAAACTGAAATGAATTAGCCAGGAATCGTCTTGACAGACTTATAATTTTCATAGCTTGATATATAGATTATCTAGTGATAGAATATAGTGCAACAAAAGTAAGGCCATATAAACACTTGAAATACATATTTCCTGTCATTATTCGCTAATAAGTACTGCAGACACAGAAGAGCTTTTGGAACAAGTAAACCCGTTTTAGGACTTTTAGTTCTGAGCATCTGACATTAACATGATACTTAGCTCTTTGACAAAGTTTTCCATTGCTAGGCTTGGCAAGGTTATGGGAACCATGATTTCAAATTCACCGTTGCTGTTAGTAGAAGGCATGTAGTAACTAAAGACTTCTGGGATAATTTCTTCTTCGGCAGGCCCTCCATAGGATGCTTTTCCCCACCCAAAGTCGACTTCATTGAATCCAGATCTAGTCAGGCTTGATATGATGTAGGTCGAAGCAATATTGAAATGAGGCCGTCCTTTGATAACCATTAGGTCAGTTGTTGATCTCACATACTCTTCAGAGACGATAGATTTGGCCTTAATTACAAGTTTTAGTGCATGATCTAAGGTTTTGGTCGATAGGTCTCTAGCTTTGGAAATTACACATGGTATAACGCCACAATTTCCATAATAGCCAATGGGGATAGGAGGATTCAACTTGTTACGTGAGTCAACAAAGAACATCAAACGCATATTGTCTTCTGGATTTGGTTGTAAAGCAGTAGTACGACAACGCCAAATACAAGCGGTTACTACATCAAAAGTGGAACAACTTTTTAGGTTATCTGGAACAAACCTGCGAAGGGCGGACAACTCATTAGGCCCGAAGAAAAATGATTTTTCCATCATCTCGCCCATAGTGTGGAAGTTTTCTTTGATGTCTTGCACATCTTCATACTCATGATGAGTAAATGTAACATGCAGTGGATCTCGAGCAAATAGTAGCTCCCTTTGCCACACAGGCAATATCGAGGGTGCACTTGCTCCTTGAGCCATTTCACCCAATGCGGTTAGGAATTGTACCATTCCCTTGGCATCAAACATGGTATGGTTTACTCTTGCAGTAAAGATAAATCCTCCACATAGCAGATGTGTCACCTAATAATAACAAAAAGGCACAAAATGTTAAAATTTCACATTAGTCAATTGTGTCCTAAATGATTTGAAACTCTAATTAAACCAAGATAAAAAGGTTGAAACTCAAACCTGAATTAGTATCAATGGTGAGCCAACGACGCTATCCGAGCCAGGAACATAACAAAGAAGCTTTTTCAAGCAAGGAAACGGTGGATGAAGAATCTCTCCAAATTGCTTCAGATTAACATCTGCCTCGGCCTCAATGAACAACACGCCCTCGCCCGTGCAGTCCACCATCAGCTTCCTTCCAGGACCTTCCTTTAACCTGCCAGCAAGTGGATAATAGAACACTAGCACCTTTGCTAAAGCTTCCCTCATCACACTTGCTGGATTTTTGTTTCCCATTTTCGGGTCCTTACGATAAAACTGTATCAAAGGGATCAGAAGACGAAGCCCATCTTGATCGTCAATGTCGGAGAGATGCTTAAGTTCTCGAGGCGTGGGTGATGCTGGAGTTATCATTTCTGGTGCATGTTTCTTGACTACGAAGGCTAATGAGGTGTTGGGTTGTTGCATTGTTAGTGCATGTGTCTAGTGAGTTGTATGTATTTTGGGCTTTTTGGCATGCAAATACTGGTAATTTATAATGATGTGTGGGATAATCTCATAGGTATTATATTATGTATCACCATTTTTACTAAGAGTGAAGACAAAGTAAAACTAGGAATTTATTATTATTATTATTATTATAATAAAACCATCACATTAGAACTATAAAAATTTACATAAAGTTGGATGAGAGTATAAACATAAGCTGTGCTCCCACTCCTTTCTAAATACAAAAGCTAAGTCTATAAAAGATAAAAACACCACTTTTAGCTTTATTTGAGTGACTAATGGCAATGGACTTAATATGTTAAAGTGTGTCCAAAGCCTGCGTATCAAGTTCCCCAAACGTAGAAAAAGCAATTGGTATAAACTTGTAGCCGTTGTCCTCACATTTGGACGTATACTTTCTCTTTTTCTTTTCCACAAGCATTGTGCAAGGCTATCCCAGGAGCCCATGAAGTCGTCCAAATACCAGCAAATGGAGAGATACCAGTCATATCCAAGCATACATCTTTACCTTGAAGCCAATTAAATAATAACAAGTCTGCAGGTCGTAGCTCATTTCCATCCTCTGAAAGGAACCCCATAGGAGCCTCCTTACGCACTATGATCCCAACCTTAGAACATATATCAACAAGGATATCACACACCAAATTATGCCTGAACTTCACACCCACTTCACTAGAGTATATCACTTGTTTGCAAACGAGAGGCGAGAAAAACATATTTGATAATATCACCTGTTGAAAGGATACCAAGACCACCCAACTTGATTGGAAGAGTGGCCAGCCGCCACTGCCAATCTCCAAATCCCGACCCTGAGACGTTATTATTATTATTATTATTATTATTATTATTGTTATTATTGTTATTATTATTCAATTCTAAAATGGTTTTGAATTGAAGTCGAATAAGTGCCCATACAAATTCTCCTATGCAAAACGTAGATAAAAGATAGGGGGGTTTGGCTAAGCTTATATGTGAGTTTATGAGCTTATTAGCTTGTATGTGTTAAAAATAAACTTATAGAAAAGAGTTCATGTAACATAACAATTACACAGTGTGATAACATAAAGGATCTAGTGAGAAAAAATATATAAAATGATAATAATAGAAAAGATTTCTAGCAACACATTTTAAATAAAATAATAAATTTCAAAAAGAGATTTATTTATTTTTATAAATGTAGCTGAAATATGTGACTATAGTTTCTTTTCAACTTTCTCATTTGATCCTGAGTCATGTGAGAACTAAGTTTATACTGTTAGAATAATGCTAATGGGTGTTGCCCTCCAACCACAACCCAATAAAGCAATGCGTTGCCCTATTAGCCCACCCTAAAGCGGCACGTTGCTTGATGACCATTTCAATGTTTTGGTTGATTGAGTGACCGAACATTTAACAAAGCAACTCCATTTTTTTTTTGTTGCTTTTGTGGTCACCACTAGCTAGTTATGCTTGAGGTGAAGTTGTGGAGAAAGAACGCTGAGATGGCGGGATTGTTTGAGTGAAAAAGTGGTCGCCATTAGTATTAATTTTAGAGAACTAGTATATATTACTTTCTAAAATTAGCAAAACTAGCAACAAATTTTAGTTTCAGAGAACTAGTATATAGCGTAGGGTCCACAGTTGGGTAATTTGCAGGCTGTTAGTACATTAATATGGTTTTTCATTGGTGTGTTCGGCCACCATGCACAAGCCCATTGGTTCAATGAATTAAGCACACGAATTAGTAACAGTTGCAATAAATAGTAATAACAATTGGTGCACTGTAATCTATTGTCATGCACTCTTTTTAATCCTCACATGCACTGTTTTGCACTGTATTCTCCTATTTATGAAAATTTATTTATTGAAGCGACGAGTGTATGACTTTTATAATATCATAATAGTAAAATTCTTTATATTGCATGTTCTTCATTTTACGCATGTTATTTGTAGGAAAATGAGTACCTAATATGAAAACAAGGTGTTAGGTGAAATAATTATTTATTAAAAAAATGATTGTCTAACCAATGTCCCAAGGGCATTGGATAAGAGTACAAGGACCCACATAAAAAATATTAAAAGACAAAAAAAAAAAAAAAAAAAAAAAAAGACAAACACAAATATTTTTTTAGAAGGGGCTCACATAAAAAAAAAAAAAAAAAAAAAAAAAAAAAAAAAAAAAAAAAAACAACTTATCAAATGCCCTTAGGGCATTGGTTAGACATTCTTTTTAAAAAAATGCATTCTTCTATGTAGGGGTGAGCAAACAAAACCTTAAAAACCGAAACCGAACCAAAAACCGCAAAAACCGAACCGGAAAAACCGACCGAAACTAAAAACCGATGGTTCGGTTTTTGATTTTTCAAAAACCGAAAAATACGGTTCGGTTTCGGTTTTCATCCAAAAACCGAACCGTAAAAACCGAACCGAACCGATTTTATTATATAATAATTTATAATTAAATATAATATGAATATATAACTAAATAAATCAAATTTATAAATTCATATTTATTGGCTAGATTTATAATATATTTATTTTAACGTTTATGTTTATATGCGTGTTTGTTGTGTCATGTGTTTACTTGAAATACATCAATAAATATATGACGATAATCATACTATGTGCATGTTTATTTGCATGAGTGTTTCTCATCTATATGTATATAATTATAGAATTATGCAATAAGCATTATTATGTTTAGATTGACAAAAAAAATGAAAATAACCAATTTTTTATATAATACAATTTTGTTGGTATAAATTTGCCATGCCCAAATATAAACGGTTAGAAACCGATAAAACCGAAAAACCGAACCGAAACCGATAATAAACCGAAAAAACCGAACCGCAAAAAACCGAACGGTTTTGGTTTTGGGTTCTATAAAAACCGAACATTTCGGTTCGATTTCGGTTTTAGCCAAAAACCGACCCAAACCGAACCGTGCACACCCCTACTTCTATGTATACCTTTCAATCTATGAGTTGACTAAAGATGTGATGAACAATGCAAAACTGTGCACTACAGTGCAATTTTTTATTTTTTATTTTTTTTGGTCTCCGAGGTTATTGAACCATTGCAGATTTATTCCCTAAGGACTAACTTTACAAAATACCGATAACTCTATAGACTTAGGGGTGCTTCGTAGGGGGGTTAAGGGGGTGGGGAATAGGAAAGGTAATGAATAAAGATGTTCGGTTGGAGCTAAATAATATAATGATTAATTGGTAATGGGTAATGGACCATTATAAAGTAAATTGAGGAGGTAATGGATTGATAACCCACCATCACTCATTCCTTTGCATTCCATTTCCCTTTTCCCTTTTCCCACTACTAACCAGGCACACCCTTAGTAAAACCGTGCTTTTTTTTTTCTTTTTTTTTTTTTTTTTAATAACAAAATTTTTTTTAGACAATCATTTCATTTCGAGTTTAAATTAAACAAAATATCCCCGCAGCAACGCGCGGGTATCCCTACTCGTTACTTTCTAAAATTAGCAAAACTAGCAACAAAAAGAATAATTATTTGGTCGCCTTACGCGATTACTAGATGTCACACGCACTGGCATGCAACCGCACATTTGGCTCACGTTTGCCTGACATGTATACGTGAATTTACTTTACTAAAATTCTATCCAACTTATCAAGAACTTTGTGTAAACTTGTGAAATTTGATTGAATCGATATCGTAATGCAACAATATACAACAAGTTTTTGTAATGGGCATTACAAGAATCCCGTCGTCAGTTACTCACGAAAACTACCACACTTGTCGATTTGTGGGCATGTATATCGGCATGGCTAAAACACCTGACTATTGAAAAATCGCACAAGACATGCACTTCAAGCTAGTCTTGCGTTAACCTTGAACAACAGCTAATTTTGTGTTAAACTTGCGCTCAAAAACTAGTTTTTGCCGAACATGTATATACAGTGTTAGTTAATTAAGCCGTCTCCTTCATATGTCGCCTATGTTAGTTTTAGCCGAACATGGCCAAAAACAACGTTACACTGTATAAAAGTTTTTTTTTTTTTTTTTTTTTTTTTTTTTTTTTTTTTTTTTAATTGAACCACAACTTTTAAATTGAAGTTGTCGAGTTATCTAGATGTTATAAACTTATATTTTTTCTTTTAACGGTAGACGTAACTTGTATTGATTATATAGCCTCTATCTTGATTAATATATAAAGCATTTGAATTGACAAGACTTAAAAATTCAGACCTCCTAAACTTGCTTGTTATAGAAGGATTTCAAAACCGATCAATACTTATAATCTCAAAACTTGTAACCGTCATTTTAATAGTCAAATAAGTGATTTAATTGGGAAAAAATGTGTAACAACAATAACAATACTTGTAACATATAAAATTGTAGAAAGTTATTGATATATACATTAAAATGTTGGTTATTGATGAGGCGAAAAGTGAACCACTTTTAAGGGGTCATTTAAATCCGAATTCGAGATTATTTGATCAAATATTGCCCTAAATAGTTTCCTTTGTCATTTTAGGTACTTTTGAAGAGAAATCTGGAAAAGGAAGCATTTTGGACGTTTTTGGAGCATAAAAGTGAAGAAAACTACAAAGTCTCAATTTTCCTTGCTGGGAACAATACCTGACGACGTCAAGAGCTTTTACATGACGACGTCAAGTGTAACAAAAGAGGTGGATGTGGACAATACACGTGACGATCCAGAAAGTTTTGTGCATAGGAGATGACGGCGTCACCACAGGCCGTCATGGTCCAACTCTTAGTGACGACCCAGAAGAAATTTACACATGACGGCGTCTCAAATGGATCTAGGCAATACGATTTCTATTATGGCGGCGAGTTGACGGCGTCACAAATTCCTTCTTGACGTCGTCACCCTGTAAAATCTATATATAGTTTTCCAAATTTCATTCATTAGTGTGCAACTTTGAGGGAAAAACCCTAGGTCGAATTTTCCAGCTTTTTCAAGGGTTTCAACCCTTTGAATCTTTCATGTTTTATTAAAGATAAGTACTCTTTCAATTCATTCAATATGTCTATGTGTTGTTTGAATATATCTTACGCTTGTTTTCAATTTAACATGCTAGGCTAGATTTCCTTTGTGTTTGCTTAGATGTAGTGAAACCTAGATGTTAATTATGGGTTGATTGTTTGTTTATAGTTGTTACGGATGATTGTATTCGATGTTAGGCTTAAGAAAACTGGCAGACTTCCATTGGTAACTTGCTTGAACGTTTTAAGAAACATGATCGGAAGTGTACTACGATTTTTGGTTGTATTTAATGCGTAGGAGAATTCTAACGATCCCATGTTAGGAGCTTCTAACGGCTCGACATAGGAGTGAAGTAGGATCCTATAGAGTTAGGGAATATTGTACACGGCCCTACGACTAGTATTAAGGAATATGACCTGTCATCCATGCAATTGTAACAAGCTATCAACCTGTAAAAGATATCTAGGGAGTAATGAAACCTAAGTAAACACAACTTTCCCCATCATTGTTTACACCACTAGTATAATTAGTTTATTTTCATTTTTGTTATTTTATTTTGATTGCATCTTTAGTTATTTGGGTTAGTTGGCTAGCAACTAATTCCGCCCAATCTTCCAAAACCCGAGATTTTAATCGCTTTTATAAAATATAACAACACAAAAAGAATCATCCCTCACCTCTAGACTTAGTTTAGGAGACTTTCTAATCCTAGCGACACTATTCCTGAGTTGAACGATCAATCCCCCGATACTTGTCACTATACTATACTACAACGATCAGGTACACTGCCTGGTGGGGGTTGTAAGCTTCTCGAGATCCCTCGAGAGGTAAAGCCTGATGCGATTCCCACGTATCAAGTTTTTGGCGCCGCAACCGGGGGAATAGTTATTGTCTAGGTTAGGATTTCTTTTTATTAGGTCTACTTGCTAGATTCCTTTCTAGTAAGATTTTATTTTTATTTTTAGGTTTTCTTTAGTCTATCTTATTTCTTCGTGTCATTGTTCATAACCTTTACCATCCGACATCATGGAAGGTGGTAACATATTTGAACCCATCAACCCACCACAACAAAACCACCCACAAAACCCACCACTAGCAAACCAACCTCCTAGGCCCCGAACTTTAGGAGAATATTCCCGTCCTAGCCACCAAGGCTATCGAAACACTATTGATCTCACTCAAGGAGTCAATGTGTCCCCCTTGCGATCCGACACCATCTGGTTGGTGCAAAGCGGATGTGCATTCCATGGACTTCGTTCCGAAGATCCTAACCAACATCTCAAGGATTTCCTTAAAATCGTAAATTCTATAGACCTTGATGTTACAACTAGAGAGTCAACCCGATTACACCTATTCCAATTATCTCTACGTGATCAAGCTAGTCAATGGCTTGAACGTTTACCCGCGGGATCCATCACCTCATGGGATGATCTCACCACTCATTTCCTTGCTCAATTTTTCCCACCGGGGAGAACTACCAAGCTTAGAAATGATATCTTGATGTTCCAACAACGTCAAGGTGAAACTCTATACGAAGCATGGACTCGTTTCAAGGACTTACTCCAAAAAGTCCCTCATCATGGCATAGATCTTTGGCTTCAAGTCCAAATCTTCTATGACTATATCAATCTCTCCACAAGGCGAACCATTGACCAATCGGCCGGTGGCAAGCTACGTGATCTAACTGCGGAAGAATCATGGGAATTCATAGAAGACCTTGCTCTCTATGACAAGGAAAGTTGGAATGATCCCCGTGATTTGAACAAAACAGTCATGGTAATATCTTTGCCTTTGAACAATTCTAGCACTCCCGACCGTAGGATCATGGAACTTGAGGACCAAGTCAAGTTTCTCATGAAATCTTACGAAGCTCCTAAGCCTTCAAGCCAAGTGAACAAAATCACTTCTTCATGAGAATTATGTATTGGTCCCCATGACACTCGTGATTGCGTGGAACTCCTCGGACAAGCTTTTGCGGACTACGCATCCTCACGTACCGACGAAGCGGGAGACAAGTGGTACACTTTCAAACCCGAGCCAAACCCTTACGGTGATTCCTACAATCCTTCTTGGAAAAATCACCCGAATCTTAGGTGGAAACAAAACCAAAACAATTCTTCCAATCCACCTAATCGTTACCAACCAAATAGTCCACCCGCTAACCGTACTTTCAACAACAATCCTTCTAATAACTATGGTAGTACCAATAATCTTGAAGGATTGATGTCCAAGTTTATGGCATCTCAAGAAGCTCGTATAGCTAAGTTTGAAACCGAATTTAATCAACAACAAATGGAGATGACCAATAAGATTGGAAACTTATTGAAAGCCCTCAACAACTAAGTGCTAACTACACCTAGGAAGGACACTAGGGACACTAATAGCGGAATCCAAATGAAGGACCCTTCATCATCCAAACAAGTCCACTTTGTCAATGTTGTCACCATTAAGCCAATAGAAAAGAATGTAGAAGAAAGTGACAAGGATGAAGCTGGAATAGAAACCGAGACTAGGGATGAGATTAGAGAAGTTGAGGAAAATAAGGGAGAAAAGTTAGAGGAGGTAAAAAACGTAAAAGAGTACTTTGATAAGTTACCCACCAAGGAAGAACGAGAATATCACAAGGATCTATTCGATGATCCCGAGACACCATACATCCTTGGTTCACCCCTTATTAAAGTAGGTGATCCCTCTAACATCAACATACCATGCAACATTGGGCATATGCATGTGTGAAAAGCTTACATCGATCCTAGGTCTCCTATAAACATCATGACTAGGAACTACTATAATTGGGTAATGAAGAAGCAACTCGGATATAGGATGATGCCCAACACGAGTAAGATGAGCAACTTTGTAGGAAGAGTGAAAGGATTGCATGTCTTTGTAGGAAACTTCACTTATGTCACCGACTTTGTGATAGTAGAGGATACTCGTCTGGTAATAGATGATTGCCTAAGTCAAGTAGTGTTCGGAAAACCATTTGTTGAGGCCTCTAAGATGAGTTATGACCCGACCCTAGGGATAGTTAGATTCAAGGATGAGAATGATGAGATTGCTTACCAAATACCCTATAAGATTGAACAATACCGCCTTCTATCAAACATTGAAAAGAAACACAAGCAAGCTGTTTACTATAGGAATGATGAGGATAGACGTAGAGGGGTAGATTATGTCATGAATAGAATACTTGGTTTCTACAAGGAATGTTTGCAACTAGGTCCGGAATACAAAACTAAGATTGGAGATGACCTAGAGAATGAGACCAACGATGAGGTCACGTAATAGCCCATGACCTTGAGTCTAGCTACAAGACTCGTAAATAAAGAAAAAATGCTTCTTGAGAGGCAACCCATGTTTTGTGTGAATTTTTATTTGTTTGACTGTTATTTGCTTCCCTATGCATGCTTTATTTTTATTGTTGTTAGATCATGTTTCAAACTACATTGTGAAAATGCTTTATTTTGTTGTTTAACTTCATCTTAACTTCATATAAAGGTATTTTGAAAAAGCTAAGTGTAAGGGGAAACCCCAAATTTGTTTTTAAGAACGAAATTGATCATGATTCGCCAAAATATTAAATGAACATGTGTATTAGTAATTGTTAGAGTCAAATGCTTATATCGAGTAATAATGATGTTTTACAGGATTTTCCAGGAAGTAGGACATAAGTTTTTCCAGAAATTTTCCGGAAACTTAACGTAAAGATTTTTGCAGGTCACTTCTGATGGCGTCAGGAGTTAATTGCTGACGGCGTCATGTGTAAAATTCTGGAAATTTTGCGAGTTTTGTTTTTCTAACGGAGTCTTAAAGTTTTTGTTAATTCTTTAGTTTTATAAACTCCAGGAAATCTGCAAACATTCATTCTACAAGCATTATATCTTAATTTGCTTTCTAGGACTTTTTAGTATATATAGATTGCCGCCGATTTTATGCAAGGTTGCCTTGTTTGTTTTCTCAGGTTTAACAGGTTATGTATGACAAGAAGATGATTTATTTTTCTGGAAAGGAAGCTTTGAACGTTCATTTTCTTGGAGGAAGATATAACCTTGTTACCACAGTATCCACACCGAACGAATCAGGGGAGTATTTACTTTCATTCTTTTACCTATTTCACTTTTACATTCTTTAATTGAACATTGGGGACAATGTTCATCCTAAGTGTAAGGGGAAGGTAAATGATGATACCTTATAGGATACAATTGCACTTGAGTTTATTTGTTCGATGGTAGGTGTGTAATAAACTAAGAGAAATACTTGTTAGTGTAATTTTAGCGCCAAATTTAAAATTTTTTAGAACATTTAGGAGTGAAACTTTAGCCTTAGCAAGCGTCTCATGGATAGGAGTTGTATGACTAGCACAAAATCGTACTATTCAGAAAAATTTTAATTTTCACCAAAATATGTGAGGTTCGCCTTTAAATTTGATAGGATAAGCTTTCATTATTAGTGCTTATGAGTGTACCGGTAGCATTTAGATTCTAGAACTTGCGTTAGTGATGCATCCCGAGACCGCTAGTGAGACTACATTCATGTGGTAGGATTTACTACATGATAAGAGGCATTAGGATCACCCTTGTGTTTAAACCCGTATCATAATTACTTGACCATTTAAGTCATATTACTTGGCTAGTAAAGTCAATTAATTTTTCCCACACCTTAGCGTTGTACTCATTTTTAGTACACGAAACCCCTAGTACACCCCTCCGAGCATATCTTTTCATTTCTAACTTTAAGCATCTTACTTAAAGGAAGAATTTGTTACAACCCACCCAAATGTGCAACCAAATCACCTTATCCTTCCGTGTATGCACTCATCTTTAGTGCATTATTGTTATATGTTTAAACCCTTAGTTAATTATCTAATTGATTACATGGTTGCTAAGTTGAGTCATATCTTGTACATATTGTTTTGGGACAATTGGGACTCATGAGTAAAGTACTTGTGTTATGGAGTAATGGGGAAGAACATCATATATTACCTCCATATGTGCGTTAATCTTAAAAAGTACTCCAGTACTCCAAGTGATTTGATTATCTTGATTCGAGTCATTAGAATAGTTTATTGTAAAGTATGTAAAAATTCAAGTGTAAGGGGAATGTACATTCCCTATGATGTATTATTTTGGATGGTAGGGTAAAAGTGTATGCAAAAAAAAAAAAAAAAAAAAAAGAAAAGAGAAAAACATACGGACTACCATCCCGTTTCATTCTATGTTTGTTTTAAGTTTTTGTTATTTTTTATTTATTAGCTTAAGTCTAGTCTAGTCTTGGCTTAGCAACGCCATATATTACATGTAATTAACCAAGATGATTAACTCGCCACCAGTAAATATTGCCTTTATCCAACAAAACCGTGTATTCCATATCCCTACACCTAATGTTATAACCCTTTAAAAGACCTCTTTGATAGTTTATCCTAGGTGCTTTCGCCAAGTGGTGGAGGTTTGATCTTTTCCCAAGCCTATGGTAATCTATTTTGCTATGACAGGTAGTGAGAGATGTTTTCCATTTTCTTATTGTGATATATACTTTATTACACCCGAGAGATGTGAGTATGTAAACACTATTTGTGAGGTGCTAGTGTATGACCTCCATGCTTGTCTTTGGTTTTTAGTGAAATGATTATTTGTTGTAATTACTTTTATATTATTGTTAAATTACCCATAACTTGTATTTTGATTAAAATAAAAGCGCATTTGCTTGAGGACAAGCAAATCTCAAGTGTAAGGGTATTTGAGGAGGCGAAAAGTGAACCACTTTTAAGGGGTCATTTAAGCCCGAATTCGAGATTATTTGATCAAATATTGTCCTAAATCGTTACTTTTGTCATTTTAGGTACTTTTGGAGAGAAATCTGGAAAAATAAACATTTTGGATATTTTTGCAGCATAAAAGTGAAGAAAACGGAAAAGTCTCAATTTTCCTTTGGGAACAGTACCTGACGGTGTCAAGAGCTTCTATATGACGGCGTCAAGTGTAACAAAAGAGGTAGATGTGGACAATACACGTGACAATCCAGAAAGTTTTGTGCATAGGAGATGACGGCGTCACCACAGGCCGTCATGGTCCAACTCTTAGTGACGGCCCAGAAGAAATTTACACATGACGGCGTCACAAATGGATCTGGGCAATACGATTTCTATTATGGCGGCGAGTTGACGGCATCACAAATTCCTTCTTGACGCAGTCACCCTGTAGAATCAATATATAGTTTTCTAAATTTCATTCATTAGTGTGCAACTTTGAGGGAAAAACCCTAGGTCAAATTTTCCAGCTTTTTCAAGGGTTTCAACCCTTTGAATCTTTCATGTTTTATTAAAGATAAGTACTCTTTCAATTCATTCAATATGTCTATGTGTTGTCTGAATATATCTTACGCTTGTCTTCAATTTAACATGCTAGGCTAGATTTCCTTTGTGTTTGCTTAGATGTAGTGAAACCTAGATGTTAATTATGGGTTGATTATTTTTTATAGTTGTTACGGATGATTGTATTCGATGTTAGGCTTAAGAAAACTGGCAGACTACCATTGGTAACTTGCTTGAACGTCTTAAGAAACATGATCGGAGGTGTACTATGATTTTTGGTTGTATTTAATGCGTAGGAGAATTCTAATGATCTCATGTTAGGAGCTTCTAACGGCTCGACATAGGAGTGAAGTAGGATCCAATAGAGTTAGGGAATACTGTACACGGCCCTACGACTAGTATTAAGGAATATGACCCGTCATCCATGCAATTGTAACAAGCTATCAACCTGTAAAAGATATCTAGGGAGTAATGAAACATAAGTAAACACAACTTTCCCCATCATTGTTTACACCACTAGTTTAATTAGTTTATTTTCATTTTTGTTATTTTATTTTGATTGCATCTTTAGTTATTTGGGTTAGTTGGCTAGTGATACATGGGAATCGCACCAGGCTTTACCTCTAAAGGGATCTTGAGAAGCTTACAACCCCCACCAGGCAGTGTACCTGATCGTTGTAGTATAGTATAGTGACAAGTACCGGGGGATTGATCGTTCAGCTATGAATAGTGTCGTTAGGATTAGAAAACCTAAATATTAGTTCTAAAGATGAAGGATGATTATTTTTGTATTTTTTATATTTTTTAGAAAGCAAGTAAAAATCTCAGGTTTGAAGGATTTGGGCGGAATTAGTTGCTAGTCAACTAACCCAATACTAAAGATACAATCAAAATAAAATACTATAAATGAAAATAAACTAAATTAACTAAGGTTGTGAACAATAAGTGGAGAAGTTGTGTTTACTTAGATTTCACTACTCCCTAGATATATTTTACACGTTAATTACTTGTTATAGTTGCGTGGATGACGGATTGTATTCCTTAATACCATTCATGGGGTGGCGCACTTAATTCCCCAATCCTATGAGTGCCTACTTCACTCCTATGTCGAGCCGGCTAAGAAGCTCCAAACATTGGATCATTAGAATTTACTCATGCATTAAATACAACCAATAAAACCTAGTGCACGTCAGTTCATGTTTCCTAAGACGTTCAAGCATGTAACCAATTGGAGATCTGCCAGTTTTCTTAAGCCTAACATCGAAATCATTCATCCAATACAACCATAAACAAGTAATCAACACATAATTAACATCTAGGTTTCATTAGATCTAAGAAAACACAAGATAGATCTAGCCTAGCATGATGGAATTAAGACAAGAACAAGATATAGACAACCAACACATAGACATATTGATTGAATTAAAAGAATACTTATCTCAATTACACAAGAAAGGGTTCAAGGGCTGAGAACCCTTGAAAAACCTGTAAAATTCGTACTAAGTTCGGCCTTAGGGTTTCTTCAAAACTTCTCTCTTTTATGAATGAAAATTAGAAAACTATATATAGGAAATTGAGGCTGACGGCGTCAAGATAAAATTGGTGACGCCGTCATCTCGCCGCCAAAATACTTCTCGGAATGCCTAGATCTACTTTTGACGCCGTCACGTTATAACATTTTCCAGGCCGTCACGTATTTTACTCTTGACGCTCTACTTCGTGACGCCTTCAATTCTGTACTGGGTCGTCATGGAAATTACTCTTGACGCCGTCAGAATTTCCTTCTTGACGCTGTCACCTACTGTTCCCAGCAAGGAAAATTAAGTCTTTGGCGTTTTCTTCACTTTTATGCTCCAAAAACGTCCGAATTGCTTCCTTTTCCGGATTTCTCTCCCAAAGTACCTAAAATCACAAAAGGAACGATTTAGGGCAATATTTGATCAAATAAATTCAATTCCAGGCTTAAATGACCCCCTAAAAGTGGTTCATTTTTCGCCTCATCATATACCCTTACACTTGAGATTTGCTTGTCCTCAAGCAAATGCGCTTTTATTCTAATCAAAATACAAGTTAGGGGTCATTTAACACTAATATGAAAGTAATTACAACAAATAATCGTTCCACTAAAGACCAAAGACAAGCACGGAGGTCATACACTAGCACCTCACAAATAGTGTTTAGATACTCACATCTCTCGGGTGTAATAAAGTATAAATTACAATATGGAAACGGAAGATATCTCTCACTACCTGTCATAGCAAAATAGATTACCATAGGCTTGGGAAAGGATCAAACCTCCACCACATGGCGTAAGCACCTAGGATAAACTATCAAAGAGGTCTTTTAAAGGGTTGTAACATTAGGTGTAGGGATATGAAATACACGGTTTTGTTGGATAAAGGAAGTTTTAATGGTGGCGAGATAACAATCTTGGTTAATTACATGTACAATGTGGCGTTGCTAAGCCAAGACTAGACTCGACTTAAGCTAATAAATCAAAAATAACAAAAACATAAAAATGAACATAGAATGAAACGGGATGGTAGTCCGTATGTTTTTTTTTCTCTTTTCTCTTTTTTTATTTTATTTTTCTTTTTCTTGTTTTTTCGATTTTTTTTTGCATACACTCTTACCCTACCATCCAAAATAATACATCATAGGGAATGAACATTCCCCTTACACTTGAATTTTTACATACTTTACAATAAACTATTCTAATGACTCGAATTAAGAAAATCAAAACACTTGGAGCACTTTTAAGATTAACGCATATATGGGGGTAATAAATGATGTTCTTCCCCATTACTCCATAAAATAAGTACTTTACCCATGAGTCCCAATCGTCCTAAAACAATATGTACAAGGATATGACTCGACTTAGCAACCATGTAATGAATTAGATAGTTAACTTAGGGTTTAACAAATAACAATAATGCACTAAAGATGAGCGCATACACGGAAGGATAAGGCGATTTGGTTGTACATTTAAGTGGGGTGTAACGAATTCTTCCTTTAAGTAAAATGCTTAAAGTTAGAAACGAAAAGATAGGCTCAGAGGGGTGTACTAGGGGTTTCGTGTACAAAAAATGAGTACAACGCTAAGGGTGTGGGAAAATTAATTGACTTAACTAGTCAAGTAATATAACTTAAATGGTCAAGTAATTATGATACGGGTTTAACACAAGGGTGATCCTAATGCCTCTTATCATGTAGTAAATCCTACTACACGAATGTAGTCTCACTAGCGGTCTCGAGATGCATCACTAACACAAGTTCTAGAATCTAAATGCGACCGGTACACTCATAAGCACTAATAGTAAATGCTTTTCCTATCAAATCTAAAGGCGAACCTCACATATTTGGGTGGAAAATTTTTCTGAAAGTACGGTTATGTGCTAGTCATACAATCTCCTATCCATGAGACGCTTGCTATGGCTAAAGTTTCACTCCTAAATGTTGTAAAAAATTTTAAATTTGGCGCTAAAATTGCACTAACAAGTATTTCTCATAGTTTTATTACACATCTACCATTAAACAAAACAAACTCAAGCGAAAGTGCATATGTAAGGTATCATCATTTTACCCTCCCCTTACACTTAAGATGAACATTGTCCCCAATGTTCAAGTAAAGAATGTAAAAGTGAAATTGTAAAAAGAATGAAATCAAATACTCCCCTGATTCGCTCGATATGGATTGTAAGGTGGTCAGGTTAAATCTTCCTCCAAGAAAATGAACAATCAAAGCTTCCCTTCCAGAATGTAAATCATCTTCTTGTCATAAATAACCTGTGAATCCTGAGAAAATAGACAAGACAACCTCGCATAAAATCGGTGGCAACCTATATAAGTTACTAAATGCTTGAAAACAAAATAAGATATAATGCTTGTGGAATGAAGTTTGCAGATTTCCTGGAGATTATAAAACTTAATAATTCACAAAAACCATAAGACTCCGTTAGAAAAACAAAACCGGTAAAATTTCCAGATTTTTACACGTGACGCCGTCAAGAGTTAACTCGTGACGCCGTTAGAAGTGACCTGCAGAAATTCTTATGTTAAGTTTCCGGAAAATTTCTGGAAAAACTTGGTCCTACTTCCTGGAAAATCCTGCAAAATTGACTCGATACAAGCATTTGACTCTAACAAATACGAATATACATGTTCATTTAATATTGTGGAGAATCATGATCGGTTTGTTTCTTGAAAACATATTTGGGGTTTCCCCTTACACTTATTGATTGAGTCTGAACCGTCTAATTATTATTGACCAAGGTCAACAAGTCAAAGACAGCCCAGAATCAATACTCCGGTGATAGTATAGTGTATTCCCGGGTCGTTAAAGTCCCGACGAGATTGAAATGGTGCTTTTGGAATCGTTTATGAGAAAGTGGCACTGAGGACAGTAGCCAGATGATGTAGGAATGATATTGCTACTGTTATTTTGGTGTTGACAAACAGATATAATATTCTCAATAATCAGATAGCAGAAATATGCACAAATTGACAATTAAGATCACGTATCGGACTGGAAAAGTGGGTTTTTGGTAATTATGAAACTACAAGGGGTGTTTTTGACACTTTTCAAAACTTAAAATTAAAAATGAAAAAGAAATGATAAAAGTGATTAAAATAATATTAAACTATTATTTAATTAATTAAACTATTTAAAATCTAAATTAAAATCTAACTTAAATAAACTAAAAATGACAAATGATTTAAATTAAACTAGAAATTAACAAAAATATTTTCTAAACCTAAATTAGAACTTGAAGAAAGTATAAAAAATTAAAAATAATATTTTTTTCTTTTTGTGGTTTTGTAATTAATTAAAAACTATTTAACTTAATTAAACTATTTAAACTACTTTTAATTTATATTAATACTAAATTAACTTAGAAAATTAAGATAAAATTTATAAAATTACTTAACCATCACTGGAATCCTACAAAATTATAAAAACTCTAAAATTATGTTTTAAGATTAAACAACTAATTATTTATCTATTAATTCACTTAAGTCTATTTTAAACAAATTAAATAAGGAAAATAGAAAATGAACAGTAGAATTTCAAAATTTATTTTCTAAAAACTTATTATACTATTTTAGAACTAGAAAAATTATAAAAACTAGATTTAACCTTATAAAAACTAATTAAGCTATTTAATATTTGATAATAATTAATAATAAAGAAAATTGAAATTAAATCTAATAAATACTAAATGACAAAATAAAAATTTGAAAAATTTATTAAAATTACTTTACTATCTAAGGTAATTAATAAAAATATAAAAACACTAGTTACTTAATTAAAATATAAAAATGAAAATTAAAATTAACTAGAATTAAATAGAAACTATCACTTATTTTTATATTGTTTTTCTTGGATTTTTCTTTTACAAACCTATATTATACTCAAAAATAGACAACTTTAATGAAAACAATAATTTTAGAACTTAAAAATAAGCTGAGAAGAAGCTAATGATCAAAACAGTTGACTATTGTTGACTTAATGAGCAAATAAGCCAAAACTGACTTGTGTGGGACCCACTATGGTGTATTCTGGTTCAAATAAGTTGTTTGAACTTGTCAAAGCTTGAAATGGCTAATTAAGCTCAGTAGATAAGCTAATAGACCACAATAAGCTAATCCAAAATCTGAATAGAACACAGAATGGGGACAAGGTTTTGTGCTTAATCTAGGTGGGGTCCACTGGGAGTTAGGTCAAAATAATGGTCAACCTAGGTAGCCTACTAGGAGGGGGGTTGAAAGGTGCAAGGTTTGTGGTCTGAGGCTCACTATGGTGGTCACAAAACACCACCAAAGTGGTGGGTGTGACTGGGTCTGCTGTGCACAGGGCACTGGGTTGCCCTGCAAGTGACTTTTATGATCTGTGGGGACCAGAATAAAAATGCTAAAAATATAACAACAATGGGATTCTAAAGTTGAGATGGTGGAGTACAAGTCTACAAAAACTCAAAGCCTAATTCCTTCTATAAAATTCTAAACAAATCACCCAAATTTTGTCAAAACCTGAGGAGTGCTAATTTGACTTTGAGAGAAAATTACTAGTTTGACTTTTATGAGTTTCTATCTTGATTTTATGATTAATTGTGACTAATTAAGTTATAACTATACTAAAATAAGCTAAACTACTTACTTATGATTAGAACTTAAGGCCTGTGGATTCCAAAATCCTTGACAGTTGACTGTCAAGGGAATTAGAATTGGATTTTGACTATTGGTTGTATAAGTGACCAAGTTTATGGGTGGACTGAGCTAGTATGAACCTAAGTTACTAATTTGAATCACAAATGCACACACAAACTCAGTTGTGCTCACTGAGCAACCCTGAGCCAAACACCCTCTTTGAAACTGGTTTTTGTGATTTCCACTACAAATTGGTGATTGAGATCCCAATACAGATTTAAAAGCTCATAATACTATTTATTTAGACCACAGAAGCACAAATTATCAGCCATATCAGTATGAATAATATAATTGACAACTATGCTAATTTCACTTTGAAATCAAGATTTTAAACTACAACTGATTTTAACAACCAACTTAACTAAATTATGCTAGATTATAACTAAATTCTACCAATTGATTACACAAGAACAAGTTTAACACAGATACAAACAAGCAATCTATAATCTCACTATGAATTATGAATTTAGTGGAAAGTTTAAAATAAAACAAATCTTACATTCAACCCCTAGCTGAACAAGGGGTTTTCTCCACAGTTGCCTATCTTTAGATAGGCAATATCAAACTCAATCCAACTCCCCAATGTGCTTAGAACCCGAAACAAACATTAAATACAAAATAGTTGACCATCATTGACTTTTTTTATTTTTTTGTTTTCTCTCTACTAGTTCTGAGTTTTAGCAGTCTCTAAAGCTTAAACAAGCTTAGGGGAGCTTATATGAGCTAAGAGTCCAATACATAAGGCTTACAATAACAACAACTGAACAATATGAAAACTTGAAATATGATTAAAATTGCAATAGATGTAATAATAAAGGAACCTTAAAATTAATAACTGAAAACAAGTTACAATACAATAAAAACAAGGTTACCACTGCTTAATAGCTTGGGTGTACCCTAAAATTGAACATTGAAATAATACGACATAAAATAAAACTTAATTAACTAACTACTCTTCCTCTTGCATCCATCTTCTATTTATAGCCCTCAATTAGGGTTCACCACTGTATTTCAATCATTTCCCACCTTTTTGTTCAATCTTTGGTCCACTCATTGTGCTCCACGTATTTTGGCGGGAAAACCTGCTTTTGCAGCTTATATCTGATACACGCAATGGGAGGGGGTAGCATTAATTGTGGGGGGTCATGGGTAGGTATAGGGAGGTGGGAGCATTAATTGTGGGGGGTAGTAGCTTGTGATTGGAGGAGAGGGGAGGTCGACTGCAAGTGGTGGTGGTGTGTGTGGGAGAGTCTGAGAGGGAAGAGAAGGGGTAGTAAGAGTTTGACCGAAGTCAAAACTCGGGTCAAAGGTGGAGTGGGCTAAGGTAAAATTGGGCTTGGGGTGGGCTTGTGTTTGTAACTGGGTTTATTTTTGGATTGGAATGGGATGGGTTTAGTTTTGGTTTAGTTTATTTTTGGTCCGGTTTGGTTTTTTTGCTTAAATAAACACAAGGACCAATTGTGTAAATATTTGAAAGTCCAGGGGCCTGAAGTGACATCATTCCAAAATTATCCAAAGGGACCATTCTTGCCATGTTTGATAACCTAAGGACCAATGTTGCCAATTTCCAATATTTCATACCCCGGGGACCTTTTCTGTAAATTCACCAAACCTCAGGGACCATTCTTGTAATTTTCTGAATTTGTGAAGGGTTAAACCTGTAAATATCAAACAGTTAACACAAAGGACCAGTTATGTCATTTTAGAATAGTATAAGGTTTATTTTGAATATTTTCTTATTTTTAAACCTTAGGGACTAATTTTGACACTTTTCCAAAGTTGAGGGACCATAGTTGTAATTTTATGATTTTTAACTTTAAAGGACTTTTCCTAACAACTTATGAATCCCAAGGACCTTATATGATATTTTTACAAGTTTTGATTTACCAGGGACTAGTTTTGCCAATTTATGAAACTTGAGGGACTGAAACTGCCAATTATGCAAACTTTGTATGTTTTTCATTTGTTTTTGCATATTTTGTGTTTGAAACATATAAAACACACCTCTAAGATATTTTAAGCATTTTGATACATATTTGGGTGTTTTTGTATGTTTTGGCAGTTCATATAAGACAAAAATGATGAGTATTTAGACACTCATCAATCCCCCACACTAAACTATTGCTGGTCCCTAGCAATATTTTATGAAGTTTTAATGGATTTGAAAGAACTCTTTACCAAAAGCCATCACTTCTGGAGTAGCCAGATGTAAGAACTGTGGTACATCTGATAACCGTGTGATTTTGAGCAAACCACCAGCTGTCAACGGATTTGAGTTGTCTTTACCAAAAGCCGTTTGCTTCTGGACTAGCCAGCATCTTGATGGACTAAGTCAACATCTTGGTGAGCTGATTACCAATTATGGTTTTTCCACGGCCTTTACCACAAGCCATAATCTTGTGGGCTAGCCAGCTCATTTGCTTATGAGGATGCGGGGGAGCTGAGGAACCATGCAAGTTTTTGGCAAACTGCCAGCCATCAACGGATTTGAGATGTCTTTACCAAGAGCCGTTTGCTCCTGGACTAGCCAATCCCTTTGTCATTTAGACTTTGGCGGATTGATAACCACAAAAATTTTGGAATAAAGTGAAAAATTTTGAAAAATTTTTGGCCTAAAATGGGGGTACTTGGAAAGTTTTATGATAAAATTCGTAAGAATTTCCCCCCCCCCCCCCCCCACACTAGAACTGAATATTGTCCTCAATATTCAAAGTCCTGGCTATTATGCCGAATCTCTGAATGGAAAAGCTAATATTCGATTCTAACTGTGGAAATTTCTATTTTTCACTTTATTTTATCTGTACATACAATTTTTTTTTTTTTTTTTTTTTTTTTTTTTTTGCTCACTACCTCCCAGGCTTGTGTTAGGTTTACCACGCAAGCTAATCACTTGTGAATGATTAACTGTAATAAATTTGCCCTAACAGCCCGGGAGTTGAATGATAAAGTTTATGATATACACCGTCCAGGTTTGTGTCAGGTTTACCACGCTAGCTAATCACTTGTGAATGATTAACTGTAATAAATTCGCCCTGACAGCCTGGAAGATGAATAATAATATACATACACTTCCCAGGCTTGTGTCAAGTTTACCACGCAAGCTAATCACTTGTGAATGATTAACTGTAGTAAATTTGTCTTGACAGCCCGGGATTTGAATGACATAATATACATACGAAACATGTTTATTGAATTTTGAAAATATTTACTTTTGAAACGGTGGGGGATGGCCACTCCCCCACACTAGGGTGGTAGAAAGTAGAAAGAAGTCAGAAATACGGGTGAAAACCCATATATGTTGCTAATTTTTGTTCACCGAGTCACTAGCTTGACTCGATCCCCGAATTCATTGGTCCATGGGGAAAGTTTGGAGATCCGGGACAACCAAGGGTGGTGTGTCCTCTCCAAAATAATGTTTCAATCTGTGACCATTCACTTTGAAGTTGGGACCTTCGGGTTGAGATAACTCAACAGTCCCGTATGGGTATACTTTAGCAATAGTGAATGGTCCAGTCCATCGGGTTTTTAATTTCCCCGAGAAGATCTTTAATCTTGAATTAAAAAGAAGGACTCTGTCACCGACGTTGAAAACTCGGTTCTTAATCTTAGAGTCGTGAATCTTCTTTGTCTTTTCTTTGTAGATCAAAGAGTTCTCGTAGGCTTGATCACGAAGTTCGTTTAATTCATTGATTTGAACCTTACGGTGATCACCCGCTTTATGAAGGTCGTAGTTAGCATGTTTCAAGGCCCAGTAGGCTTTGTGCTCGAGCTCGATCGGTAAATGACACGCCTTCCCGTATACAAGCTTGTATGGAGTACACCCGATGGGTGTTTTGTAAGCTGTACGGAAGGCCCAGAGTGCATCATCTAGTTTATCCGACCAGGAAGCACGGTTTTCACCTACTGTCCTCTCAAGAATCCGTTTAATACCACGGTTGGAAACCTCCACCTGCCCACTTGTTTGGGGGTGATACGCGGTAGAAAGACGATGAGTAACACCGTACTTAAGCATGACTTTTGCAAATTGATCATTGCAAAAGTGAGTACCGCGATCACTAATGATGGCACGTGGGGTTCCAAAACGAGCAAAGAGGGATTTCAAGAATTTCACGACTACTCGGGCATCATTAGTGGGTAAGGCCTTTGCCTCAACCCATTTTGACAAATAGTCAACAGCCACGAGTATGTATTTGTTTCCGTGAGAAGATGGGAATGGCCCCATAAAGTCAATGCCCCAGACGTCAAAGATTTCACAAACTTGAATAGCATTTTGTGGCATTTCGTTCTTTTGTGAAATATTCCCGTGACGCTGACAAGCATCACAGGCTTTGACTAACTCGTGGGCATCCTTGTAGATTGTGGGCCAATAGAAACCGGAATCAAACACCTTTTTGGCGGTGTAGTTAGGACTATGGTGGCCCCCGGTGGGTCCAGCATGGCAAGCCTTGAGAATATCAGTGGCTTCCTGTCCGTATACACATCGCCTGATGACTTGATCGGCACAGATTTTGAAGAGGAAGGGGTCGTCCCAGAAGTAATGTTTAACGTCTTTGAAGAATTTTTTCTTTTGTTGGGACGTTAACCCCTTCACTATGAAGTTACCCGCATGGTAATTTGCAAAGTCGGCAAACCATGGGGTAGTAGAGTCACCACGAAAAGCAACCGCATTGAGTGTCTCGAGAGGAAATGTTTCATTTATTTCCTTTTTCTCGGACACATCTTGATGAGGGTTCTCTAATCGTGAGAGATGATCAGCAGCAAGGTTCTCGGCTCCTTTTTTATCACGGATAATGATATCAAATTCCTGAAGGAGGAGAACCCAACGAAGAAGCCTCGGCTTTGCATCTTGTTTTGCAAATAGGTATTTCAAAGCCGAGTGATCTGTGTACACTACGCATTTAGTCAGGATTAGGTATGACCGGAATTTCTCGAAGGCATACACCACAGCTAGGAGTTCTTTTTCAGTGGTGGTGTAATGACCTTGAGCCTCAGTCATAGTTTTGCTTGCGTAGTGTATGGGCTGAAAGTATTTTGCTTTTCGTTGCCCCAAGACCGCACCTATGGCAAAATCACTAGCATCGCACATAAGCTCAAAAGGTTGGTCCCAATCGGGGGCAACAAGAATCGGTGCCTCGGTAAGCTTTTTCTTTAATGTTTCAAAAGCTTCGATGCACTCAGGAGAGAAGATGAAAGGAGCATCCTTCTCGAGGAGATGGGTCATAGGCCGGGCAATCTTAGAAAAATCTTGGATAAACCTACGGTAGAAGCCGGCATGACCCAAAAAGCTCCGAACACCTTTTACGGTGGTGGGATGAGGTAATTTGGCAATGCCATCGATTTTAGCTCTGTCAACCTCGATCCCGTTTTTTGAAATCTTATGGCCGAGGACAATGCCCTCCTTGACCATAAAGTGGCTCTTCTCCCAGTTGAGACTTAGATTCGTTTCTTTGCAACGTTTAAGCATCTGTTCCAAGTGGGAGAGGCAAGTCTGAAATGAATCCCCGATGACTGAAAAGTCATCCATGAATACCTCCATAGTTTTCCCGATCATGTCGGAAAAAATGGACATCATGCACCTCTGGAACGTGCCTGGTGCATTACATAAGCCGAAAGGCATACGTCTGTAGGCAAAAGTTCCGTAGGGGCATGTGAAGGTAGTCTTCTCTTGATCCTGGGG
The DNA here is from genome assembly GCA_030686995.1 of Artemisia argyi. Taxonomy (NCBI): domain Eukaryota; kingdom Viridiplantae; phylum Streptophyta; class Magnoliopsida; order Asterales; family Asteraceae; genus Artemisia; species Artemisia argyi. Next base: position 48,254,957 of record CM060684.1, read on the forward strand.
ATCAATGGGGATTTGGAAGTAACCCGAGAAGCCATCGAGGAAGCAGTAGTATTCATTCCCCGCAAGTCTTTCGAGCATTTGGTCCATAAAAGGGAGAGGGAAATGGTCTTTACGGGTGGCTTCGTTTAACTTTCGATAGTCAATACAAACCCGCCAACCCGTGACCAAACGAGTTGGAATCAACTCGTTATCCTCGTTGGTGACAACGGTGATGCCTCCCTTTTTGGGAACACAATGAATTGGGCTAACCCAAGGACTGTCAGATATAGGGTAAATCAATCCCGCATCAAGAAGCTTAAGAACTTCTTGTTTGATAACTTCGTGGATTTTGGGATTTACCCTTCTCTGATGTTGCACAGCTGGTTTAAAGTCATCCTCCATTAAGATTTTATGAGTACAAAAGTTCGGGCTTATGCCCTTAATGTCGGAGAGTTTCCAAGCAATTGCTTGTTTGTTTGACTTAAGAACCTTTAGGAGTGCAGCCTTTTCCTCATCTTTTAAGTCTTTGGCAATAATGACGGGTAATTTGTTATCACCCTCCAGAAATGCATATTCTAGATGAGGAGGCAAGTCCTTGAGCTCAACCTCGGGAAAGTCTTCAGTTATTTCAACATTTTTGACTTCCGCTTTATGAAGTATTTGTGGAGACGGAGAGGGTGAAGGATCGTCATTTAACAATCTTTCAAGGAGAAGAATGTCCCCCTCCGGGTCAAGATAGTTTTCATCAACTCCATCGGGAATTGAGCTATCTTGAGCAAGAAAAGCCTCGAGCTCTTCCAAAAGGAAGTCACTTCCCTCAAACGGAGTGAGGGAAGGGGAAGAGTCGGAAATGATAGGGTCAGTAGAAAGACTGCCACTGGATGAGAAACCAAGGACTTCTTGGGATGATTCCTCCGATGCAATATCGATGATGTCAATACGGTTAACCGTTTCAGCGTCATAATTGGAAGAATATCTTGAAGTCTGATCAAGATTGAATGTTATGGCTTCGCCACCAACACGTAGAGTGATTTCTTCTTCGAATACATCGATCAAAGCACGACCCATTCTTAAGAATCCTCTCCCGAGAATGAGAGGAACTCGTGGGTCAGCATCGAAATCAACAATCACAAAATCTGCCGGAAAATGGAACTTTCCTACTTTCACGAAGATATCTTCGGCAATGCCGAGAGGACGGGATATGGTACGGTCTGCAAGCTCGAGTGTCATGCAGGTCGGAGTGAGAGTAGGAAGTGAGAGTCTTTTCCAGACTGTGTAAGGCATCAGGTTAATGCTTGCGCCAAGATCGGCCAAGGCAAAGCATTCAACCATCCCAGGGAAAATACATGGAATGAGAAATTTCCCGGGATCTCCAAGCTTTTCGGGAAGCTTTTTCAAGAGCACTGCTGAGCAATGCTCGTTAAGAGGAGTTTTTGCCATCTCACACAGTTTTTCTTTGTTGCTTATCAGATTTTTGATTGTTGAAGCAAACTTAGGCATGAGAAGAAGAGCGTCCGCGAAGCTAATATCAAAGTGTAATTCTTGGAAAATTTGATAAAATTTTTCCATCTGATGGTTAGCTTTTTCGCGGTTCTTTTGTTCAGTCACTCGTGAAGGATATGGAATTGACGGCTTAGGGTTGCTCTTTGAGATTTCATCAGGACACACAGGAGGATCAAATACAACTTTCGGCTTACGAGCCGGGACCGGGACAACTTGAGGGTGGACGTTGTTGGTACCTCCGTTATTAATAGGAAGTACCGTGTCCGTAGTAACCTCAGGTTCACGTTCCGCTACCTTAGGAGGAGAAGAAGAGGTAGAGGGAATCGAGGGTCCATTGTATGACACCCCACTTCGGGTAGTGATCGCTTTGACATCGCCCCTCGGGTTAGCGATCGTGTTGCTCGGTAGTGTACCAGAGCTCGAGGGTCGATCATTTAAAGACTTCTGAAGATCAGAGATCGTCTTGATCAATAACCGATTCGTTTCCTCTTGTGCTTTCATGAATTGTTTAATTTCAGCATCGGAGGAAGACGAGGGTGGAACAACGTTTTGATTTTGAACAGGGGGATTTTGAACACGGTTGTTTTGAAAATTCCCTTGGTTTTGATTGTTGTTACCCTGAAAATTGTTTCTCTGATTGAAATTACCCTGATTGTAATTCCCTTGATTTTGGTTTCTTTGAAAATTTCCTTGAAAACCTTGGTTTTGATTGCCATTTTGAAAATTGTTTTGATTAAACTGGCCTTGATTTTGGTTCGGGTTTTGGAAATTTGAGTTTTGACCTTGGTTGAAATTCTGATTCGTGTTACGGTTTTGATTTTGGTTAAAACCGGGAGGTCCGAGAAAATTGTTGGAACGATAGCTTAAGAGATTACGGTCCCCTTGCGGTTGGTAAGAATTACCCCCCGTGTTATAGGAACCGTTAGCAGCATAAACGTTCTCTTGAGAAAATTCAGCAGTAGCTGGACACTCGGAATACAGATGTGGGCCCCCACAAGTTTCACAACTTCGGGCCACGGCTTTCACTTGTTGATTTTGAGCCTGATGTTGTATCGTTTGGTTCATTCTCAACACAGCCGTAGAAATATCATCCATCTTTTTGGTAAGAGCGATTATTTCAGGAGATGATGATGATGAGGGAGTAACGGAATGACATGACGCTTCCCTCTCCGCAGAGGAATCCCAAAAGTTATGATGGGCAGTCATGTTCTCGATTAAGTCATAGCACTCCTCGGGACGCCGTTTCATAAAGGTCCCACCAGCAGCAGCATTGAGAATGTCTCGGTGCCTCAATGTCAGACCATTATAGAAGGTATCTATGATGGTAACTTGTAACATATTGTGGTTAGGGCACCGATCAATGGCTAGCTTATAACGTTCCCAAGCCTCAAAAAGAGACTCATCGGGAAGTTGCCGGAAGTTGCTGATATCATTTCGTAACTTGGTAACCATGGATGGTGGAAAATATTTTGCTAGAAACTTGGTTACCATTTCATCAAAGGTTCGAATAGAATTCTTTGGGAGTCGGTCAAACCATGCAGTGGCATGATGAGCGAGAGAATAGGGGAAGAGGTACAGCCGAAGGGCATCATCGGTGACACCATGCTGTTTCATGCTTTGGGTGACCGTGAGATATTTGTCAAGATGCTTATTGGCATCGTCACCCGGTAATCCGTGAAATTGACACGAATTCTGGACTTGTTGGATCATGTGGTGCTTGAGGCCAAAGTCCGCGGCCCCAATAGTGAGTGGTGCAATAGGCCCACCCCGCCCTTGCATGGTAGGCTGGCACAGCTCCTCCATCGTTCGGAGATCGGGAGCTGGCTCATCAGGGGGTGGTAATAGTGGTGGTGGTGGCCCAGCGGCCATTTCGGTTTTTGTATTAGAACGTAGCTCGGGTACGTCTTTCTGTTTTTTATTCTTTGCTTGAGACCGAGTGCGCATGCACTAAAAACAATTTTTCAACACAAGTTCGAGGTAAAACCACAGTGAACTTAAACCAATAATCACAAGTGAGCAGCTTCTTTGAAAAAGGTACACTACTCACAGGAATACAAAGGCAAGTTTTAATCTTAAGTTTGGGAACTTATTATGGGTTTATTAATTGATTTTTGAAAAACTGCTTTAGGCTTATGGGTGTGTGTGCAGAAAACTTGGGAAATATTTTTGGAACTGATTCGTTAACCGAAATCGTCCCTTTAAGATTACTCGCAGGCTGGCGGGAGGAAGTAAATAGGTTTCCTCTTCAGTTCGCAATTTAATGTCAGAACTTACCTTAAACCAACTGTTTCAGGTTGTAATCTTAAAGAACACGAAGTAATTTAACTTCACAGTTTGTTTTTGATTGTTTTTAATTTTTTTGGTGTTTCTCAACACTTCAGGAAAAGTGTTAATGAACGTTTTTGATATGATTATGTTTTTACAAAACTTTTTACAGGGAGGGTTTTGAAAACCACTAAACTTAAAACGATTTTAAAACACGCAACAACCTCCCCGGCAGCGGCGCCAAATTTTGATTGAGTCTGAACCGTCTAATTATTATTGACCAAGGTCAACAAGTCAAAGACAGCCTAGAATCAATACTCCGGTGATAGTATAGTGTATTCCCGGGTCGTTAAAGTCCCGACGAGATTGAAATGGTGCTTTTGGAATCGTTTATGAGAAAGTGGCACTGAGGACAGTAGCCAGATGATGTAGGAATGATATTGCTACTGTTATTTTGGTGTTGACAAACAGATATAATATTCTCAATAATCAGATAGCAGAAATATGCACAAATTGACAATTAAGATCACGTATCGGACTGGAAAAGTGGGTTTTTGGTAATTATGAAACTACAGGGGGTGTTTTTGACACTTTTCAAAACTTAAAATTAAAAATGAAAAAGAAATGATAAAAGTGATTAAAATAATATTAAACTATTATTTAATTAATTAAACTATTTAAAATCTAAATTAAAATCTAACTTAAATAAACTAAAAATGACAAATGATTTAAATTAAACTAGAAATTAACAAAAATATTTTCTAAACCTAAATTAGAACTTGAAGAAAGTATAAAAAATTAAAAATAATATTTTTGTCTTTTTGTGGTTTTGTAATTAATTAAAAACTATTTAACTTAATTAAACTATTTAAACTACTTTTAATTTATATTAATACTAAATTAACTTAGAAAATTAAGATAAAATTTATAAAATTACTTAACCATCACTGGAATCCTACAAAATTATAAAAACTCTAAAATTATGTTTTAAGATTAAACAACTAATTATTTATCTATTAATTCACTTAAGTCTATTTTAAACAAATTAAATAAGGAAAATAGAAAATGAACAGTAGAATTTCAAAATTTATTTTCTAAAAACTTATTATACTATTTTAGAACTAGAAAAATTATAAAAACTAGATTTAACCTTATAAAAACTAATTAAGCTATTTAATATTTGATAATAATTAATAATAAAGAAAATTGAAATTAAATCTAATAAATACTAAATGACAAAATAAAAATTTGAAAAATTTATTAAAATTACTTTACTATCTAAGGTAATTAATAAAAATATAAAAACACTAGTTACTTAATTAAAATATAAAAATGAAAATTAAAATTAACTAGAATTAAATAGAAACTATCACTTATTTTTATATTGTTTTTCTTGGATTTTTCTTTTACAAACCTATATTATACTCAAAAATAGACAACTTTAATGAAAACAATAATTTTAGAACTTAAAAATAAGCTGAGAAGAAGCTAATGATCAAAACAGTTGACTATTGTTGACTTAATGAGCAAATAAGCCAAAACTGACTTGTGTGGGACCCACTATGGTGTATTCTGGTTCAAATAAGTTGTTTGAACTTGTCAAAGCTTGAAATGGCTAATTAAGCTCAGTAGATAAGCTAATAGACCACAATAAGCTAATCCAAAATCTGAATAGAACACAGAATGGGGACAAGGTTTTGTGCTTAATCTAGGTGGGGTCCACTGGGAGTTAGGTCAAAATAATGGTCAACCTAGGTAGCCTACTAGGAGGGGGGTTGAAAGGTGCAAGGTTTGTGGTCTGAGGCTCACTATGGTGGTCACAAAACACCACCAAAGTGGTGGGTGTGACTGGGTCTGCTGTGCACAGGGCACTGGGTTGCCCTGCAAGTGACTTTTATGATCTGTGGGGACCAGAATAAAAATGCTAAAAATATAACAACAATGGGATTCTAAAGTTGAGATGGTGGAGTACAAGTCTACAAAAACTCAAAGCCTAATTCCTTCTATAAAATTCTAAACAAATCACCCAAATTTTGTCAAAACCTGAGGAGTGCTAATTTGACTTTGAGAGAAAATTACTAGTTTGACTTTTATGAGTTTCTATCTTGATTTTATGATTAATTGTGACTAATTAAGTTATAACTATACTAAAATAAGCTAAACTACTTACTTATGATTAGAACTTAAGGCCTGTGGATTCCAAAATCCTTGACAGTTGACTGTCAAGGGAATTAGAATTGGATTTTGACTATTGGTTGTATAAGTGACCAAGTTTATGGGTGGACTGAGCTAGTATGAACCTAAGTTACTAATTTGAATCACAAATGCACACACAAACTCAGTTGTGCTCACTGAGCAACCCTGAGCCAAACACCCTCTTTGAAACTGGTTTTTGTGATTTCCACTACAAATTGGTGATTGAGATCCCAATACAGATTTAAAAGCTCATAATACTATTTATTTAGACCACAGAAGCACAAATTATCAGCCATATCAGTATGAATAATATAATTGACAACTATGCTAATTTCACTTTGAAATCAAGATTTTAAACTACAACTGATTTTAACAACCAACTTAACTAAATTATGCTAGATTATAACTAAATTCTACCAATTGATTACACAAGAACAAGTTTAACACAGATACAAACAAGCAATCTATAATCTCACTATGAATTATGAATTTAGTGGAAAGTTTAAAATAAAACAAATCTTACATTCAACCCCTAGCTGAACAAGGGGTTTTCTCCACAGTTGCCTATCTTTAGATAGGCAATATCAAACTCAATCCAACTCCCCAATGTGCTTAGAACCTGAAACAAACATTAAACACAAAACAGTTGACCATCATTGACTTTTTTTATTTTTTTGTTTTCTCTCTACTAGTTCTGAGTTTTAGCAGTCTCTAAAGCTTAAACAAGCTTAGGGGAGCTTATATGAGCTAAGAGTCCAATACATAAGGCTTACAATAACAACAACTGAACAATATGAAAACTTGAAATATGATTAAAATTGCAATAGATGTAATAATAAAGGAACCTTAAAATTAATAACTGAAAACAAGTTACAATACAATAAAAACAAGGTTACCACTGCTTAATAGCTTGGGTGTACCCTAAAATTGAACATTGAAATAATACGACATAAAATAAAACTTAATTAACTAACTACTCTTCCTCTTGCATCCATCTTCTATTTATAGCCCTCAATTAGGGTTCACCACTGTATTTCAATCATTTCCCACCTTTTTGTTCAATCTTTGGTCCACTCATTGTGCTCCACGTATTTTGGCGGGAAAACCTGCTTTTGCAGCTTATATCTGATACACGCAATGGGAGGGGGTAGCATTAATTGTGGGGGGTCATGGGTAGGTATAGGGAGGTGGGAGCATTAATTGTGGGGGGTAGTAGCTTGTGATTGGAGGAGAGGGGAGGTCGACTGCAAGTGGTGGTGGTGTGTGTGGGAGAGTCTGAGAGGGAAGAGAAGGGGTAGTAAGAGTTTGACCGAAGTCAAAACTCGGGTCAAAGGTGGAGTGGGCTAAGGTAAAATTGGGCTTGGGGTGGGCTTGTGTTTGTAACTGGGTTTATTTTTGGATTGGAATGGGATGGGTTTAGTTTTGGTTTAGTTTATTTTTGGTCCGGTTTGGTTTTTTTGCTTAAATAAACACAAGGACCAATTGTGTAAATATTTGAAAGTCCAGGGGCCTGAAGTGACATCATTCCAAAATTATCCAAAGGGACCATTCTTGCCATGTTTGATAACCTAAGGACCAATGTTGCCAATTTCCAATATTTCATACCCCGGGGACCTTTTCTGTAAATTCACCAAACCTCAGGGACCATTCTTGTAATTTTCTGAATTTGTGAAGGGTTAAACCTGTAAATATCAAACAGTTAACACAAAGGACCAGTTATGTCATTTTAGAATAGTATAAGGTTTATTTTGAATATTTTCTTATTTTTAAACCTTAGGGACTAATTTTGACACTTTTCCAAAGTTGAGGGACCATAGTTGTAATTTTATGATTTTTAACTTTAAAGGACTTTTCCTAACAACTTATGAATCCCAAGGACCTTATATGATATTTTTACAAGTTTTGATTTACCAGGGACTAGTTTTGCCAATTTATGAAACTTGAGGGACTGAAACTGCCAATTATGCAAACTTTGTATGTTTTTCATTTGTTTTTGCATATTTTGTGTTTGAAACATATAAAACACACCTCTAAGATATTTTAAGCATTTTGATACATATTTGGGTGTTTTTGTATGTTTTGGCAGTTCATATAAGACAAAAATGATGAGTATTTAGACACTCATCACTTATCTTTTGCAAAAATACTTTTAGGTGGAGTTAAGACTTTGCCAAAACAACAAAGTAAAGTATTTCCACTATTTAATTGAGAAACATGATCTACCAACAATAAAAATAAAGCATGCATACGGAGGCAAATAACAAACAAACAAAATAAAAATCACACAAAACATGGGTTGCCTCCCAAGAAGTGGTTTTCTTTATTTACGAGTCTTGTAGCTAGACTCAAGGTCATGGGTTACGTTTTCCTTTCCCACTTTTGTGCTAACTCAAAACATCTAACCCAATTCTCATCACGCTTGTATTCCGGGCCTAGATTCATGCAACCCGAATAGTATGTTCTCCTCCTCTCATAATAGGCTTCATCAGTAATTCCATCTTCCTTAACCTCATAGGGTCGAATCTCATCAATTTGTAGATTCTTGATGCCCTTTAATTCTTCCTTCATGTGAGGCATCATAAAAGTGACCTTCTCTATCCCATCAGTAAACTGAGCTATCCCCTTCTCATGGTCGTAATACATCTAAGTTTTTTCAACAAAAGGTTGTCCTAGAACCACCTCTCCTAGGTGTGGATCTATAATGCCTCTAACATCTTCTAGGATTACGAAGTCGCATTGATAAGTAAAATTTCCTATAAAGATGTGTACCCCTTTTACTCTCCTGACAAAGTTACACAGCCTATTAGAATTGTAAGGGTCTTTTCTAGGGCTTAACCTTTCATTCATTATCCAGTTGTAATAGAGCCTAGACATGATATTCATGGGTGCTTTTAAGTCAATGTATGTATGCTCTATAGACATGTACCCAATCATGCAAGGAATTTTTATGTTCCTGAAGTTATGCCTCCTAATCCATGGTGTCTTTCTATATTTTGAGGGGCAAGGATGTTGTAAGAGGAACCTATGGTAACTCAATTCATCCGGGGTTGGAGCAAAGTCTGTAAACTTAATTTTCATTTGGAGAGGCTTAATGAATTTCTTAAATGTGTTAGCTTCTCTCTTTCTTCTTTTATGCTTAATAAGCCTCTTACTAATTTCTAAACGGCGACTCTCTAAATCTATGAAGACCAAACTAGTACAAACAAAAACACGAAGAAATAAGATAGACTAAAGAAAACTTAAAAATAAAAATAAAATCTTACTAGAAAGGAATCTGGCAAGTAGACCTAATAAAAAGAGATTCTAACCTAGACAATAACTATTCCCCGGGCTGCGGCGCCAAAAACTTGATACGTGGGAATCGCACCAGGCTTTACCTCTCAAGGGATCTTGAGAAGCTTACAACCCCCACATGGCAGTGTACCTGATCGTTGTAGTATAGTATAGTGACAAGTACCGGGGGATTGATCGTTCAGCTAGGAATAGTGTCGCTAGGATTAGAAAACCTAAATACTAGTTCTAAAGATGAAGGATGATTATTTTTGTATTTTTTATATTTTTTAGAAAGCAAGTAAAAATCTCGGGTTTGAAGGATTTGGGCAGAATTAGTTGCTAGTCAACTAACCCAATACTAAAGATGCAATCAAAATAAAATACTAGAAATGAAAATAAACTAAATTAACTAAGGTTGTGAACAATAAGTGGAGAAGTTGTGTTTACTTAGATTTCACTACTCCCTAGATATATTTTACACGTTAATTACTTGTTATAGTTGCGTGGATGACGGATTGTATTCCTTAATACCATTCATGGGGTGGCGCACTTAATTCCCCAATCCTATGAGTGCCTACTTCACTCCTATGTCGAGCCGGCTAAGAAGCTCCTAACATGGGATCATTAGAATTTACTCATGCATTAAATACAACCAATAAAACCTAGTGCACGTCAGTTCATGTTTCCTAAGACGTTCAAGCATGTTACCAATTGGAGATCTGCCAGTTTTCTTAAGCCTAACATCGAAATCATTCATCCAATACAACCATAAACAAGTAATCAACACATAATTAACATCTAGGTTTCATTAGATCTAAGAAAACACAAGATAGATCTAGCCTAGCATGATGGAATTAAGACAAGAACAAGATATAGACAACCAACACATAAACATATTGATTGAATTAAAAGAATACTTATCTCAATTACACATGAAAGGGTTCAAAGGCTGAGAACCCTTGAAAAACCTGTAAAATTCGTACTAAGTTCGGCCTTAGGGTTTCTCCAAAACTTCTCTCTTTTATGAATGAAAATTAGAAAACTATATATAGGAAATTGAGGCTGACGGCGTCAAGACAAAATTGGTGACGCCGTCATCTCGTCGCCAAAATACTTCTCGGACTGCCTTGATCTACTTTTGACGCCGTCACGTTATAACATTTTCCAGGCCGTCACCTATTTTACTCTTGACGCTCTACTTCGTAATGCCTTCAATTCTGTACTGGGTCGTCATGGAAATTACTCTTGACGCCGTCAGAATTTCCTTCTTGACGTTGTCACCTACTGTTCCCAGCAAGGAAAATTAAGTCTTTGGCGTTTTCTTCACTTTTATGCTCCTAAAATGTCTGAATTGCTTCCTTTTCCAGATTTCTCTCATAAAGTACCTAAAATCACAAAAGGAACGATTTAGGGCAATATTTGATCAAATAAATTCAATTCCGGGCTTAAATGACCCCCTAAAAGTGGTTCATTTTTCGCCTCATCAGCTAGCAACTAATTCCGTCCAATCTTCCAAAACTCGAGATTTTAATCGCTTTTATAAAATATAAAAACACAAAAAGAATCATCTCTCACCTCTAGACTTAGTTTAGGAGACTTTTTAATCCTAGCGACACTATTCCTGAGTTGAACGATTAATCCCCCGGTACTTGTCACTATACTATACTACAACGATCAGGTACACTGCCTAGTGGGGGTTGTAAGCTTCTCGAGATCCCTCGAGAGGTAAAGCCTGGTGCGATTGTCACGTATCAGTTATGAAATTTTAATATAAAAAGAATTTATGGTTTATAAAAGAATCAAAAAATCTACTATACAAACTAATCATAGATTTATACACACTTAGCTCGTGATTCCAAAGTATAGAACATACCATATTGAAGTAAACTTACATGTGATTATAGCGTATGTGTGTGTGTGTGTGTGTGTGTGTGTGTCTGTGACTTGATGAAAATAATGTTGCGGTTACAAAAACCATGGATAACCAAGGTGTTTTGGTTGGTTCAGATTTGTGTTACTTGGTTGTTAAAAAGATAACTGGCCGCTGATTATGGTAGTTTGTTTTTGTGTCTCTTGAGCCACTTGTTACGGTGGTTCATGTTTTATCTTTGAGTTTTTGATGGGAAAAGTAAGATACCTATTGGCGATAGTTGTGGTTATAAATATGATAGTTTGATTTAAAAAAAAAATAATAATAATAAAGAAAGGAAAAAAATGAAAGAAAAGGAATTGCATATATATTCCTCTAAAACCTCAAAATTACGTATATATCAAACTCAAAATTATAATTAGGTATATATTCTTCCTAAACATTAAATTATCATATATATCTGATGAGGCGAAAAATGAACCACTTTTAGGGGGTCATTTAAGCCTGGAATTGAATTTATTTGATCAAATATTGCCCTAAATTGTTCCTTTTATGATTTTAGGTACTTTGGGAGAGAAATCTGGAAAAGGAAGCAATTCGGACGTTTTTGGAGCATAAAAGTGAAGAAAACGCCAAAGACTTAATTTTCCTTGCTGGGAACAGTAGGTGACGGCGTCAAGAGCAACACCCTGACGGCGTCAAGAGGAAATTGCATGACGGCCCAGTGCAAACAGGAAGGCATCACAAGTAAAGCGTCAAGAGTAAAATGCGTGACGGCCTGGAAGGACCTAACACATGACGGCGTCAGATGTAGGTCTAGGCAGTCCGAGAATTATTTTGCATGACGACCCAGTCCTATATATAGTTTTCTAATTTTCATTCAAAAAAAAAAGAGAAGTTTGGAGAAACCCTAAGGCCGAACCTATTACGAATTTTACAGGTTTTTCAAGGGTTTTCAGCCCTTGAACCCTTACATGTGTAATTGAGATAAGTGTTCTTCTAATTCAATCAATATGTCTATGTGTTGGTTGTCTATATCTTGTGCTTGTCTTAATTCCACCATGCTAGGCTAGATTTTTCTTGTGTTTGCTTAGATCTAATGAAACCTAGATGTTGATTATGTGTTGATTACTTGTTTATGGTTGTATTGGATGAATGATTTCGATGTTAGGCTTAAGAAAACTGGCAGATCTCCAAATGGTAACATGCTTGAACGTCTTAGAAAACATGAAATGACGTGCACTAGGTTTTATTGGTTGTATTTAATGCACGAGTAAATTTTAATGATCGCATGTTAGGAGCTTCTTAGCCGGCTCGACATAGGAGTGAAGTAGGCACTCATAGGATTGGGGAATTAAGTGCGCCACCCCATGAATGGTATTAAGGAATACAATCCGTCATCACGCAACTATAACAAGTAATTAACGTGTAAAAGATATCTAGGGAGTAGTGAAATCTAAGTAAATACATTTCTCCACTTATTGCTCACAACCTTAGTTTAATTTAGTTTATTTTCATTTCTAGTATTTTATTTTAATTGCATCTTTAGTATTGGGTTAGTTGACTAGCAACTAATTCCGCCCAAATCCTCCAAACCCGAGATATTTACTTGCTTTCTAAAAAATATAAAAATACAAAAATAATCATCCATCATCTTTAGAACTAGTATTTAGGTTTTCTAATCCTAGCGACACTATTCCTAGCTGAAGGATCACTCCCTCGGTACTTGTCACTATACTATACTACAACGATCAGGTACACTGCCTGGTGGGGGTTGTAAGCTTCTCAATATCCCTTGAGAGGTAAAGCCTGGTGCAATTCCCACGCATCAAGTTTTTGGCGCCGCAGCCCGGAGAATAGTTATTGTCTAGGTTAGAATTTCTTTTTATTAGGTCTACTTGCTAGATTCCTTTCTAGTATGATTTTATTTTTTATTTTTAGGTTTTCTTTGGTCTATGTTATTTCTTTGTGTTTTTGTTCGTAACTTTTCACCACCCGACATCATGGACGATGGGAACATCTTTGAACCCGTCATCCCACCACAACAAAACCCACCACTAGAACCTCTTAGGCCCCGAACCTTAGGAGAGTATTCCCGACCTAGCCACCAAGGCTACCGAAACACCATTGAGCTCACCGGAGCCAATGTGACCCCCTTGCGATCCGACACCATCCGGTTGGTGCAAAGCGGATGTGCATTCCATGGACTTCGTTCCGAAGATCCAAACCAACATCTTAAGGACTTCCTAAAAATCGTAGATTCCATAGACCTAGATGTTGAAACTAGAGAGACAACCCGATTACGCCTATTCCAATTCTCTCTATGGGATCAAGCTAGTCAATGGCTTGAGCGTTTACCCGCGGGATCCATCACCACATGGGATGATCTCACCACTCGTTTCCTTGCTCAATTTTTCCCACCGGGGAGAACTACTAAGCTTAGAAATGACATCTTGATGTTCCAACAACGTCAAAATGAATCTCTTTATGAAGCATGGACCTTTCAAGGACTTACTCCAAAAAGTCCCTCATCATGGCAAAGATCTTTGGCTCCAAGTCCAAATCTTTTATGACCATATCGATCTCTCCACGAGGCGAGCCTTTGACCAATCGATCGGTGGTAAGCTACGTGATCTAAGTGCAAAACAATCATGAGAACTCATAGAAGATCTTGCTCTCTATGACAACGAAAGTTGGAATGATCCCCGTGATTTGAACAAAACGGTCAAGGCAATATCTTTGCCTTCGAATAACTCTAGCACCCCCGACCGTAGGATCATGGAACTTGAGGACCAAGTCAAGTTTCTCATGAAATCCTACGAAGCACCTAAGCCTTCAAGCCAAGTGAACAAAATCACTTCTTCATGCGAATTATGTAGTGGTCCCCATGACACTCGTGATTGTGTGGAACTCCCCGGAACAGCTTTTGCGGACTACGCATCCACGCGTACCGACGAAGCGGGAGATAAGTGGTACACTTTCAAGCTCGTGCCAAACCCTTACGGTGATTCCTACAACCCCTCTTGGAAAAATCACCCAAACCTTAGGTGGAAACAAAATCAACCCAATTCTTCCAATCCGCCTAATCGTTATCAACCAAACGGTCGACCCTCCAACCGTACTTTCAACAACAATCCTTCTAACAACTATGGTAGTACCAACAATCTTGAAGGATTGATGTCAAAGTTCATGGCATCTCAAGAAGCTCGCATAGCTAGGTTTGAAACCGAATTCAACCAACAACAAACGGAGATGACCAACAAGATTGACAACTTGTTGAAAGCCCTCAACAACCAAGCATTAACTACACCTAGGAAGGACACTAGGGACACCAATAACGGAATCCAAATTAAGGACCCCTCATCATCTAAACATGTCCACTTTGTCAATGTTGTCACCATTAAGCCAATAGATAAGGAGATAGAAGCAAGTGACAAGAATGAAGTTGGAGTAGAAACCGAAACTAGGGATGAGAGTAGGGGAGTTGAGGTTAATAAGGAAAATGGGTTAGAGGGAGTAGAAACTATAGAGAAGTACTTTGATAAGATGCCCACCAAGGAAAAACGGGAATACCATAAGGATTTATTCGATAGTCCTGAGAGACCATATATTCTTGGCACACCCCTTATCAAAATGGGAGACCCCTCTAACATTAACATACCATGCAACATCGGGCATATGCATATATGGAAAGCTTACATCGATCCTAGATCTCCTGTTAACATCATGACTAGGACTTATTACAATTGGGTGATGAAGAAACAACTTGATTTTAGGATGATGCTCAGTAAGAATCTGATAAGTAATTTTGTAGGAAGAGTAAAGGGATTGCATGTGATTATAGGCAATCTCACTTATGAGATCGATTTTATGATAGTAGAAGACACTCGTCCGGTGATAGATGCTTGCCTAAGCCAAATAATGTTTGGAAAACCATTTGTTGAGGCCACTAGGATGAGTTATGATCCGACTCTAGGGATAGTTAGATTCAAGGAAGAGAATGATGAGGTTGCCTACCAAATGGCCTACAAGATTGAGCAATACCGCCTCCTCTCTAATTTAGAAAAGGAACACAAGCAAGCGGCTTATTATAGAAATGATGAGGATAGACATAGAGGAGTAGAGTATGTGAAGGATAGGATGCTTGGTTTCTACAAAGATTGCTTGCAACTAGGTCCGGAATACAAAACTGGTTTAGAAGACGACCTAGAGAGTGAAACCAACAATGAGGTCACGTAGTAACCCATGACCTTGAGTCTAGCTACAAGACTCGTAAATAAAGAAAAGCGCTTCTTGGGAGGCAACCCATGCTTTGTGTGATTTTTGTTTGTTTGTTTGTTATTTGCTTCCGTATGCATGCTTTATTTTTATTGTTGGTAGATCATGTTTCTAAATTAAATAGTGGAAATACTTTACTTTGTTGTTTTGGCCTATTCTTAACTCCACCTAAAAGTATTTTTGCAAAAGATAAGTGTAAGGGGAAACCCCAAATATGTTTTTAAGAAATAAACCGATCATGATTCTCCACAATATTTAGTGAACATGTATATTCGTATTTGTTAGAGTCAAATGCTTGTATTGAGTTATAATGAAGTTTTGCAGGATTTTCTAGGAAGTAGGATCAAGTTTTTCCAGAAATTTTTCGGAAACTTAACGCAAGAATTTCTGCAGGTCACTTCTGACGGCGTCACGAGATTACTCTTTACGGCGTCACGTGTAAAAATCTGGAAATTTTTCCGGTTTTGTTTTTCTAACGGAGTCTTAAAATTTTTGTTGAATTATTAAGTTTTATAATCTCAAGGAAATCTGCAAACTTCATTCCACAAGCATTATATCTTATTTTGTTTTCTAGGATTTAGTACCTTATATAGATTGCCGCCGATTTTATGCGAGGTTGCTTTGTTTGTTTTCTCAGGATTTACAGGTTATGTATGACAAGAAGATGATTTATATTCTGGAAGGGAAGCTTTGATTGTTCATTTTCTTGGAGGAAGATTTAACCTGGCCACCTTATTATCCATACCGAGCGAATCAGGGGAGTATTTGATTTCATTTGTTTTACTTATTTAACTTTTACATTCTTTACTTGAACATTCGGGACAATGTTCATCCTAAGTGTAAGGGGAGGGTAAAATGATGATACCTTACAGATACACTTTCGCTTGAGTTTGTTTGTTTAATAGTAGATGTGTAATAAAACTATGAGAAATACTTGTTAGTGCAATTTTAGCGCCAAATTAAAATTTTTTTTACAACATTTAGGAGTGAAACTTTAGCCATAGCAAAGCGTCTCATGGATAGGAGATTGTATGACGAGCACATAACCGTATATTCAGAAAAATTTTCCACCCAAATATGTGAGGTTCGCCTTTAGATTTGATAGGAAAAGCATTTACTATTAGTGCTTATGAGTGTACCGGTAGCATTTAGATTCTAGAACTTGCGTTAGTGATGCATCCCGAGACCGCTAGTGAGACTACATTCGTGTGGTAGGATTTACTACATGATAAGAGGCATTAGGATCACCCTTGTGTTAAACCCGTATCATAATTACTTGACCATTTAAGTCATATTACTTGGCTAGTTAAGTCAACTAATTTTTCCCACACCTTAGCGTTGTACTCATTTTTAGTACACGAAACCCCTAGTACACCCCTCCGAGCCTATCTTTTCGTTTCTAACTTTAAGCATCTTACTTAAAGGAAGAATTTGTACACCCCACTTAAATGTATACCCAAATCGCCTTAGCCTTCCGTGTATGCACTCATCTTTAGTGCATTATTGTTATTTGTTAAACCCTAAGTTAACTATCTAATTGATTACATGGTTGCTAAGTCGAGTCATATCCTTGTACATATTGTTTTGGGACGATTGGGACTCATGAGTAAAGTACTTATTTTATGGAGTAATGAGGAAGAACACAATTTATTACCCACATATGTGCGTTAATCTTAAAAGTGCTCCAAGTGTTTTGATTTTCTTAATTCGAGTCATTAGATTAGTTTATTGTAAAGTATGTAAAGATTCAAGTGTAAGGGGAACATTCATCCCCTATGATGTATTATTTTTGATGGTAGGGTAAGAGTGTATGCAAAAAAAAAAAAAAAAAAAAAAAAAAAAAAAAAAAAAAAAAAGGAAAAGAAAAAAAATAGAAAAAAGAAAAAGAGAAAAAACATACGGACTACCATCCCGTTTCATTCTATGTTTATTTTATGTTTTTGTTATTTTTCATTTATTAGTTTAAGTCGAGTCTAGTCTTGGCTTAGTAACGTCATATTGTACATGTAATTAACCAAGATTGTTAACTCGCCACCAGTAAAGACTGCCTTTATCCAACAAAACCGTGTATTCCATATCCCTACACCTAACGTTACAACCCTTTAAAAGACCTCTTTGATAGTTTATCCTAGGTGCTTAATCCATGTGGTGGAGGTTTGATCCTTTCCCAAGCTTATGGTAATCTATTTTGCTATAACAGGTAGTGAGAGATATCTTCCGTTTCCATATTGTAATTTATACTTTATTACACCCGAGAGATGTGAGTATCTAAACACTATTTGTGAGGTGCTTGTGTAGGACCCCCGTGCTTGTCTTTGGTCTTTAGTGGAACGATTATTTGTTGTAATTACTTTTATATTAGTGTTAAATGACCGCTAACTTGTATTTTGACTAGAATAAAAGCGCATTTGCTTGAGGACAAGCAAATCTCAAGTGTAAGGGTATATGATGAGGCGAAAAATGAACCACTTTTAGGGGGTCATTTAAGCTCGGAATTGAATTTATTTGATCAAATATTGCCCTAAATCGTTCCTTTTGTGATTTTAGGTACTTTGGGAGAGAAATCTGGAAAAGGAAGAAATTCGGACGTTTTTGGAGCATAAAAGTGAAGAAAATGCCAAATGTCACAACTCGTAATTTTCGGTCATTTTCCAAACCTCGACAATTTACTATTCAAAGGTTACTATTCATCATTTACTATTCATCGATAACTATTCATCATTTTTGAGGTCAATTTGATATTCTGAGAAGCGTTCAGAAATTTTACTATTCACTTGACACTATTCATTTCCGGAAGAAATTTCACTATTCACGTGCATTACTCATTTCATCATAAATTTAGTTTACGAGTATTTAAATTCGCGTAACCGTATTGGTTCAGGTGCGAATTCATGCATTATTATTGGGACACTTCGTACGGACTAGAAATAGTCTTCATATTATCATTATGGCACTTGCATACTATTCCACTCGTAAAATAATTAAATTAATACTTTTGGTATAATTAACGATTTACGTATGTTTATTTTAAATAAACACTAATACGCGAACTATAAATGTGACAAACACGTCCGACACTCCCGACTATGATCCCAATATATTTTTATATTCATTTTTATAATATAAAAATTATAATATTAATTTACCCGTTATTTTGGAAATTTAATTATTTCGTATCGTACGCCTAATTTAATTACGACGGTTTTCGTAAAAATTAAACAATAATTAACCAAACACTCAATATTTATACCCGACATATTTTTATAAATTTTTACAACTTTATTTTATCCCGGTTAACTCTGTTAAAATTTATTTTTAGTTAACCCGGTACATCTTAAAATTTCAAATGAATACATAAACTTACACCTTATACCACTAACTCAATTATTTGTCCAAGTTTTCATCCTTCCTTCATTAATGCCGCCCCCCCCCCCCCCCCCTCCATACAAATCCTCTTACATGTTTGAAAACCTTCTACTAACTCCTATATGTGTCATAGATATTTATATATATATACATATCACAACAATAATTCACTAAACTCTTCTCATTTTCACCACAACTACAAGAAACTCATCTTTCTTTTCTCTTCTCTTTTGGTTAACAACAACACAAGAAGCAAGACACCTCATTTTTTTCAAGATCTAGTAACATTTAAGCATAGTTTGTATTCCTTTTTGGGTTTTGAAAGATAAACTCAAGGTTTACTTAGGTTTTCACCTCCAAAACTCTCCAATCTTTGAAGTAAGTATATCAAACTCATTTTTATAATTTTTCCAAGTTTATACAAGATCCATATGGTTTTTATACTAGATCTACATGCATATGTTATTTATACCACTTTATTTTATAAACTTTTAACTTTTGAACCTTAGAAAGTGATTATTGTTAGATCTTTGTTAGATCTACTTTGTTTATGAAGTTTAGGAACCCATGACACCCTAAGAAGGTGTATGGTAGGATTAAACTAGTTTTGTGGTGATTAAAAGTGGTTTGGTTGAAGTTGAAACAAGTTTGAAACTAGGAAAATGATTTTTGAAACTATATAAATACCTACTGTCCTTATTTTGAAAACGTGGGAAACTCAGTAACTCAGGGGATATTTTTGAACAAAGATTTAGAAAATACTTTCAAACAAAGCCGTGGGCGAAAGAACGGATTAAAACGAGTTAATAACGAAGGAGATATGATTTTCCGAATTTAACGACGAAAACTATTTTCTGAAAAACTGCATGCTGTTTGACATTTTTCGACGGACAAATAGAGGCATTAGACGTAACCTAGAGGAGCCGAGATATCGAAAATATATTAATACATACTAAAACGAATCCGTGGATATAAAGAACGAGGAAAATGAGCTTAAAACGACAAAGTTATACATGTTTTAAAATCGTCAAAACTATATATATATATATATATATATATATATATATATATATATATATATATATATAGTCACTACTAGAAAATAATATAACTACGTACTAAATGACATATTTTATAGATTTCTTATTCAAGGAGTTTATTTTTAAACTAATGAAATACGTACGACTCAAGGTTTATTACGCGACTACTAGACCCTATTTTAAGGTTTTCAAGACGAGAAATATAACACTAACATTTTTATACGATATACTACGACAAGTTATATACTTCTATATTTGGACTTATTTTCCTAAGTATGGAAACTATCTTACTTTGACAATAACTAGTATTTCCAAGTTACGAGTGGTATAGGCATCATGTGCATGTGCATTCAAATTCATCACGTCATGATCTAAAGTAGATCGTTATTACTCATATTAGGTTGCGGTTAGAGATCGTGCCTCATTTCAGTGTATCCATTTTTGTCATCGTAGCTATCGCTCCAGGTGAGTCATAGCCTCTACTTTTTAATTATTTTGCAAACTCTTTGGGGGAGAATACATGCTCGTTTTACTTAAATGCATTCCTTGCTTTATCTGGTTGATTACCTACATTTCATTGGTATGCTTGATTACCTTTATTTCATATGACTTGTCTCTTAAACATTATTACTTATTTTATATGACCTCATTGTCAGTATTATTTATCTGGCGATATTGTCAGCATTATTTATCTGGCCTCATTGTCAGTATTATTTATCTGGCGACATTGTCAGCATTATTTATCTGGCGACATTGTCAGCATTGTTGATATAACCTCATTGACTGAATTATTTATATAGCCATTTTGCTATATTTATCTGGGAATTTGGATACCAGTATTACTTTTGTTCACGTAGGCTTTAACATATTTGGCAGTGGGTTGTAAACACACAGGTTACAAGTCTCTTATGGCGGGACTTGCAACTGAGTGGATTTACAATGCCTTTGCTGGGCGATCTTTTCTCTATAGGCATTATTTGTTAAACAAACTCTATGAACTCACCAACCTCGTATTGACACTTTAGCATGTATCTTCAAGTATTAAGCAATGGCACGCTACAGGAGGTTTTGGCAGGGCATGGCATGGTCATAGAAGACTCTGATATTCATTTGGGGACCGTTTTAAATTATTTTAAGGGCCTACTTCCGCACTACTTTTAACGATGTAAATTCAATATTTTTGATTTAACTATTTTATTCTAAATGATTGAAGTGAAAACCACTTTTGAACTAGTGTTGTAATACCAATTGAGTTACACCCCAGCTAAACGTATGCTTCCGCTGGACCCGACTTTGGGGGTGTGACAGATTGGCATCAGAGCTTTGGCTATAGCGAACTAAGTGTTTTTAAAACCTAGACTATAGCTACTTTTACGAAAACTTAACCCTATGACCGTCACGTGCCTGCCTGCCAAGATGATGCCTCACTTGTGGTTTGTTGCTGACTTAGGTGATGAGATTTGTGTCTCATTATCTGGTATATTATATTCACTTATTCTGGTTGATTACTATAATTGTCTTCCCTATTAGTATGCTTACATAACTTATGCGCCTCATGTTACGCCTTCTCCTTGCATAGTTTCATCATTTGACCTCGAGTTTGGTCACCTGCCTTAGTCTTTCTGAACGTCTTGGTATTTGTGAAGGACATAGTATTAGTATAACTGAGCTGAGTATTTCAAAATTCATAGAACCTCGGTGGAATATAGACTAGTCACCTATATTCAACCCGGGATAGTGGGACATAGGCTGACTACCTATATCCGACTCAGAAATGAATTTTGCAACACTGAGAATGGTTATAATAAAATTTTGTCTGGATTGAATTCTTTACTCAATTTCGAAATGTTTCATTTGTGTGTGTGTGTGTGTGTATACACTCTCGTTGTCGGAACATTCATATTTTTCATCACTTCGTGAACCACCGATTGGAAGCAGGTTAACTGGCCATTTCATCTCATGAATCTTCACATTGATGCACAATACACTTACATTTTCTTTTATCACAATCTTGTTTTGTCGCATTTGTCACAGTCTTTTCCCTTCTCACCATCACTATCATTTCCTTTTCCCCATCCCCATATATATATATAAGGAATTAGGTGACACTCTATAGATTCCTATGTCACTCATCACTCATTACTCCCAATATTGATAAGTGAGTATTAGCAATGACCTCCCTAAGAAAGACTTCCCATACCATATATAAGGAGGATCCCTAGGTACATTATGACCATTTAAAACTCAACAGAAATCCCAGGATATCACAAAACCACTCGAGCCACGTCAACGCGTCATATCGCAACATCAACCTTTCATTCTATAATAATCCGCTCTCGAACATCTACTACTAGGAAACATCTTAATCATGTCTCACCCTTCTTTTCTCGTTTTGAAGAGCTATGCCGCCAAGGAAAGTTAAAGCTACTCCAACTATGACACCTGTTGCTATTCGGAAATTGGTTAAGGATAGTATCGCCGAAGCTCTAGAGATCGAGAGAGCTGAGGTAGCTGCAAGGGCTGCTGAGGCCGCTTTACAGACAGGGACAAATGGGCAATCCGATAATAAGCGCGAATGTACTTGGAAAAATTTTAAGGTTAGTGATCCCATCAAGTTTAAGGGCACTGAAGGAGCGGTTGCTTTGATTCGCTGGTTCGAAAAGACTGAGAATGTGTTCCTCATGTGCAACTGTCCTGATGGCAGCAAGGTAAAATTTGCTACTGGTATGCTTTTGGATGAAGCTATGTCATGGTGGAATTCTTATGCTCAACCGATGGGTATGGAAAATGCCTACAAGCTCACCTGGGAGCAATTCAAGAAATTGATGACTGATAAGTTTCGCCCTCGTACTGAGGTGCAGAAGTTGGAAACAGAGTTTTATAAGCTAGTGACAGCAGGTAATGATATCGAGGAATATATCCGAAGGTTTCAGGAGTTGGCTGTGCTATGTCCAACTATGGTCCCAGATAACGAAAAGCTGCTAGAAAATTTCATCGGTGGACTACCGTGCAACATAAGTGGGAACGTAATTGCTTCTAAATCAGACACGCTGGAGGAAGCTATCAGAATGTCTCAAAAGCTTATGGCTCAAGTGATGAAGCAAGAAACTACTGTCAACAACAACAACGAAAACAAGAGGAAAAGGGATGACAACCAAGGAGACGATCAAGTATGGCAGTCAAACAAACAACATGAAGAGGTTAGGGCCTACGTTGTGAAGCCAAGTGAAAAGAAAGGTTACCAGGGTACTCTACCTAAATGCAACAAGTGTCAGAATCATCATAACCATGGACCTTGTCTTAATCCATGTGGCAACTGTAAGAAGGTTGGTCATGCAACTTGGGAATGCAAATTTCCAATCATTACCGGAGATCAGAAACCCTCAGTGACATGTTTTGGCTGTGGAGAAATAGGCCATTACAGGAATGAATGCCCAAAACAAGGAAACCTAGAGAAAAGGAACCAAGGTGGAAGGGCTCGTGGGAGAGCCTAGGTCATCTGAGGAGGAAATGGTCCACACATCAACAACGCTGAGGATGACAACAATGTTCAAGAACCAAGAACTTCTACCTTAAAAATAAACCAAAGCCTTAACTCTCTAGTGTTGTATTTCTTTTGTGTTTAATTCTACGTTCTATCGTATAAGTTTCATGTACTATTAACGAATTCCGATCTAATGAATATTTTATCTTTTATCACCGCAAACTCCTAGCGATTTCATTAAGATTCCTTTGGAACTACACCACCTATTATCTGCAGACTAATGGCCAGGATTAGAGAACGATTCAAACATAGGGAGATATGCTCAGAGCATGAGTGATTGACTATAGAAATGGTTGGACTAACCATTTGCCATAAATCAGATTCTTTTACAACCATAGTTACCACATGAGCTTAGAGACTACATCATTTGAAGCACTCTATGGTCGAAGTGCCAACATCCATTGACGGATCGAAATTTGGAAAAGCCCAACTCACTAGTCCCGTAAGCATTCATGAAATAACCTGGAATTTCCTACAAATCAAGAATCAGTTACAAGTTCAATAATTTGTAAACTCTTAGAATTTCAAGTTAATGGCAGGATTATGTTGAAAATTCTGCCTAGGAAAGGCATGATACCATTAAGAAAAAAAAAATTGGAAAGTTAAACCCGATATACACTGGACCACTTAATACTTCAGACAGAGTAGGCCTAGTGGCCGTCAGACTTGAGCCTTGTCAGAGAACAGCTGGATTACACAACCATGTTTCACCTATTCAAATCCCAGGAAATGACTTTCAGATTAGTCACTCGTAATCCCATTTGGAAAGGAATCCAACCCAAGAACAAACGTAGACTTGGTATTAACCAATAGAAATCATGGACTGTTAGGTCAAACGGTTGAAGCAGAGTCGAATTCCCATCGTGGAAGTTCGCTGGAATTCTCAATTATTATCATCTTTTCACCAATACCACCTCATAGAACAACACAAACTGAACTTCGGGACGAAGTTCCTGTTAGAGGGGAAGACTGTCACAACTCGTAATTTTCGGTCATTTTCCAAACCTCGACAATTTACTATTCAAAGGTTACTATTCATCATTTACTATTCATCGATCACTATTCATCATTTTTGAGGTCAATTTGATATTCTGAGAAGCGTTCAGAAATTTTACTATTCACTTGACACTATTCATTTCCGGAAGAAATTTCACTATTCACGTGCATTACTCATTTCATCATAAATTTAGTTTATGAGTATTTAAATTCGCGTAACCGTATTGGTTCAGGTGCGAATTCATGCATTATCATTGGAACACTTCGTACGGACTAGAAATAGTCTTCATATTATCATTATGGCACTTGCATACTATTCCACTCGTAAGATAATTAAATTAATACTTTTGGTATAATTAACGATTTACGTATGTTTATTTTAAATACACACTAATACGCGAACTATAAATGTGACTAACACGTCCGACACTCCCGACTATGATCCCAATATATTTTTATATTCATTTTTATAATATAAAAATTATAATATTAATTTACCCGTTATTTTGGAAATTTAATTATTTCGTATCGTACACCTAATTTAATTACGACAGTTTTCGTAGAAATTAAACAATAATTAACCAAACACTCAATATTTATACCCGACATATTTTTATAAATTTTTACAACTTTATTTTATCCCGGTTAACTCCGTTAAAATTTATTTTTAGTTAACCCGGTACACCTTAAAATTTCAAATGAATACATAAACTTACACCTTATACCACTAACTCAATTATTTGTCCAAGTTTTCATCCTTCCTTCATTAATGCCGCCCCCCCCCCCCCCCCCCCCCTCCATACAAATCCTCTTACATGTTTGAAAACCTTCTACTAACTCCTATATGTGTCATAGATATTTTTATATATATACATATCACAACAATAATTCACTAAACTCTTCTCATTTTCACCACAACTACAAGAAACTCATCTTTCTTTTCTCTTCTCTTTTGGTTAACAACAACACAAGAAGCAAGACACCTCATTTTTTTCAAGATCTAGTAACATTTAAGCATAGTTTGTATTCCTTTTTGGGTTTTGAAAGATAAACTCAAGGTTTACTTAGGTTTTCACCTCCAAAACTCTCCAATCTTTGAAGTAAGTATATCAAACTCATTTTTATAATTTTTCCAAGTTTATACAAGATCCATATGGTTTTTATACTAGATCTACATGCATATGTTATTTATACCACTTTATTTTATAAACTTTTAACTTTTGAACCTTAGAAAGTGATTATTGTTAGATCTTTGTTAGATCTACTTTGTTTATGAAGTTTAGGAACCCATGACACCCTAAGAAGGTGTATGGTAGGATTAGACTAGTTTTGTGGTGATTAAAAGTGGTTTGGTTGAAGTTGAAACAAGTTTGAAACTAGGAAAATGATTTTTGAAACTATATAAATACCTACTGTCCTTATTTTGAAAACGTGGGAAACTCAGTAACTCAGGGGATATTTTTGAACAAAGATTTAGAAAATACTTTCAAAAACGAAGCCGTGGGCGAAAGAACGGATTAAAATGAGTTAATAACGAAGGAGATATGATTTTCCGAATTTAACGACGAAAACTATTTTCTGAAAAACTGCATGCTGTTTGACATTTTTCGACGGACAAATAGAGGCATTAGACGTAACCAAGAGGAGCCGAGATATCGAAAATATATTAATACATACTAAAACGAATCCGTGAATATAAAGAACGAGGAAAATGAGCTTAAAACGACAAAGTTATACATGTTTTAAAATCGTCAAAACTATACATATATATATAGTCACTACTAGAAAATAATATAACTACGTACTAAATGACATATTTTATAGATTTCTTATTCAAGGAGTTTATTTTTAAACTAATGAAATACGTACGACTCAAGGTTTATTACGCAACTACTAGACGCTATTTTAAGGTTTTCAAGACGAGGAATATAACACTAACATTTTTATACGATATACTACGACAAGTTATATACTTCTATATTTGGACTTATTTTCCTAAGTATGGAAACTATCTTACTTTGACAATAACTAGTATTTCCAAGTTACGAGTGGTATAGGCATCATGTGCATGTGCATTCAAATTCATCACGTCATGATCTAAAGTAGATCGTTATTACTCATATTAGGTTGCGGTTAGAGATCGTGCCTCATTTCAGTGTATCCATTTTTGTCATCGTAGCTATCGCTCCAGGTGAGTCATAGCCCCTACTTTTTAATTATTTTGCAAACTCTTTGGGGGAGAATACATGCTCGTTTTACTTAAATGTATTCCTTGCTTTACCTGGTTGATTACCTACATTTCATTGGTATGCTTGATTACCTGTATTTCATATGACTTGTCTCTTAAACATTATTACTTATTTTATATGACCTCATTGTCAGTATTATTTATCTGGCGATATTGTCAGCATTATTTATCTGGCCTCATTGTCAGTATTATTTATCTGGCGACATTGTCAGCATTATTGATCTGGCGACATTGTCAGCATTGTTGATATAACCTCATTGACTGAATTATTTATATAGCCATTTTGCTATATTTATCCGGGAATTTGGATACCAGTATTACTTTTGTCACGTAGGCTTTAACATATTTGGCAGTGGGTTGTAAACACACAGGTTACAAGTCTCTTATGGCGGGACTTGCAACTGAGTGGATTTACAGTGCCTTTGCTGGGCGATCTTTTCTCTATAGGCATTATTTGTTAAACAAACTCTATGAACTCACCAACCTCGTGTTGACACTTTAGCATGTATCTTCAGGTATTAAGCAATGGCACGCTACAGGAGGTTTTGGCAGGGCATGGTATGGTCATAGAAGACTCTGATATTCATTTGGGGACCGTTTTAAATTATTTTAAGGGCCTACTTCCGCACTACTTTTAACGATGTAAATTCAATATTTTTGATTTAACTATTTTATTCTAAATGATTGAAGTGAAAACCATTTTTGAACTAGTGTTGTAATACCAATTGAGTTACACCCCAGCTACACGTATGCTTCCGCTGGACCCGACTTTGGGGGTGTGTCACCAAAGACTTAATTTTCCTTGCTGGGAACTGTAGTTGACGGCGTCAAGAGCAACACCCTGACGACGTCAAGAGGAAATTGCATGACGGCCCAGTGCAAACATGAAGGCGTCACAAGTAGAGCGTCAAGAGTAAAATGCGTGACGGCCTGGAAGGACCTAACACATGACGGCGTCAGATGTAGATCTAGGCAGTCCGAGAATTATTTTGGCGGCGAGATGACGGTGTCACCTATTTGGTCTTGACGCCGTCAGCCTCAGTTTTCTATATATAGTTTTCTCATTTTCATTCAAAAAAAAAAAAAAAAAAGAGAAGTTTGGAGAAACCCTAAGGCCGAACCTATTACGAATTTTACAGGTTTCTCAAGGGTTTTCAGCTCTTGAACCCTTACATGTGTAATTGAGATAAGTGTTCTTCTAATTCAATCAATATGTCTATGTGTTGGTTGTCTATATCTTGTTCTTATCTTAATTCCACCATGCTAGGCTAGATTTATCTTGTGTTTGCTTAGATCTAATGAAATCTAGATGTTAATTATGTGTTGATTACTTGTTTATGGTTGTATTGGATGAATGATTTCGATGTTAGGCTTAAGAAAACTGGCAGATCTCCAAATGGTAACATGCTTGAACGTCTTAGGAAACATGAACTGACGTGCACTAGGTTTTATTGGTTGTATTTAATGCATGAGTAAATTTTAATGATCCCATGTTAGGAGTTTCTTAGCCGGGTCGACATAGGAGTGAAGTAGACACTCATAGGATTGGGGAATTAAGTGCGCCACCCCATGAATGGTATTAAGGAATACAATCCGTCATCCACGCAACTATAACAAGTAATTAACGTGTAAAAGATATCCAGGGAGTAGTGAAATCTAAGTAAACACATTTCTCCACTTATTGCTCACAACCTTAGTTTAATTTAGTTTATTTTCATTTCTAGTATTTTATTTTGATTGCATCTTTAGTATTGGGTTAGTTGACTAGCAACTAATTCCGCCCAAATCCTCCAAACCCGAGATATTTACTTGCTTTCTAAAAAATATAAAAATACAAAAATAATCATCCATCATCTTTAGAACTAGTATTTAGGTTTTCTAATCCTAGAGACACTATTCCTAGCTGAACGATCAATCCCCCGGTACTTGTCACTATACTATACTACAACGATAAGGTACACTGCCTGGTGGGGGTTGTAAGCTTCTTAAGATCCCTTGAGAGGTAAAGCCTGGTGCAATTCCCACACATCAATATCCAAATAATTAAATTACGTATAAATTAAACACTAAAATACATTATACTTGTTATTTCATACACAGTTTGTCTATTTTACCCTCAGTTGCTTATACAGTATGAGTATCACTTATCATTATATGTATTAATCTATTAGGACACCACCAAACACTCTCAATTTCTTCTCTCATCGTCACGTACTTTGGGTATAATTGGTGAGGATAACTTATCTAATTAGAGAATTCTTACAAAAAACCTTAACTTGTTTTTCTATTCTATCTTAGTATCTTTGATTCTCTAGCAAGAAACGGTAACCGCCATGTTCAAAGCTTTTCATTTTAATTTCTTTCATCTTCATTGAATCTAATTTATTATTAGTTAGTTTTGTAAACTTTACTTCGTTCAATTTCTTCTTCTCTGTCACGAATGGCATCGCCTGCACTGACAACTACACAATCGCCCATTTTTTGATATCTTTTTCTCTTGTGACCGGAATAAAACAATATATATGTCAATCCAATTTTCATCCATATTTTTCTTGACTATGTCCTGTGGAAAATCATACAAAAATCAACAAAACAGTTTGATTATTCATACAACCAACTTCCCCACTTTCTTTTATTCACAACATCTAACTATCACTTCAAATGTGATAATAGGTTTTGAGTTCAATACAATACTAAATAAAAGAATCAAAACAACTACAAACTGTATCTCAACTTTTGAGAGAGAAAACACATACAGAGAAATAAGAGAATAATAAAAACCCTATTGACTAATGAGCCTTATATAGCAGTCTTCACACAAGTTTACTCCCGAGCTCCTTTAGTCCTTTAGTTTAGCTTTGCTACATAAGTAGTCCTTGCAATAACAAAAGAACACGAACAACATCCAAAAGACAACAAAGTAATAGAGAAATATTACATGTTAGTCCCTGAACTTTAACCATTGTTCCATAAATAGTCCACAATCCAATGATGAGATTATTACTTTGAACATACCCCCTTAAGCTTAGCTTTGTACATATCATACAAACGAAACATATCACAAAACTTATTGTGTTCCTGCACACCCAAACCTTTAGTGAATATATCTGCTACATTATCAACAAACTTCACCTTAACAGTTCTAACAACACTAGCTAAAACCTTTTCCCTTAAGAAAAATAATTCAATCTCAAAATGTTTTGTTTTCTCATGGAAAGCAGGATTAATTGCTGTTTGTATAGAAGAACTATTATCACAATGTATAGGAATAGGGAGATATGTTTTTGATATTCATTTCAGTTAAAACCTTTGAATCCAAATGACTTCACAAGTCATAGTATTCATTGCTCTGTATTCTGCCTCAGCAGAGGACTTAGAAAGCATAGACTGCTTCTTGCTTTTCCGGTATATTAAACTCTTACCCAGAAATACACTAAAACTAGTTACAAACTTTCTAGTGAATTTACACTTAGCCTAATCTGAATCAACATACACATTCAAACCAAACTCATTTCCTTTACAAAAGGAAAATCCTTTACCATGAGCATTTTTAAGATATCTCAACACTCTAAAAGCCAATTTCAAGTGTGACTGTAATGGTGCATGAATAAATTGACTCAAGAGATGAACTGCATAACTGATATCAGGCCTTGTATGAGTAAGATAAATAAGTTTACCTACTAATTTCTGGTAATTACTATTACTAGATAAATGCAAATTAGCACTAGCTAGATCAAGCTTAGCAGTACTGTCTTTAGTTTTAATAGGAGTATTACAAGGTTTGCAAGCAAGCATACCAAATTCAACCAACACTTCAAGACAATATTTTCTTTGAGTAAGATATAAACTTCCATTAGACTCAGGCACTTCTATGCCTAGAAAGTATTTGAGTTTACCCAGATCTTTGATTAAGAATTTTGAACTCATGAAACTTTTAACTTCATTAATAGCTTGAATATTATTTTCGGTAATGACAATATCATCCACATAAACAAGTAAGGCAATGAAAATTTCATTTTTATTTTTGATAAATAAGGAAAAATCATGTTTACTTTGTTTAAAATCATTTTCAAGTAAAGCAGAAGTTAATTTTTCATTACACTTTCTAGGAGCTTGCTTTAAACCATAAATAGATTTGTTTAATTTGCTAACCCTAGTATCAGTTTTATCAAAGTACCTATCAGGCAAACACATATAAACATCTTCCTTAAGCTCACCATACAGAAATGCATTATTCACATCAAGTTGGTATATTGGTCAACTATGCTGCATAGCAACAGCAAGTAAACATCTTATAGTCACAATTTTAACAACTGAAGAAAACGTTTTGTAGAAACTAGAAGGGGGGGGGGGGGTTGAATAGTTTCATCGTTATTAATCACGTTTTTATAAAATTGACTTTACAAATTGTGTATGATAAAATGATTCGATTCGAAGCTTACGTGAAATCAACACAACAATAGATATAAGCAATGATAAGTAAACAAGTAAAGATAAGGAAAGGAAAGATCAAACTGGCACACGAAGATTTATAGTGGTTCAGCCACGAAGCTCACTCCTTCGTCCCTACTCCACTCCTCGAGTATCATACTCGAGAGTTTCACAAACACTATATCAACACGCACCCTTATGGCAGAACAAACCTTACACAAGCTTACACCAAGTTTAAAGACACTAAGCGGAATATCGAGTCCTAATCCTAGCTAGAACCAATCTACCAAAGCCCACGTCGCTTCACACCTCGTACCAACATGATGGCACGATACAACACAATACACAATATAAGACTTGCCCTCAAGTCCTTTGGAAAACTAGAAAGGGGGGGGGGGTTGAATAATTTTACGTCAATTTTATTTTATAAAAACTTTGTTTGCAAAATAATCGATTCTAGTTTTATGTGAGATCAATAAACAACACTTATATAAACTAATATCTATGAAATAAAATGACAACAATATAAGTAAATAAGTAAAGAGATAGAGATGGAAAGATCGCACCACAAGACAAAGGATTTATAGTGGTTCGGCTACGAAGCACCTCTTCGCCCTACTCCACTCCCCGAGCACCTAACTCGAGAGTTTTCTTCACTACGTCAACAAGCTCCCTTATGTCGGAGAAAACCTTACACAACTTTTGCTTACACCAATTTACGACACTAAGCTAAATGTCGAGTCCTAATAGTAGCTAGAACCAATCTCACACCACTACACACCTTCTTCACAACTTATGCACACCACTACTACTACGCAACTTCACACAACTTCACTACTTCTTTTTTACAATACTACTTCTACTTCTACCCAACACAACTACTTCTATTCACAACTACTAACACACCTAGATCTATCTATTACACAACTTCTACACCTTTACAATATACACAAGCCTGCAATACTTCTTAACAAGATGTTGGAGGAGTATTCTTCTCTTGCACTTTGAATGATGAAGGATTGGATCACTTGAAACAAGAACTAATATGTTTATGATAAAAGGATTTAGGAAGATGATTTGAGAGAATTAGAACAGAAAGTTTTTGAGCAAAAGGTGAGGAAAAAATTCAGATTTGAACCAGTATTTATAGGCAAAGAATTCTGACACAGGAGCGTATGCCGGCCTCCTTAATTGTGTGCCGGCCCCCTTAAAATTAAGGGGGCCGCCCACTGTAATGGCCTGATTTCTTTGTCTTTTCTGGGGAATGTTTATTTTGTGAAAATTTAACTGAATTTGGTTAAAAATTTGAATTCATATATTTATTGTGGAATAAACATTTTCCTTTAATTACCAAAAGTGTTTTTCTTAAATATATAAAATGTTTATACCATTTTATATAATTTATAATTAGTAAATAAACCTTCCTTTGATCATAAAATGTATTAGGCATTTGTTTATTCATACCTTAAGTGAATTACTTGGATATAATGATATTTTGTCACTAAATACTTATTTATGTAATGATTTTACGTTTAATGATTTTTTATTTTGTGATTGTCAAAACATAAGGATATCGAGAAATATTAATAACGTTTTACGCATTATTTATATCAACAAGTCCTATTACAAACACAACACAATGAATGAAAATAATGATAGATCCGCAACAATGAAATGAGATGCGCAAAACTCTTCTTCAACACTTCGTTTCTTGATTATAACGAATGTTCTTCTCTTGCACTTAGAGGAATCATGAGTGTGATCACTTATAAACAACTAGAACTTGATAATGTGATCAAAGAGTATGTTTTAGAAAGGATTTCGGAATACAGAAGGTTTTGGTGCATAAGAGGTGAAGTTTTCTTAAGCAAAACAGTTCTGTATTTATAGGCGTCAGGAGAGAGGCGACGGTCCCTATTGATAAGGGACCGCCGCCCTATTTAAAGGACCGTCCAGAAAAATGCTCCTCGTTTTGTCCTGACGTGGTGAAAAACTATCTGGTGAAGTTTTGTTGTCGGTTTTGAGCAGGAAATATGGCTGTTATGGTTTTGAATAATTGACCTGTTTATCAATAATGTACTTAATTTTTATGTTAACTTCATAATCACCCAATTTAACAGGCATCTGTGTCTTCATAGAAGACTTTCTCACATAAGTTTTAAGATGGCTCTGTCTGTCTGATGTCACAATTGGAACATTGAAAAGATCGTTAAATCCTTGATAGTAACTGTCATCTCCCTCAGAAATGTTTTCATTTTTCTCAAGTGTAACCTCATCCACATCACTGGCTGTTTCTGCTGGAACACTAGGATGCACACTCTCATCCCTTTCAGTGTTTCCAGTGTTCTCATTACCTCCTTGTGATGAGTGGTCTATGCCTTCACTTTTATTAGGTTCAATATCTCTCTTTTCATCATAGGGATCATCTGACAAATTTTCATCATCTAGGTAATGATTAAAAAAGTTCTAACTATGCTTGTTTTGAAAATAAAATTCAAAACCGTTGTTTTCAGAACTGTTTTAAAAGGAAACAAAGTTTCATAAAATCTCACATCCTTTGAGAAAAAACACCTTTTTACTTTCAATAGAAAATATTTTATACCCTTTTTTCTCAAAAGAATAACCAATAAATATAGATTTTTCAGACCTAGAAGAAAATTTATTAGAATTATTTAAAACAGTAGGAAAACATAAGCATCCAACCTTTTTAAATGAGAGATGTTTGGTTCAATGTTATACACTATTTCATATGGCAACTTCCAAGAAAAGAACAAAATTGGGCAACCTGTCACTGATACCATGTGGAAAATCATACAAAGATAAACAAAATAGTTTGATTATTCATACAACCAACCTCCCCACTTTCTTTTATTCACAATATCTGACTATCACTTCAAATGTGATAACAGGTTTTGAATTCAATACAATAGAAAAGAAAAGAATCAAAACAACTACAAACTGTATCTCAACTTTTGAGAGAGAAAACACATACATAGAGATAAGAGAATAACAAAAACTGTTGGATCTTATGTTTTATGTTGATTATGTGATTCGGGAGGTCAGCTTTGGTGGAATAAGATGAACTCCATAGTTAGAGAGAGAGAGAGTAGAGAGGGAAGGGAAATACTATGTGTTTTATTGAAAATGAGAAAGATGAAAGGTTACACACACTAGTCTCACCCCTCCATGGAAGTATGGAGGGGGTATTAATAGGTCAACAAACACACAACTTTACAATAATGACGCTTCTAGTCTATGTGTTTGTGCCTTTCAAGATAGCTAATGTAATCCCGTAAATGTCGTTCCATTTACGTGTTAGGATTATAAACTTTGATCCTAACAATCTTCTCCCAATGGGGTGACATAAGGGATTACTTACAACATTTCCTACAAGTACAAATACAAATAAAGAAAGGTCTTCATCGGCTCTTCAAATGCTGAGGATGACTACAGTTGACGCTCTTTGTCTTCATCTTGTACCTCGGCTTGAAAAACTTTATCTTCACTTGTAGGCAAATGATGTAATATGCATGAAATGGATTAACTTCCCCCCAATTCATGTTGCATGTCTTTAGCGGCTTCTTCGTACACTTCTTTTTGGCGAAGTTTCTGAATCAGCTTCCCCCCAAACTGACAACCGGCTTCAGCAGATTCGAAACTTTGATGTAGTCCACATGTCTTCTAACTTTGGAAGTTTTCAGTACGCAGCGGAATTTGTAGATGACACCGTAAACCACACTAAGCAAATCTGACAAACACTTAATCACGGTTATACTCAATGCGGAAGTTTCGTTCGGGGGTAACATGCAAAAAATCAGCAAGATCTTCTCACATATGCAGGCTACTTCACACTTCACAACCCGCGAGAGTTGAAACGATTACACCAAAATCACAAAATTGAACCACTGATCATCTATGCGGACGTCTCTCCGGCGGTAATAAAATTTTAAGCTCGATCATGTGAGTCTATTATGCGTCCCTGATGTGCACATTTCTTCCCCCTAATTGCAGATCCTCGTGGAAAATGAGTGTTTTCGCAAAGAAGTCAAGAAATGTCAAAGAAAGCAAAGAACACCCACTCTCTCTTCCCCCACGATGTCTACGCGGAATCGGAAGCATACACACTATGTTTACGATGGAAATAGAGGCAGCGTAACCCCATATGTTTAACTAACTGATTACGTGTGAAGTATCATAAATAGCCTGTGAGAATCAACTACTGATAAACATCTCTACTCTTTGATACTCCTCTCAGCTAACTCTTTACCGACCCCATTATCGTTCTGATGGCTTTTTGTAGTGACTACTGATGGAGAAAACCCAATATTATGAACTTGAGAACGAAGTAAAATAGCCCGAACATGTGACTTAAACTTGCACTAATGTAAGACTAAGAGCGGTGTAGAGAGTTCGCACCCCATCGAATCCCTAGGTACTCTATACTCATCAACCAACTAACCATCAAGTATAAGATGTACATCACCTCTTGATTATCCACAACTTTGTGTGACACTGAGCACTACAACGTAACTCCTTAAAGTGATAGTTATTTGTGGTAACATAGAGGAAGAATCACAAAATAACTAGATATCCAAGTCTTCGTCGTTGTAAAGGTTAAAAGCTCGAACAAGGATCTCGAATAATCTTCATCCAACCAACCCCGATATCTTCAGATACTAATTAGACACGCCCGTGAAATCCCACTTCAATCTCAAATAAATAAAGAATTATCGCCGTAGTCACATCTTACGGTTAAATGCCCATATCTAGCCTTTTGACGGTTTAAGTGAACTTGATAATGGTTTCCCGATCTTGTCAAAAATGTATCCCCGTGAAAATTTGTAACAACCAAAATGCCACTTGTTATACCAAAATTTTAGCGAGCCCGATCCAATTTTTTATTACAGCCCAATCCAACTCGTGTGTATATATCTTGTGGCCCATTACTTTAATTGAAATACCCGACCCAAAAATTGTTACACGGATGCAAAGTCCCAATCTTCTAATAATGAGCCTGGTCCAATACAATTACACACCTGGTATTATAGGTGAACCCTAGATATGTTTTCATTTCACAAACATGCACCTCTCTCATTATGTTTGAGCAGTCACATATCTACCTTTTAACAAAAAAAACCTTAGCATCTCTAACAACCGCCCCCATCATTTTCATTCTCTCATTTTACAGTTAAACACAACCATATCCAACAATCTCATCTTTATCTCTTCTTCATCATTTATCGAAGACACACCCTTTTTGGTTACATCAGTAATTGATGAACCTTAAACAAAAAAAAAAAAAAAAAAAAAAAAACGTACCCTTGAATCTTGATGAGTGATGACTTTTAACAAGGACCACTAGTAGTTGGCTTCAAGATCTTTAATTAGATCACAGGTAGGTTTGTATGATTTTGTGTTTGTCTTCTAACCGAGTGAAAGAAAGATGATAACAGTTGTGTTATTATCTTTTCTTTTAGATATTCGGATATAAACTAAAGCTTTGCTACGAAAAGAGTCGATGAGGATTTGTTTCTTTCATTTGATTGACTTTTAAAAGTCTAGCTGTAGCTTTGTATAACTCGAAAGAAAAAAACTGAGACTCTATGATTGTATTGACTATTTCCGTTCAAGTCTAGTTGTTGGATATGAGATTGAGGTTGTCACTTCGAGGAGATGGGATAACGATACATATATCGTTGTTGGTTGTGAATGATATGGGTCGAGTTGTTTAGGATTTGGTTGTTTTGATTTTGGATTTGGCAGTGGTTGTATTTTGGTTATGGTCAAGTCTTCTCTTCATCTTTATTCTGATAAAATTTTCGAAAACGTTATGCTTATCAAGAACTGGATTTTCGAGAACGTGATTTATCGAGAACATGTTTTATCGAGAACATGTGATTTCGATAATTTAGGTTATTGTGTTCTCGAAAACTACTTATGTTCTTGAAAACAAGTACATCGAGAATTTCTTATACAAGAAATTCCGACTTTTCCGGCGATTTTCCGACCGTATTCCGACCAGTTAAGCATAATCCCAGAAATAAACCCATTTTATTTCCAGTTTCCGATGAGAATCGACCTTTTTACACAACTTTTTCGGACCAATATTCTAACCATGGTTTTGACCACAAAGATTCACGGGAAATGGTACAAGCACAAGTCACAAAAAATGATGTGTTCCATAAAACCTGTTAATGAGGCAAATAAATGACCACATGAAAACAGAGATATGAAACTGGTAGTGAAAGGTTGAGACTTTTTTGACCATTTTGATACCATAAAAAACTCTTATAACCAAATGAATATTATAAAAATGAAAACTTGTTAAAAAACAGTTTAAGGATGACGTTTTTGACAAGATAAAACCACAAAATCAACAAAATAATAACCTTGGCTCTGATACCACTTGTTGGATCTTATGTTTTATGTTGATTATGTGATTCGGGAGGTCGGGTTTGGTGGAAGAAGATGAACTCCATAGTTAGAGAGAGAGTAGAGAGAGAAGGGAAATACTATGTGTTTTATTGAAAATGAGAAAGATGAAAGGTTACACACACTAGTCTCACCCCTCCATGGAAGTATGGAGGGGGTATTAATAGGTCAACAAACACACAACTTTACAATAATGACGCTTCTAGTCCATGTGTTTGTGCCTTTCAAGATAGCTAATGTAATCCCGTAAATGTCGTTCCATTTACGTGTTAGGATTATAAACTTGGATCCTAACAAAAACCCTAATGACTAATGAGCCTTATATAGCAGTCTTCACACAAGTTTACTCCTTAGCTCCTTTAGTTCTTTAGTTTAGCTTTGCTACATAAGTAGTCCGTGCAATAACAAAATAACACAAACAACATCCAAAAGACAACAAAGTAATAAAGAAATATTACCTGTTAGTCCCTGAACTTTAACCATTGTTCCATAAACAGTTCACAATCCAAAGATAAGATTATTACTTTGAACAAGTCCAAAAATTATTTGATCGGGAGACACAAAAATGGTGTTTAGTATCTCAGGAATATATAGGTTGCGAGTGATGTTGTATTGTAGATGACAAATTTAAGGGTATAATTGTCAAATGACAATTAACTGGTAACTAAAATCTATTTTAGTGTTTAATTTATATATAACTAATTATTTGGATATATTTGATAATTTTAATATTTATGAAGGATATATAAGTAATTATGATTTTGATTCGGTTATATATGTAATTTTGATTTTTAAGAGAGATATATATGCAATTCCTCCAAAAAAGGAAATTGGGATGCTTGTGTTTGGTAGATTTGGTTTTAACTCTTTTGTTTGAACGGAATCTGTAACTGGATGTATGTTTGGCCAATAGTGGCAAAAAGACCACGATGATCCGATGAGTCGGCAGGGCAATAAGCGGATGGCATTATTAAATGCAATCATTTGTTGCAACCTACAAAATTTGAGCCAACGTTGTTAACTTTTTTTAGGTGAAACTTTGCTAAAAGGTACTTTTTTGTAACTTGAAGTGTTTTTAGATTTTTTTTTATTTTATTTTTTTAAATCTTTATCTTTTAAAGTACTTGTAACTTGAAGTGTTTTCAAAATGAGAAATGACACATGAACTTAAAAGTGGACCTAAAAATACGTGACATCATTTTGATGGCTGCAGACAGAGACCCACTTAATTTACAACCCATCAGGATTATGCCACATATTTTTAGGTCCACTTTTAGGTCCATGTATCATTTCTTTTTCAAGATTTGTGTTCAAATATTTTTGTTAGTAATTAAATCTTTGGAAGGCTGCTTAACTTGAAAGTATCTTTCGAAAAGTTGACCAAAACAATGCATCTTTTTTCAAGTAATTATACCACACCCACCAAATACAACAAAAATATCTTATATCTAAGTGTGAGAGCTTGGTGGCCGGATATCGAGTGATTTTGGTGACATTTTTGTAGTTATAACGTATTTAGTTTTAACTTTCAAACATACATTAAGTGCTTTTATATGATTTTGTTGTAGTTTATTGTTTGAAGTGGTGGGGTTGGAAATGGCTGTAATTTTTTTTGAACACGAGATGGTGGTTTGAGTGGAGGTGAACGACTTATGTGTTAGTATGAGCATAAGTGGCGACGACGGTTTTTAGTTGGAGCTGGTTTGTACTGGTGGTGATGCATTGACCGGATGTGTTTAGTGAGGTTAGAGAGATAATGAAAGTAATTGTAAATTGAACGAAGAAAAAAAAAGTATGTTAAAAGTAAATGTAAATTTGTGATGTATACACAAAAGTACAACAATAAGATGACAAAAAGTACAAAACTAGTCAGTGGTGTTTAAACCACACAACCCTTGAATATTTAGCGATGATAAGATAAGATTGATGGAATTGAACACTGTTTTTTTTCGATGGAATCAGAACAAGTACATCATATGAGTATCTTGGAAAACACAAAATGAGTTGTATAAAGAACTATCTACGCTTATATAAAAAGGAAGTGATTGGCACACTCCCATAATTCACTGGCACACTTCACTCACTGTATTAGACAATTGTAATTTAAGTACAACATGCTTTAATTGCTTATACTGTTGAGTATGCCAATAACTTTTAAGAGTGTGCCAATCACTTTCTGTATAAAATGAGTATATGTTAATGTATCACACAGAGAGCCTAGGGATAAAGGAATAAACAAAATTTAGACTATAAAATGAGTATTCACTTGCAAAGTTGGACGCCCTGCCGCTACTAGCATGAAAGATTAAACAACATGCATACTTAAATTTTCGTTACACGTAAACAACATACATTGATCTATAACTTGATTTGATGAGACTATGTGTCGCCGCGATAGGCAACAAGATTTCACTTTACTCTCTTTGTCGCTTAATCTTTGCAGGGGTAATCAATTATAAAAAAACATACTAAAGATTGACAGAAACAAATTTTGTCATAAACTATCAGTTGACGTTGTCGGAAAAACAATGCAACCATGCTATTAAAAAAATAGTTTCTCAACAAGGATTCATTAATGCTAAAATACAGTTTTTCGAAAAGAAACTATTTGCCAGGTGACTTTTTGTCGTAACTATACACCACTGCCACTAGGTGCGAGTACTTGGCTAGTGTGTGTGTGTGTATGTGTGTGTGTGTGTGTGTATATATATATATATATATAGATGCACACACATTTAAATGACTTACGTTTAACTTTTAATGTGTTATGAATGTCTTTAACAGTGTTTAGGTGACTTTAAATGACTTAATAATAATAATAATAATAATAATAATAATAATAATAATAATAATAGTGGTGGTGGTGGTGGTAGTGGGGTGGTGGTGGTAGTAGTAGTAGTGGTAGTGGTAGTGGTGGTAATGGTAGTAGTAGTAGTGGTGGTGGTGGTAGTGGTGGTGGTGGTAGTGGTTGTTATCATCATCGTAGAAT
The DNA here is from genome assembly GCA_030686995.1 of Artemisia argyi. NCBI lineage: Eukaryota > Viridiplantae > Streptophyta > Magnoliopsida > Asterales > Asteraceae > Artemisia > Artemisia argyi. The sequence continues at coordinate 48,295,367 of CM060684.1, forward strand.
GGCAATGACTTATTTTATTCAATTGCGGGCTTAAATCACTAATGTCTTGTGCTCGATAGATATCTACAACGCCTAATAATATTTTATAAGAACTACATCAACGTTTAAGGTAAACGAGAGTACTTAGGGATTCATCAAGACTAAACACAACTGTAGGGATTATCATCGCAGAATAGCAATGACTTATTTTATTCAATTGCAGGCTTAAATCACTAATGTCTTGTGCTCGATAGATATCTACAACGCCTAATAATATTTTATAAGAACTACATCAGCGTTTAAGGTAAACGAGTGTACTTAGGGATTCATCAAGACTAACACAACTATAGGGGGGAAAATGGCTAAACCACTTAACTCCTAGAAATCTCATGTTCTATGCCTCAGGATCACGTATGCACGTAAGTCTAACTAGATATCAAATGCTGAGTTAATAGTCAAAGTTAACTAGCTTGATTTGGTGACAGTTGTCACATTACTATTTGTAGATTAGTTGTGACTTGATAAGAAATTTATTTATTATGTATATCATCATCAACATCAAAATTAATAATTACCTCCTAGATGTAACAATTCGCAATTTCAGGTTAACTTTTATTCCCGAAAATTTCACTATTCACTTTTTACTATTCACTTTTACTATTCACTTCACTATTCATCTCAGAAATTTTTATTTCATATTCTCGTAAGTTAAACTATTTTAACGATAATCCGAGAGTTTGACGCTCGTCGGATCATTTCTGCAAAAATCACAAAGCCGTGTCCGAGATTTACTTTTAGGTTTAAACGTCATTCAGGCATCCCGATATGTCCATAAAACATTATAAACAATAGAAATATGATTTTCTCTCATTTTAGGACAATTCCAAAAGTTTCGGAATTTTACGTTTTTCAGTTCAGCGTTTTACGCGAATTGCGCGTTTTAGACCCGTGTTTCCAGTTTTTAGCAGGGTTTTCGCACCCGATAGAACCTACCACTCATTTTATATTTTATTATGGACTATATTGACATGTTTAACCATATTTATAAGTTTCATATTTTTAGGATACCCGGTTTTACGTTTCGTGACTTAAAAACTTACGGTTAGCAATTTACGGAGTCGAAACTAGCTACATACTTAGGATATTATCATCCAAAGACCATGACTACTCATCTAGTCACCCTATCCATATACAAACCGACTTAGGAGGGGGGGGGGAGTCACCATGTGTGGTTAAATCTTGACTTTAGCCATTAGATCTTACTTAATTACAACTTTGTCTCCAAGTTTAAGCACCTTCCTAGCCACCTTCCTAACCTCCTCATTCATAGTATAAATACAAGCTCATTCTTCTTCCTTTCTTCACCTCAAAAATGCCACACCCTTATATCATAGCACCATGATCCTTTGATCTTCAATATACAAGTTACACTACAAAGTTCAAGGTCTTAGTATTCTCTACCTAGTTCTCAAGTTTGTTTGGTGATTCCATGGTTGAATTAGGAGCTACACAAGGTTACTAGGGCTGAAGTTAAATGGTTTTCACAAGGGTTAGATCAAGGCTAGCAAGGGTTACAAGAGTTATGGTGAAGGGTTTACAAGCTTAGGTTTAGTGTCCTAGTTCTATACTTGACTTCCTTTCTTTAGAAAGCCAAAAGTTGTAAGCAAACCCTTATACACTTTCTTGCTCAATATCATTTCATGCTTATTATGTTTCTTTCATGCTATATATGGTCTTTGTATTGTGTTCATGATGTTTAAAAATGGATAAAACAAGTATTGGTATACATATGTTAACTTATGACAAGTAAACAAGCAAACTAGTGATTTTTATGGAAAACCACGACCACAATAGTATAACTTTGATATTTGACACTTACTTATTGTTAAAGAGTACTTAACAAGGAAAACATAGCAATTTGAATCACCCAAAACGAGTATACGAGTCAAAAGTTATGGCCATAAGAAGTTAGCGAAACCAAAACGGCAAAACTGCCTAAATAGCATTCTGATCAAATTTTGCTTTTGAAAGTCCCACTTCTGGTCCGATTCATCAAAAAGTTAAAACACGAAAGTTGTCCGGAACGACGTTTTCGTTCAGGAATAAAGAAGCTCGAGACCTGAAAATGCTTTCTGAGTGATAATTTTCTTCAAATTCTTAACAGCCCATTTTTAGACCAAAGTCACTAGATAATAGTTATGTTTTACTAAGACCAAGGGGTCTAATGACCTAAAGCCAAGACCACAACCATGGCTAAAGCCAAGGTTAAGTCTCAAGACCATGGTAACATGACCAAAGTCACGGCAAAGCCACGACTAAAGACCATATAACTTTTAAAGATCAAAACTTATATATATGTTATCAAATACTACAATAGTAGGGAGCCTCATGTGAGGAGTTCATTGAGTAAGCCGTCGAGACGAGTTGTGGATTTACGAGTTAAAGTGTCCTGGCTCCTCGAACGTTTACTCCATGACTTCTGAATTATGTCGGCCCGAACGGTAGTAAGAGATTTACAACCTATACATGTTTCATAGACCACTTATATTCAAAGACTTACACTATATACTAAGTACTACATCATGAACATTATGCAAGACATATATGGGCAATTCTTCGTATTCTTAGACGTTACTCCAAACCTAAGTCGCAACGTTCTATTATAGGCTGTTCTTAGAGACTTTCGCGATTCGACTACCACTTTCATTTCTCATTACATAAGCTTAAGGTGAGTCATAGCCCCTACTCTTTTCGTACTTGTTTTAACTCTTGGGGGGGGGGGGATACATGCTCAACTACTTGCTTACTTGCACAAATACTCAAAACATTTATACTTGATTGTTTTATACTTGATTGTCTTATACTTGATGGCATTATACTTGATTTCATACATACATGACTGTCTTTTATCTTTGGGAAGTGGCTCCCAGTAAACTTATATCTTTGGGAAGTGGCTCCCAGTTTTCTTTGGGAAGTGGCTCCCAGTTGTCCTTGGGAATTGGCTCCCAAAGTGAGGTCTTCGGAGATGAAGTAGAGACTCACTACTAATTGCTTAATTGTCTTGATGAACTTATACATGTCTTTATTATACTATATGTTAGCAGTGGGTTGTGAACACACAGGTTACAAGTCTCTTATGGCGGGACTTGTAACTGAGTGGATTCACGATGCCTTTGCTGTGTGAACATTCTTTTAAGGCTTTTCAACTGTTTTAAGACAAACTCTATGAACTCACCAACCATTGTGTTGACACTTTAGCATGTTTATCTCAGGTTAGTAAGGCGATAGCTAGTGCGTGGAACTTAGAGTCAAGCTGCATATTCTGAAGACTTACGCTTTTATCATTTACCATTCAAAACTTTATATACATTTATGTATCATACTTTGGAATCTCAAGTTTGTAACTCGGAATTTATTAATCGAATGGTAACTTTTCAAAACGTCTCATTTAGAGTTCGTTTTCTATACCTTGTACTTTGTATTATGAAGTAGCACCCTCAGTGACACAGTCTTCCGCTGCGGTATTTTGGGGGTGTTACACTAGAATTTTACCGATCCAAATCTGGGTGAGGTAGTTGAAAGGAAGGGGTGAGTTACGGAAGTTGAAGAAAGAAGGTGTTTAGGTGTGCATATGGTGTTGTAGTATTGAAATAGTGTTTGAATTTTAGGTTAACATATTATTCTTAATTAATTGATGTTGTGTCACCACTAATAATAAATGTAACAATATAAATTACGAATTCAATAATTTATTAAGAACAAAAAGAAAAAGTGTTATGTTTGACAGATTTCTAAAACAATATCCCAACAATATAAAAGAGGTTTTTTTTTTTTTTATTTTTTTTTCCTGTTATTTATAACCCTAAAGTTATGTTTAAAATTAATAACAAGCAATAAGGGGTGTTACACTTAGTTTAGTAGTAGTAGTAGTTAAATTTAAGGTATATGTAATTGTTCTAAAAGTAAAAATAATTTATGCATGTAAGATGTAAGAGTATTAAGCATAACTAAATGATATGTTTAGCATTTTTTTAATATAAAATGATTATGAATAGACATGGGTGCTACTATATTAACGGGGTCAACCCCTTGCTGCCAAACCCTCCCTACCCACTATGGTACTGTTCATGTACTTTTTACAGATTTTGTCCTTTTTTTTTGTCTGTTTGCTGTTTTTATATTTGTGTCACAATACTTTTTATGATTTTTTTTATAAGGTATTTTTTGTCCAAGTGATAAGCACACAAGCAGTATTGCACACAAGCAGTTTTTGTCCAAGTGCACCAAGTGCATAAGCACACAAGCAGTTTTTGTCCAAATGCATAAGCATACAAGCAGATTACACACTTGCATTTAGCACACAAGCATATTGCACACAGGCTCAGATTAACAATCATCATCGCCGATTTAGAACATAAGCAGTATTGCACACAAGCTGTTTTTGTCCAAGTGCATAAGCACACAAGCAGATTGCACACTTGCATTTAGCACACAAGCAGATTGCACAAAGGCTCAGATTAACACGTAATCATCATCGCCGATTTAGAAAACCATTTGCACAAGTGATAAAAAAGTGTTAGGCTCGGATATGAAGGTTGCAAAGTGATAAAAATATCACTTTGCCATCCTTTCGGTTATAAAACCAATCGTCATCACCTTTTTTGTCCAAGTGCAGATTGCACACAAGCAGAATGCACAATACCAGATTGCAACCAAGTTAGATTGCCCAAGTGCACAGATTCCACATTATACAAGTGAAACACATGTTTCACAATTCTCACAATATTCACAAGCCAAGTACCAAAAGCAAAAGTAAGATTCCCAAACTGCAGGAAGTCACAAGGGGAGGTAGGTAGTGAAACTTTGTGCACAGATTGCACAATACCAGATTGCAACCAAGTTAGATTGCCCAAGTGCACAGTTTCCTCACAATGTTCACAAGCCAAGCACCAAAAGCAAAAATAAGATTCCCAAACTGCAGGAAGCCACAAGGGGAGGTAGGTAGTGAAACAACCTCATGATATATTGAGCCTCACCACAAGGCAGATTTACAAAGTAACCATCACCACAAACAAAGCAAAAATACTACTACCAAGTTACCACAAACAAAGCAACTCTCTCATTCACAAATCCACACAAGCAGATTCACAAAGTAACCATCACCACAAACAAAGCAAAAATACTACCCCCAAGTTACCACAAACAAAGCAACTCTCTCATTCACAAATCCACACAAGCAGATTCACAAAGTAACCATCACCACAAACAAAGCAAAAATACTACCCCCAAGTTACCACAAGCAGATTCACAAAGTAACTCTCACCACAAACTAAGCAAAACAAGTACCCCCAAGTTACCACAAGCAGATTCAGCAAGTTACAACAAGTGAAGATTGCACAAGTTACAACAAGTTACAGATAGGGTTTGGTTATAAACACAGTGGCTAGTTTTTTAGAACAAGTTACAGATAGGATTGGGTTATAACACAAGCCAAGTGAAACACAAGCTGCAAGTGAAAGCCGCAAGTAACAAACCACAAAGAAACAAGTGCAGATATGTCTGAATCACCATTTCACACACATCAGGTAATCACCATTTTACACATTAATAAGAAATCGAGATAACATTAGGCTCAGATTATAAGCTGTTTCACATAAGCAAGTTAAATCATAAATGGCTACAACATCGAAAGTTGCAAAATTAAGTTTTATTTTGCCGTCCAGTCGGAATGCCACGCCAAAATCATTTAAAAAAAATCAACATTGCCTTATCTCATTTTTTTTAAATAACAAACTGCTTATCAAGCATATAAGCAGTTTGTTATTTTCAGATTCATAAGCAGTTTCATCACCCCGTTAAACTAAAAAAAACTAGCCACAGTCAATATAAACCAACCCGTAAAGTATATAATAACGGGGTCTAATCTGAGCTTGTGTGCACATGGTTTGCTTGTGTGCAATAAGCACATAAGCACTTTTTTTTTATCATAAGCACATAAGCAGTTTGCCAAGAAACCACACAGAGCCTGTGGACTGGGGTAGGCCAGAGCAGGTTTTCATACCACTCAAAGGTGGCAGATCAAGGTGTTAACCTACCCATTTGCACCCACACAACTCAAGCAGTTTCATATAAGCACAACTGCTAAAGCAGTTTCAAGAAACCATCAAAATTGCTAAAGCAGTTTCAAGAACCAAATCCTTCAATTAATCACATAATCACCCACCACAACTTCATAGACCTGGTAAATTAAACTAGAAAACCTTTAATTAATCACATAATCACCCATCACAGACCTCAAAAAACCCAAACCATAATTTTTATAATTTAGGCGTTTCTTAAAAAATTAATAGATCTGGTAAATTAAACAAGAAAACCTTCAATTAATCACATAATCACCCACCACAGACCCCAAAAACCCAAACCCTAATTTTTATAATTTAGGCATTTCTTAAAAAATTAATAGATCTGGTAAACTAAACAAGAAAACATTCAATTAATCACATAATCACCCACCACAGACCCAAAAAACCCAAACCATAATTTTTATAATTTAGGCATTTCTTAAAAAATTAATAGATCTGGTAAATTAAACAAGAAAACCTTCAATTAATCACATAATCACCCACCAGAGACCCCAAAAAATGCAAACCCTAATTTTTATAATTTAGGTATTTCTTAAAAAATTAATAGATCTGATAAATTAAACAAGAAAACATTCAATTAATCACATAATTACCCACCACAGACCCCAAAAAACCCAAACCCTAATTTTTATAATTTAGGCATTTCTTAAAAAAATTAATAAATCTGGTAAATTAAACAAGAAAACATTCAATTAATCACATTATCACCCACCAAAGACCCCAAAAAACCCGAACCCTAATTTTTATAATTTAGGCGTTTCTTAAAAAATTAATAGATCTGGTAAATTAAACAAGAAAACATTCAATTAATCACATAATCACCCACCACATACCCCAAAAAACACAAACCCTAATTTTTATAATTTAGGCGTTTCTTAAAAGATTAATAGATCTGGTAAATTAAACAAGAAAACATTCAATTAATCACATAAAAATCACGTATCTAAGAATTAATCACATAAAAGTCACGTACCCCCAAATAATTTTTACGAAACCCTAATTAGAAACCCCCAATTTTTGAGAAACCCCCAACACAGATCACCAACAACATCACCACACACTCACAAACTCTCTCAAAAATTACAAATAACATCACATATTATTATTGAATTTAGATCTAAAAATGTTTTTAGATCTAAAAATAGAGAGAGAAAAGAGAGCAACAAAGAGAGAGAGAGAGAGAAAGAGAAAGAGAGAGAGAGAGAGAGAGAGAGAGAGAGAGAGAGAGAGAGAGAGAGAGAGAGAGTTTGTGAGTGTGTGGTGTGTGTGAGAGGCTGGTGTATCAAATGAAGGGTAATACGCGTGTGTGGGTGTGAGACAGCTGTCCACCCATACGCGTCTTTTATTTTTTTTTTTAAAAAATTTGTATTAGTTGTTATAAAAAAAAGTTAGTAGTTAAAAATAATTAGTATTAGTTTGTATAAAATTTGTATTAGTTTTTCTAAAGTTTTATTAGTTTAAAAAAGTTAGGTGTTAAAAAAATTAGTTGTTATAAAATTTGTATTAGTTTTTTTTTTTACAAAATTTGTAAACAAAGTTAGTTGTTAAAAAAAATTATGATAAAAAAAAGGTATTTTGTAAAAAAAAATTATATATCATTAGTAAAAAAAAGTTAAATAAAAGTTATAAAAATGTAAAAATGTAAATGTTGTAAAAAAATCCGTTTTAAAAATGTAAAAGTATTTTGTTAAAAAAAATATGTTATAAAAAATGTGATGTATTTTCATGTTTTTGGTTCTCACGAGCAAGTAACATAATGGTGTAAAATATAGCTCGGGAGCTCGGTTTTGTAATTGTTAAAAATAGAACCAAATCAGAAGATGGTCAGATGAACGAAATCAATTACAGGTGTACAAAGGGTGGGACATATGAACCTCAGGTAGTGGAAGACGGAAAACGAAAACATGTAAAACCAATTGTCCATTCAGATTAGTTGCGAAATATCATCGAACAAAAAATTATTGGGTTTTGAGGGTGAAGGATGATACGCATAATCATGATATGCTAGAGTCGTTGCATGGTGTGGCATACGCAATGCGATTAAAGGATGATGAGTTGGGTTTGGTCAAAGAATTGACAGATTATAATGTACGACCACTTAATATACTTTCGACAATAAAGGGTCGTAATCCGGATAACGTGTCTAGCGTTAGAACTATATGTAACGCACAAGATAAGTTCCGGAGAGCGAGAGTAGGTGATAGAACTCCAATTCAAGTCCTTTACTCACATTTGCGGTATTCAGGGTATACATGGTACCCGAGGGTAAATGACCATACCAACGAGCTTGAGGAGCTATTTTTTGTGCACCCCACGTCGTATGCTCTATGGTGTACATTCCCTGAAGTCAGTTGATGGACTCCACATACAATACCACGATGTTTAAATTGCTGTTGTTGGAAATTGTTGGAGTAACTTCAACAAATAAAACATTTTTAATGGCGTATCGCTTTTTATCCAGTGAACAAGGGCATAATTTTAGATGGGTATTGCAACGTGTGATGCAAGTGATAGACGAAAGATATTACCCACTTGTTATTGTCACTGACAGAGATTTAGCGTTGGTTAGGGCAGTAAGAGAAGAATTTCCTGATGCTCACAAATTACTCTGTCGGCATATACAACAAAATATACTTAAGTCTTGTAGAAATAAATCCACAGATGGGTTAAATGAGTATGAGTCCGTTAAAAACCGATGGGATTGGATGGTTAAAGCTCCGACATTCGAATCGTTCAAGCGACGTTATCAACGACTACAACAGCTATTGGTCAACCATCAGGGTACTTAATTATTAATTAATTGTTTTTAATTATTTAATAAATAAGCACCCGAATGACCTTTTATTAATTCATTGTTTTTTTCAGATGTTGCTTTGTATCTGGATAACTGGTTGCGAGATTACGCACCCATGTTTGTCTTGTATATTACCGACCAATATAAATCCTACGGCCAGACAACAACATGCAAAGTTGAGGCTCACCACGCGTTGTTGAAATTATATTTGGATGACACACAATCCAAATTAGACAGGTTGTTGAGGTCGATCGATAAGATTCTCATTACGCAAGAAGATGCGATAAAAGAGACTTTCAATAGAAACATCAACGAGAAACTAATTAAGTGTGATGTACCACTATTTCAAGAATTGTGGTATAAAGGTTCTAAACATGCTTTGAACCTCATGCACAAAGAACTCCACATGTCGATCACCCCAGAAGAATGTAGCCATAAGTTGCGGGCAATTTTCAGATTACCATGCTTTCACGAGATGCAAATCTATGTATATCATGGTAAGTATATTAAATTTATAACTATCAAGTTGTTTTCCACATTAATATCAGTAATTTATACAAGTCACTTTAATTGAATTCAGGATGCCCCATTCCACTGGAACGAATTGATATTTTTTGGAGAACTCTATCTGTTCTGTGGCCTGTTATCAATAGGCCCCCGCCTAAAGATGGCTCTTCCAGCGAACCTGGTGATGATGATGATGTTGATGATGACGATACTTCGTTTAACGATGGCATGCAACAATTCAAGAATATTTTTACCAAATCAACATCGTGTGTCAAGAAAAATATGTTAACGAAGTTAAGAGATATATTCCAGCCTGAAGCTGTTGACACACATGAACCAGCTATTCAAAAAAATACCCATGAACGTTCGAGCGCAAAGGACAAAAAGGGCAAGGCAACACAAGTCCCGGACTTGAATGAAGTCCCTCACTTGAATGAAGTCCCTGACTTGGATGAAGTACCAATCATAGATCACCGAAGAAGTACAAATTCAAGATCTACAAAAGTCCCGAACTTGCGAAAAGAACCTGCAAGACATAGCTCTTACACGGGTGATAATCTACGCCACCGATTATATGCTAGAGATAGTGTGAGCAATGCGTTTATTGAGCATATTCCAAATATTTTCCGTCCATACGTAATAAGCATACGTGGCGTGATGGAAATTGTGGGTTTCGGTGCGTTGCCTACAGTCTTTTTCAAAACGAAAATAGGTGGGACGAAGTCAGACACATGTTGTTGCAAGAGTTAGATTATCATAGGCAAGCTTACATAAGTATGTGGCAGCAACATGACTTTGACTTTCTTTAGTATACAATAGACTGGTTCAATGGAGGTGCACCCATCGATCGCTGGATGGTGATGCCACTCACGGGGATGGTTATCGCTTCAATGTTTCACCGACCTGTTGTATTTATATCCGAGCAAGGTTGGAACACATGTTTTCCGCTTTTTACCGGCCCAAACTCATCACATGGAACCGACCCCCTTGTGATTGCGTGTGTGGGGGATGGAGAATATGCTCACTTCATTTTACCGACGCTAGACAGAGATTCTCTACTACCCCATCTCCACCCACAATGGAGGTTTTACAGAGTGCCAGTTGCAGCCGAATGGGAAACTTTGTATCAACGTCGACTAATGAATCATTGATTTATGTTGTAAATAATAGAGATACCGAAAAAACATAGTGAATCATATGTAACAGTTATTTATTTTTGTAAAAATGTATTCTTTGTAATTTTTGTATTTGTAAAACATTGTAAATAATTATTGATTTATATTGTAAATAACTGTTTGTATTATATAGTAAATGATATTTATTTAAATTAGTAAATAACATTATTGATTGATTATGCAAATTCTTTTGTCAGGTGGGCCGAAGAAATCCTTTCTGGTGTCGATGTGATAGAGGATTTATTATAGAACGGAAATCCTGGCAAGATGGTAGTCGTGGGCGACCGTTTTATGCATGTCCTCTTTCAGTGGTAAATAATCATATCTATACTACTTATAATAGAGAAATGACTCTCTCTCCAAAAAATTTAGATGTACAAAAAAGGATGCAAGGTTTACAACACTTTAAAGCAAAGAATTTTCATAATTACAACAAGCAAAGCATTATGTACAACAAAAACAAGCATGAATCGAAATTCAGACCAAAATCCTTAGAATTGTACATTAATAGCATTAAAAATACCCCTAAACCCATTATTACAATTATTTAAACATAATGTACAACCCTCCACATAATTCCCAGCCATAAATGCATACTTTTCCATCCATAAAACCTGAAAATCAGCCAAATGGTTATAATCAAATATCTCAGCTTGTTTCCTTTGTTTTTCGTGTGGTACAACAAAAGGATGAAGATGTTTGTAGAGGAGTTTAACATGTTTTATTGTAAATTATATAGGCTGTAAAATTGAAAACATATTGAAAACATAAATGCAACAGTGAGAAGACCTTCACTAATAAAGAAAAACTCATCATTGATCATTTTTGAAGACTCATGCTTCCGTTTATATCCGAAAATTAGAAGAGAGACAAATAACAATTATGTTATTGTCTATCTTAGTTTCATTGAATGAAACACAAAACAAATACAACACCCTACCTGTGACCTTGCTCCTCAAGATCTTGAGGCCGATTATTAACTACTCCGAGAAAAAATCTTGAAGAAAGGCGTCTAGGTTTTGGTTCTCCATTCGAATGGATTATTTGTGGTGGGTTAAACGGGCATGTGATGTTTAGATGATGATGAAAAACTGAGATTGAGATGTTTTTTGATCGACTGAGAGGAAATGAAAGTTAGGTGAAAGCGTTTTTGATTTGGGGGCGGATGAAATGAGCAAATGGTGTAGGGTTAGGTCAATACTATCAAATGCATGGGTTAGTCTTACCAGGGTATTGATTTAGATACGATATTCGCATGTGGATCGGTCTGGGCTTCGCATAATCTGTTTTGGGCTAAACACTTCGTTTTATACAATAGGCCTATGTGTTCATTTGTGAATTGAGCTGAAATATTATTATTCCTTTTTTGTTGGAATGGGATGAAACTTTTAATATCATGGGCTGATTTTTTTTATTATTTTTTTAGTGAATCCGAATTATTTATAAAGTTATTGTTATAAAACGCATATAGCTAGAAAATATTGTTTGCTAGAATTTTAATTACAGGGTACCCGCCGCCGCATCGCGCGGGTACCCTGCTAGTGTTTGCTTAGTTATGTAAGTAATTTGTTTGTTAAAAATATATTTCTTATTATTTTCTTAACATGTAACAACCAGGTACAAAAGACTATGCGTGTCGATACTTCAAGTGGAAAGATGAATTTGAAGAAGAGTATTTTAATCAAGTCTCTTATTCAACAACCTCTTCTTCAACGCAGTGCTCAAACTGCGTTGCTAAAGATAATGTGAACAAGTTGTTGAAGACAAGAATAAAGACGTTGGAGATGGAGTTAGAATTGGCAAGGAATCCTGAGGATCACGCTTGTCAGTCGGGTGCAAGGCTCCATGATCTTTTAAATGAAATGAATAATCTTCATATGTCGTAGATGTTGTTGTTTTTAAATAATATGTATAACGTTGTCGTTTAATTTAATAATAACATTTGTTGTTGTAGTTATTTAATGTGGTAATATTTAACGTGCTATTATACAAACAAAATAATTATACAAAACATTATACATATACAAAACATTATATATATACAATACATTATAATGGTTTGTGCAACGGTACAAGACTGCAGGTTGTAAATATGGCACCAACAGTTATCCAAGCAAGAATTATCGGTTCCACCGGTCCAGAAGGACTTACATTGATTCCAAGAATGCGCCTCACACCCTCAGACAAGCGTATGCCAGTAAAGATGATTAGAAAGCAATTCCCAATTTCTGTTTCGTTTGCAATGACCATTAATAAGAGCCAAGGTCAGTCACTTTCACAAGTCGGTCTTTACCTACCACGTCCGGTTTTTTCCCATGGTCAGTTGTACGTCGCAGTTTCTCGGGTTACTTCAAGAAAAAGGATTAAAGTTTTGATATGCGATAATGAAGGCAACATCTCCACAAGGAAAACAAATGTGGTCTACAAGGAAGTTCTTCAAAATCTTTAGTTTCTATTCCACGTATTACGCATAAACTTTAAAATGATGTTTATTTATTAGTACATTTTTCTTTTTTTTTCATCATGACGATGAGTTGCTTGAATTAAAACATTGTATTTATTTCTTAACTTTTATTTTTTATTTATTTAGTTTTACATATGTGATTGTGGTTGATTGCTTTTTACCATATGTTATACGTATCATTTCAAAAAATGTTGATAGATTAACACATTCAATAACATGTGTCATAGCCTTTTTGTTATACATATAAGAGGGAAAATAACCAAATATTTCAAAATTCTAAAGCCATTTTTAAATGTAATCCCCCATTTATCTTCATATCAGTTTTCATTCAAAATTCAATTTCCAACTTTGTCTAACCACTTCACTAATATAATCCCTTTAAATCTGTTATAACAACTTAACAAATTTATACTTTTCTTCATTAGAATCATCAACTTATAGAATGCCTGTTGTTTTTTCATCTTCTCAACAAAGTCGGAGGATTAGGCCTTTAAAGTAAGCTTTCGCAGTGTTTATTTACAAAGTTTATCAATGTATTCACGAGTTGTTTGTTGATATATTATTCGACTTTATTTTACTATCATTATGTTACATTCTTTTTTTTTTTTTACGTTTATTCAGTGACTTTGACACTGCTGCTCCTACGATCGATATATGTGTTCACCATGGCGGAAGAATTGTGACGACAAATAGATTGTACGATTATTGGGGTGGTGACGAACATATGATATGCAATGTTAAAACACGCCATTTCGGTATACACACCGTTAAATCTTTAATAGCCCATCATCTAAGTCAATACAACGATGTAGTTGCATACTATTTTCGAGTTCCAACTGTGCAAATGTGTGAGGATTGGAGTCTTAGAAAGATAGAAAATGAGTTTGTTCTTAATTCCTTTGTTGACCTAATTGAGATCGGACATGCTTTGGATATTTATTTGGTTCATAGCCGTTATCCAATACTTATCGACACAAACACTCAACGATGGTTACATAGAAATTGGGAAAAAAGTGGATTTATTAGTGGACATTCCGAAGCAAAACGTCGCAAGTCTAATAAGGCCCGTGGTTGATTATTAAATGAAATCGATGTCTCTTTCTATAAGATTTAGTGGTTGATTCAATAATGTTTTATGATTATCTTGCTTAGATTGTCTTCATAATCTTATTGTTAAAGTCCTTTAATGTTATTTATTTCAAGAGTAGTTGAATAAAATTGTGTTTTTATTTTTTTTATAATTTTATTCATTTCTTGATTAATAGTGTTACTTTAGTTGATTATAGTATGTTGCAAAAAAATTATAAATGTACAGCATAGGCAATTTGATGATGCACCGAATATATGATAAATGTTTATGTTCATAATAATAAAAAACTATCATTACACGGTTTTAGATTTACCCGTGAATTTCACGGGTCTATAAACTAGTTATACATATACAAAATATTATTAAACACAAATATACAAAACATTATATATATACAATACATTATTATACATACACAATCTTTTCTATTAAAAAAAAAAAAAAAAAAAAAAAAAAAAAAACGACAAAACTGCGAAAATTAGAAAAAAACAAAAAATACACCCCTAATGAGGTAGACCCCGTTTTACTAAAAGAATATTACTACATCCACATAAGGTTTACAAAAATTCTTCCACTCGCTGACGTGGCAGAGTGGTGATTGATTGATTTTCTGTGGGCCACAGAAAACCAATCAATCACCAGTCTGCCACGTCAGCGAGTGGATTATTTTTGTAAACCTTAGATGGGTGTAGCACTCCTCTTACTAAAAAACTAGCCACCGTATTTATAACTCAACCAAGACATTATCCTTAATCAATGCAAAACTTCCGAACTAACGCATCCTAATTTTCTATGACAAATTAAAGTCAACGTTGAACATGGTGCTATATAGCCCACTTGTTTCCTGGTATAATTTAATGGAAGATGCTATATACATTTTTTTTGTCGTTTTATGTGTTTTAAGTTACATGAATGACAAAATAAAAAAATGTTTGTAGACTGCAAGGATTGATTATTCTCTCAACTTTGGCAACAGCATAAGCAATAGAGTTGCGAGCTAACATGACAAATTAAAATTGTATTTAAAATTTAGACAAAAATACACCGTTAGTCCTTAAACTTTCCACAAACCATCGTCATGACTTTTAACTTTTCAAAATCATCGCCTGACATCCAAAACATAGGAATTAGAGGCCGAATGCGTCCCTTGACCACTTTTGTCTTGGTCAACGCTTATGTTTTGGTATACTCGCAAGAGCATAGTAGGCAAACTACATTTTTGACCACACTATGGTTAAATCAACCAAGAGTGATAGTTTAGGGAGCAACTAAGAACTATCGTATGTGGAACTTGAGCCTATCTTTTCTAATACACTAGTTATAATTCGCGCGAAACCAATTAACCAACAAACCAAACACATTTACGCACCATAATAACACACACCCTTATCCAGACACCTATTTCCAGAAGTCAAAGACCCAACTAAAATTCCAACATTACAATGTCTTTTGGAGACAATGTGATCATTGATATGGCAGAGTATATCAGCAACATGCCATATAACGTGACCACTAATATCATGAACCGATTGTCACTAAAAGATGCGGTAAGGACCGGTAGTTTAGCCAGAAGCTGGAGGTTTAAGTGGACTTTGCTGAACGATGGCATAGTTGATGAGGATTTGTTTTACTATTTAACAAATACCTGTGATGGGAGGCATATTACTAGGCTTTTACTTCAGCTTATTGGGCCAGTAAGAAAGTTTGTGTTTTCCGTAGAGGCCAAAACGCTATTTGAACACGACTTGCATTATGAAGACATTCATGACTGGCTTTTGTTTTTGGCTCGGGTCGGAGTTGAGGAGGTCACAATTCGAAACTGGTATGCTGATCCAGTTACCTTGCCAACCCAACTTTACTATCGTCAAGGGTGACATTTCTAAAACTTCATTGTTGCACTTTTCCCACTATGACAAGTTTTAGGGGTTTTTCAAAGCTACTCAATTTAGAATTATGTAATGTCAATTTTCATAGTGGTACAGTTTGGGACTTAGTTGCTGGTTGTCCCTTGCTTGAGTCTCTAAAATTAGATCGTTGTAGTACAAACGAAATGAGACTATGGGATATTGCAATTCTTAGGAATTTGAAGACGTTAAATTTGTCATTTGGTATTTGGAACCATCCTATGACAATAAAAACTTCCAATATCTTTCAGTTGTCAAATGTTCCTAAACTTGAGACTCTTACCATGGATTTTGAAGACTGCAATGTAAGACCTATTCTTCGCATTTTCTACTTTAACTTACATAATGTTAAAGTAATTTCTAACATTGATGCAATGTTAGCTTTGAAACTAAAGAAAATTAGTCCTTTTATAGTTGTTGGAAGAAGGTACTTCCTGGATGAGTGTCCGTGTGGCCTTTCTATCCCTCAAGACTGTTGAGATATACGGGGTCGATTTTGGTAATAAGGCAATGGTTTCATTGATCGTTAAAATGATTCGTGGGTCTCCAAATATGCAAAGGCTAGTAACCAAGGTAAGTGGAATGCATATGTATGAAAGACATCCTATTAAATTCCAATGGTTGTGCATATGAATATTTCTCTCATTTTGCAGGCCTTATACACGTTTACTTATGTACCTTTGGAGATTGATTCATTTGATGTATCCATCAACAGAATGACCACGGGGCAGCTTCAAACTGTGGTGTTTCATTCTTTCCCTATAACAGAGAATGAAATAGCCATAATACGGTTGATACTTGCATGTTCCCCCTTACTGAAGAAAATTTATATCATTGACTGCACTTTGACTACTGATGAGAATGAAAACATCAGGTTGAACTGGGATTTGGCAAGAAGGCTGTTGGAACTCCCTCGAGCTTCCCCCACAGCCGGGGTAGATTTCTTTTACTGATTCTAGTTTATGTATAGGTTGAATACCCTAAGACAAGTATTTTCGTTTAAGTATGTTGCTACTTACTTTGTCACCAAATGTAATGGCAAGTTTGACTTTAGGAAGTTAAACGTGCAAATGGTAAAGGTTATTTGGCATTTGCAATTTTGACAATGCCTATGTTGGTCACCAAATGTAATGGCAAGTTTGACTTTAGGAAGTCAAACGTGCAAATGGTAAAGGTTATTTGGCATTTGCAATTTTCACAAACCAAATGTAATGGCAAGTTCGAATGTTTATTTTGTGTCTTTATGTTTAGTGATTTTAGTGATGAATATATTGTTTTAGAGTTTCATATGGGATCGGTAAGGATTTAATGGGGTGCAATTAATTAATTTCACAAATTACACCGTAGGTCCCTACGCTTGTACACTCAATTTAGCATGTTGTGAACACGTCACTACGTTTTGGGCGGGAGTTGAAACTACGTTGACGAAAATGTAGACAACCTTAGTGACCAAGTATGAAATAAAATTTGTTATTAAACCCCTTCACAGTCTCTTTACTGCGAAGGTATTAACTTTAGCGCGTAACCCAATAAACCCATCAACAAGCTTTTCCTCACATTTCCCGATGGAAGAAGATTTCCCAATGTTGAATGAACTCATGCAATTGGCTGATTCACCACGATCACATGATCGTATGAGCCTCTGGTTTGGTCAAGAGGCTGTTGAAGCAGGGTTTTTTAAACATCTTATTCGTGCTGCTATTGATCATCTCAAGAGGATGATACCAAAGCGTAGGGAGCTGATTCAGGAGAATGAAGCTTTGGGACCGCGTGGTGTGGTGCTTGACAGTTTGGAGTCGTTAAGAAAAATCCAAGCCATTGAAATCGACCTACTTGCAAGTTTGATCAAGGTGTATAGTCAAGCTGATGCTAATATTAGTATGCAGGAAGGTTTTGTTCAGAAAATGGCAGAAAATAATTAGTGTAATGGGGTCTTACTTTAGGGTATTTGCAGAGGTAGGTTAATTAGGTCTTTTGGGTTCTTGTTTTAGGCGTTTAATGTTCTTGTAGTCTAATTGCCATTTGCCACTATTATGCATTTATAATTCTATGGTTTCTCGGTTAATCTTGTTTGCTGTATCTTATTGTATTTACTGTTGTTATGATAAAAAAACAAACACCCCTTTATGTCAGCAAATACAAACACAGTTGGGGGGGGGGGGGGGGGAGCAAAACCCAAACACCACATCTTGGTTGATTAACTAGAGTGTAGTGCATAGTTGGTACCTAAAGTCGTATGTCATGGTTGATTTAACCATAGTGTGGTGAAAAATATAGTTTGCCTATTATGCCCTTGCGAATATACCAAAACTTAAGCGTTGACCAAGACAAAAGTGGTCAAGGGACGCATTCGGCCTCTAATTCCAATGTTTTGGACGCCAGACGACGATTTTGAAAAGTTAAGGGCCATGGCGACGGTTTGTGGAAAGTTTAGGGACCAACGGTGTATTTTTGTCTAAAATCTATCTAATGCTGAAGGTTGTATTACAAGTTTTCTTCTTTAATCCAGTCCACCGCATTTAGACTCACATGAGACGAGAGTGATTGCTCATGTGAATGATGACCATTAAATTAGAGTTGTAATATTTAATCTGATACATATATTTGAAAGTTCATGTATCATATTAGCCCGGTAAAACAAGTTTTTGAAAGTTTACGTATTTGAAAGTTGTAATATTTAAGCTAGTAAATGTATTTGAACCTGGTACGTGTATTTGAATGTTCGCATATCATATTAGTTGGGTACATGTATTTGAAAGTTCACGTATCATATTTGTCCGGTAAAACAAGTTTACATATATCATATTAGCACATATTTAAAAGTTCACATTCCAAACAAGTAATTTTTTTAGTTTACGTATTATATCTTTACGTTTGAAAAAGTACGAAGCTATTTTATTGCTTAAACCTTTAATGATTATTTTATCATTAATGTTCATTTAGTGAAAATAAAGTGCATATTTAGCATGCCTCATAAAATTCATTTCAACCAATTTTTTCTTTTCTTTTGAAATTTTCAAATGTGCGTTTGGTTTGCAGAATGTTTTTGAATGAATTAAATCTTTAAAAATAATTGTAATTTAAAGAATTGGAATGCGTTAAAATTGAAATGTGTTGAAATTGGAATGTGTTCGAATTATAATTGATGAAATATGTTATTGTGTTTGGTTGAGTCGTAACGTAATGTAATTAAGAAAAACATTAATAGTAATAATAATAATAATATAATATATAATATAATAAAATAATAATAATATAATAATAATACTAATAAAAATAATAAAATAATAATATTATTAACAAAATAATAATAATAATAATAATAATATTTTTTAAATAAATAATAATAATAATAATAATAATAATAATAATAATAATGCTTTAAATTATAAAATTTTGAATTACAACGTAATTCAAAACTTTTAATCCAACTTGCTTTGTAATGTGAATTCTTACTTGATGTAATTAAAATTATTGAATTATAATTGCATTGCAAATCAAATGTCTTACGTAATGTAATTTGAATTACAATTACATCAATTATCAATTATGCAAACCAAACGCCTGTAATCAAATTATAATTATCTATATATCTATCTATACTACTATATAATGTATTTGAGACTATTCTATAATTAGAAAGATTTAAAAATTCAGACTTTTAATTACTAATTATGGAAACAACCACCCCTAACAATCACCTCCAACAATTTATAACCACTTCAACAACCACCCCAACAATTTATAACCACCTCAACAACCACCCCAACAATCACTTTCCACCACCACACCTCCCTCCTCTTCACCCCAACAATACGCCCCCGCATCGCGTGGGCTCCTTTCTAGTATGGGCAAATTACCTGAAAATGTATTTAACTTGTCACTTTTTACCATTGTATGTAGCCATCTTTTTTTTTTCCTATTGTGTGACTAAACTTTCGAATTTGGTACATTGTGTGTATTTTGTGACCATTTTACCCTTACACTTTCAAAATTTCGAAGGGTAAAATGGTCATTTTACAAGGCAAAAAAGTCACAAAATACACACAATGTACCAAATTCGAAAGTTTAGTCACACAATAGGAAAAAAAAATATGGCTACATACAATAGTAAAAAGTGGCAAGTTAAATATATTTTCAGGTAATTTGCCCTTCTAGTATCTAATTACGTCAACGAATCAAACGAGCCTAATTTTTTATGAATGAATGTCAGATTCTTTTATTAAAAAAAATATTTTGTAAACGTAACATCCTTTAATTTAATTCAACGTTTCGAAAAATGGAAGGAAAAAAAGTTGAGACATATGAGTCATGTATTTACGGAGTACTATATATCTGAATCATATCCATGACATTGCATTGAAGACTTTAACAATGATACTCAAAATGATAGAAGCAAATTCATCCAACTTAATTGTCTTGCTAATATTCACTCTTCTAATAATTTTCAAGCTATTCAGAAACAAAAAAAGATCATCAAACCTACCTCCAAGCCCACCTTCAATTCCTATTCTTGGCCATCTCCCTTTACTAAAACAGCCCCTACATGAAACTCTACGTAATTTTTCTCGCAAGTTCGGCCCTGTTATGTTGCTACATTTTGGCGTTCGAAGAACACTAGTTGTTTCCTCCCCATCTCTTGTCGAAGAATGTTTTACCAAAACTAACGACATCGTGTTTGCCAATAGGCCTTTTGTCCCCTCGGCTAAACACCTTACCTACAATTTTACATTCATGGGTGCTGCCCCATATGGACACCTTTGGCGTTCTCTACGTCGTGTTGCTGCTTCGGAGCTCTTTTCCTCCACTCGGCTTGTAGCCACTACACAGGCCCGTGAGCATGAAGTCAAACTTATGTGTGCACATATTTATAAAGAATCATCGCAAAAAGTGGAGCTTAAGTCTAGGTTTTGCGACCTTTTGAATAATATAACTACCATGGCGATGATGGGAAAGAGGTACTATGGAGACGTGATCGATGCTAGAGATGTCAAGTCAGCACCAAGGTTTCGGGACATTATGGATGAGATGTTTAAGGTCATGCATGCACCATATCTTGGAGATTTCTTGCCACTTTTAGCGTGGATCGACTTTGGTGTTAACGAAAAGAGGACAATTGCGTTAATGAAAAGAGTAGACGTGTTCTTCGATGAGGTTATGGAAGAACGACGTCGTATAGGAAGTTGTGAGTCGGGGATTATGGTAGATACATTGTTGGCTTTGCAGGAAGAAGAACCTGAGCTATATACTGATCAAATAATAAGAGGCCTTATTTTGGTAAATTTTCTTTATCTTTCTTTTTTTATTTTGTGAATGAATCATGTTTTATTTCATTTTTTTAAAAGGGTATTAAAAGATGTAAGCAACTTGACATGTTTTAACTTTTAAAACGTTATAACGTACCTCTATTCTATCCGACTATATTTCGTTTGCTTTTAATTTTCAGTCAAAGGAAATGATATACTCAAATATCCAAAATGATTCGTTTTTTCAATTCGATATTTATTGTTGAATAAAACATCTTTTTCATATGCTTTCGAATTGAATGATATTACGCAGTTAGTTACTCCGCATATTGATAATCTTATGTATGGTGTTGTGTTAGGGCACGAGTCACATATTGAATGATATATCTATCAATATCTCTAGTACTTCACCAACTTGTCATGCAAATGTGCCACAATTCCTTGTCCCTAATTAGTCCCAATTATGCACTTTCCAGTTTCCACCCAATAATGTCCACCAATAGAATGTTATCCCACATTTTAAAGCCATTTTGGACTTATGGGGCTAGATTTAGGTATTATATGTTGCCGTTTCTTTTTTGTCTCACTCTTTTAAATCATCTGTGCCTGAGGGTGAAGCGAAAGAGTCCATAAGTTTTATATAATATGAAGCAATACAAAGCTATGGACATATGGTGAATACTTTACAAGTTTAGGCAATACAAAGCAGTTTTTCTATAGCGATATTATAAAAAGAATTTTCAATATAAGATTGATATATAAATGATTGATATATAAAAAGATTTTTCAATTATTCATTTTGGGAGGGATATATATGCAATTTAAATATTATATAAACATATATATTTTGTCCACTTTGAATTTTCAAATTCAAACTAGTTCAACTTTTACCATAAATATATATTTTTTTGCTATTTAATATTTGATGAAAAATTATACCATTGAAAAGTACAATTAAAACCCAATCCATTTATATATTTTGCATCAAATATTATATAACACTCACAAAAATATTTATGGTCAAAGTTGAAGAAAAAATACTAAAAAAGTCAATAGTGGACAATAAATTTGGGACGGAAGAAGTATATATGAATTATCAATATAGGGAGTAAATTATAAATTATTATATATTAGGATTTATTCATGTTGGGATAATAAGGAGTCAATGATGTTAATTAACCGCCTATCTAATGATTCGATCTTACAGATCATGCTAGTTGCGGGTACGGAGACTCCATATCTAACACTAGAATGGGCAATGTCGTTGCTACTTAATCATCCAGATGCCATGGAGAAAATCAAGAACGAGATTGATACTCACGTTGGGTCGCAACGTCTGTTACAAGAAAATGATCTGGGTAAACTAAGTTACCTTCAAAATGTAATTAATGAGAGTCTACGTTTGTATCCAACTCTGCCCGTGTTACTTCCACGTGAATCATCCGAAGACATTAGAATAGATGGCTACTTGGTTCCTAGTGGAACAATGCTAATGGTGAATGCGTGGGCTATTCAGAGAGACCCGATCTTGTGGGATAAACCAGATGAGTTTATGCCTGAAAGATTTGAAGTGCAATTAGAGGATAAGTACAAAATGCTAGCGTTTGGTGTTGGTAGGCGAGGGTGTCCTGGTACCAATTTAGGGTATCGGGTACTTGGTTTGGCTCTCGGAACTTTGATTCAGGCATTCGAATGGAAGAAGATAGGGGACGAGGAAGTCGACATGAATGCTTTTTATGGAATGTCCATGTCAAAGTTAACGCCATTACAAGCTCTTTGTAAACCTCGACCAGACATGATTCCTCTATTTGTATAGTCATCATTATTATTTTTATTGTTATTGTTATTGGCCGTATGATAATATGATAATGTCTACATAAATGTCGTCTTTTAATAATTTATTAATGAATTGGATTCAAATTTCCCACGCGGCTAGGCCACTGTTAGAGGAGATATTCGGCTCAAGCCCGACTTGTTGGTTTGTAGTCCATTAGAGTTTAGGGTTTATGTTAGCTTATTATTGTCAAAGCTATGTTTTATTATAAATAGATATGCTACGCTATGTAATTGACAAGCGGCCTTGAGCCGAATATCTCCTCTAACATGAACCTCTTCACAATTTACTTTACTTAAGATATATGTGATGTTTATAAAAATTTAAGAAGTTTATGTATAGTGAAAACGAGCGGGGAAGCCCGCGCGATGCTGCGGGTGTGTTTTGCAACAATATATTTGTACATTAAGTGTCAAGAATAAGGTAAAATCAAAACACCGAAATGTAATAATAAAATAACAATAATAACAAATATAAGTTTAACCTTAGTTGCACATATCTTTCATCTATACCAGAAAACCACATGAATGGTTTCGTTACATATACGAGTCATAAAACTTTGATCATAAAAAAAACCAAGAAAAAGTATCTTCCGTTAAATCATGTTCTTTTTCCAAATCTGAATGTAGCCGTGATGACTCCTTAACAGCTATAACCTGAGTAAGGCAAAAAATCATTTTAATAAAGCTAATCTAAACATCCTTTTACACAACTTATTAATTTTTTAACAATGTGTTTATAAAACAAAGTTCAGATAATGTGTTTAACAATGTGTTTATAAAATAGTAACATATTGAACATAATAGCTAAAAACAAATGAAATCTATATTGGTATAACATCAGAAAACAAAGTTCAGATACTAATAACTCATTTTAAAGTAAAGAAGGAACAATAGGCATATTAAAGTAACTGTAACGAACCTACTTCTAAACGCAACAACTGAACCAATACACTGAACCAACAAACTGAACCGACTCAGTCAACACACCACCTTGAACACCTACCTGAACACACTCTTTGAAGCCAACCACTGAAAGGATAAAATATTACCTGATTGCGTATTATTGAACCATTGAAACCACGCTTGTAGAATGTAGGTGACCATAAGATCGCTGAAAGAAAGCAGGTTATGTTTCTGCATTAAGTGACAGCATGAGGTGCTTAGAATGTGGTGAAATATATAGACCCTGTCGAACGGTAACAACTCTCACGTTCGGTTCATAGAGCACTTTTTTCGTTGAGAATTCCTCGTTCCCTCTCGATAGACCAGAACGTATACAGAAATTCTAAACTACAAAAATGCATTGATACAATCATAAAAGAAAAGGGAAAAAAATTCTAAAAATAACCCAGCAAAATAACCAACCTCGAGTAAACGGTTGTGCATTATAACGGTTGACTGATGCCCATGGTGTTTCGCTGGGCATCTGCGCATCTACATCTACAAAGCTCATTTAAGTGATCATGCTGTGCACATATACAGAAACCGCAGACTATAAAAATGCATAGATACAATTATATAATAAAGGAAAACACGTATAGGATGAATGCATAAGATAAATAATGCAACCATTAACATACTTGCTACTGGTACATGTGGTATAACCATAAATGTTAATAAGAACAAACTTGTTTGAGAAGATGGTTCTGTTTTTCAGAAATCCACTGAAGTCATTAAAATTTTCAAAACATATTGACACATGCAACAATAAATTGCATCCTTCATCCCCTACAAACTAATGTCACCAAAAATGGTCTAACGAAAACAAAAAACTACAATATAAAACATACCTTCAATTACTTATCCTCTGCTAAACAAAGAGTTGATCATAAGACGCACTTTCTTTATAATGTTTCAATCTTTATAAATCTTTCTGCATGAATCAATTCCATCCGGTTTTGTTTCGGAATCAACTACAAACAAAAGTAACCTTCCGGGACCAAAATATCCCCAATACTATAACCGTAAATGCCTTTTCCTTAATGACATGTAAAGAAAACGAATGCCTCCCGACACATTTGAGAGGTGCAGTTGCACCCTGCTCACTGCAATGAATTGGCTTTATAAACAAATTTATAAACTCTTTATCTAAATGTGTCTGGAGGCATTCGTTTAATACTCAAAAGGCGCAAAAATGTTATCAGGCATTGGTAAAAATCATTAAAGGAATATGAATGGATACCAGGCATTGGCTTATGATCAACACTTTTGAGTAGCGAGCCATTCATCAACAATCTTATCAAGGCATAAGTATATGAGTTCCAGTTTTCAATTGGATTCCCTTGTTCAACATTACCCCTGCATCAAGAAGTTGAAATGGTTATATGATCAACAGCTTTTATAACTTTTAAACTTATCAAATACGCGAGCTACACCCATGTCGGATTCCTAGCTATAATGAAAATACATTTGTTGGATTTATATAAGCACAAATTAGATGACAAAAAATACCAATAAATCCTGTCAAAATTCTTTTGTTTTAAAAAAGGCCAAAGCTTAAACTGAATATTTTTTTGGGCACAATTAGCTTAATATACCCAAAACAAACTCATAAATCCTAAAAGCAAGACACACACATATGGGATGTTTGCTTAAGTTTATATGTGGCTTATGAGCTTATTTATGTTTCGGTTTATATTTCATAAGGCTCAAATTTGCGACTTATTTTGAGACTTGTGGGCTTATATAAGTTTATTACAATATGATAAACTTATATAAGCTCATAAGTTTCATAATAAGATGGAAAATTGGTCTTATGTAATATAAACCAAAGTCAAATAAGCTTATAAGCCCACATATAACCTTAAACAAACACCCCTATGATATCAACTACGAATTAATGTTAACCTTAATTCGGAGGTCAAACGAAATAAGAGCTATTATCTTTTAGCCACAATTAGGTTGATAAAACAAATGAAATACTAAAACCAACACATACGCCTTATACAAAACAACAAAACCCAACCGTAAATCAATAATTGTCTACTGCAAATACACTGTGACAGCAGAACAGAAACAGTTAGAGCATTCATTTTTTTACTCGTCAAAATAATAAAGTAATTAAAATATAGCTGTAAAGTGTCATTTGTCTCTCTTTCTTGTTAATGGGTAGTTTCGAATTGTGTTGTATCTTTAACATGTCAAATATAGAATGGTTGCTAATAAGGGAACCATTTCACATTTATTAAGAAGAAACTGTTACTCACATTGAGAATCAATGCCAATCGATCCTGCAAGCTCAGTTTCCATAGCACGGGTCAGCAAAGGACTATAGGAGTCGTAATTTTTTTCCTCTCGGACTATAAGCAAAACGTACGCCTACATTTAATAGTTTATAACCAAAACAACAATTAAACATAAGGGTAACCTATAAAAGCATATTTTCAAATCAGTACGATGTATTAGGAAAGAACTATTATTCACCTTGTAGTTCTTTCCTAATACTCTAAATGGAACATATGTTCATATTCTTTTCTTCAACATGAATCATACATTGTTATAAATTTCTCATACTTAGAGCTTAAACTGACAGCTATATGAAGGTTCAAAACCTTGTTATTTTCCACACGCGCACTATTAACCAAATTAAACCCCCACTATCTGAACCCACCCATGAACACAACCTCCCTGAACACATTTCCTCAACACACCCAATGAACCTACACACTTGAGAGAATCGTATGTTCCATTTACTAAATGCATATATGACATTCTAAATTTCAGATTACCAAGTCTTTATTTTATAGTTTTAACCTTTTTTTTAAATAATTTCTACTACAAATTTTCAGTAACCAATTATTTTTTCAACTCTTACCACATCTTTTATAAAAATAAGTACGTTGAAACATCATTCCCAAAAGCACTTATTTTTAAACAGGCAGAAGAATAAGCAATCCTAAACACCCCATATTAACTAAACACGTTATTATTCGTTTAAGAAAACATTCTAAGATATAGAGAACGATGACTACCTTTAGCGATAGTGAAACATGAGGCACCATATCAGGTGCACCAAGTGACTATTTCAAGAACTTCTATTTCAGATAAAGAAACACTATTCATAGGCATTGCAGCCCAAAAGCATTCTCACCGCGACCTTTGTTATCCGAGCCTGCCTTCCTCACCTGAAGTCATTAAAAAGAAATGACAAAACAAGGTTATAAAAAGGTTGAGATAGTAGTTAACAGCTAAGGGATTTAGTGAACAATTAAGTCAATACATACATCCTATAAAAAATATGCTATGATTCCGAAAATCTAAGCACAAAATATAAGCAACAAAAAACTCCAGGGATACGGATATCTAAAGAGCCAGAAAAAGAGGATCTATTCTCCATGTATGCGAGCTTATGAAGCTCGCCCTGTGACAATGCAAATAAGCACAACTTTTTTGCACCACACGGCAACACCCCGTAACACGCCAAAAAACAATCAGGTGCAGAATACCCAAATATCCACAAGAACACATGAAAAGTCAATTTATTTAATTTTTGATTATGAGGTTAACACTTACTCACAAACAATATCAGCAAGGTAACATGGAGAAGATTATGCAGACCAAAAAAAAAAGAACAAAACGCATAAACTATTAAGAAACCGTAAATTAAAAATTAAAAGAATGGGAAACAAATACTTGAAAAACCTTAGATGCAAACATGATCAACAAAGCAACTTGCAAAACAAATCAACAAAAACCCCAAATTAACCAAACCCTAATTTTAAAAATAAACAAATAAATAAAAGAAAGACATCAAATAAATGATGAATTAAGCAAAAGTAAACCATAAATAGAGTATAAAGATTAACAAAAAAAAAGTACATATGGGCAGATCCAAACCGATGAACGTGAAGATGGCATAAAATTATTATTCTTTGTTGGATCTAGGTTAAAGGTTAATGTGGGTTATGGAAATTTCTAGAGAGAGCGACAAAGATAGAGACGTGGGGGTGTGTGTGTTTGTGAGGACGAAGGGTCTAGAATGGGGGAGGGAAATATCTTATCCAGGAAATAACTGAACGGGAAATGGGGGAGAACTGTTTGAAGCACTGTAGCAGCAATGAATAGTTTTTTTTTTTTGCAATGGTGAAAAATTATATTATAATTATATTATATTATAATTATAAATATAATATAATATAATAATAATAAATATATTAAAAAGGCGGGATTTTACTGTAGCAAGCACTGTAGCAGCTACAGTGCTTGCTACAGTTGATTAAACAGTAAAATGTGTGAGTCCGGTACTGTAGCACCGCTACTGTAGCAGCACTACCGTAGCAACAATGTTTTTTTTTTCTTTTTTTTTTTTTTTTTTTTTAATTTTTAATTTAGTCCGTAATAATTTTTTTCCCCGACCGTTTTATTTCGATTTTAGCTTAGACACAATTGCTACAGTTGACTAAACAGTGAAATGTGTGAGTCCGGTCAGAGGGGTCGAGCACTGTAGCAGTACGCATCAAAAGTTGTACGGAACAGTTGAATGAATAGTGCATCATGTGCTGTCCCATATTGTACTTTACTGTAGCTTTTTTTTTTCCTGAAATTGTGAATAATTTTCAAAAAAAAAAAAAAAAAAAAAAAAAATTATAAACAAATTTACACAACAAATAAACAAATAAATTCATATAAAAATTACACTTCAAGCTTTATAACAAACTAGCGGGGTAGCCCGCGCTTTGCCACGGATTTGTTATTTTTTTTTATGGTGTTTTATTTTTCTTAGTATTTTCGTTTTGTATTGTTTTTGTTATTTGTTTTTTTTAAACAAAAATGAATAACCGCATAATAAAATGTTTTTGTGCAAGTTTTGTATTTTTTTATTTAAGGAAAATTATTCATAGTTTCAACATAAAAAAAATAATAATAAAAAAAAAAAAAAAAAAAAAAAAGCTACAGTACATCTGAGGCGGGATTTTACTGTAGCAAGCACTGTAGACGCTACATTGCTGGCTACAGTTGACTAAACAGTGAAATGGGCGAGTCCGCTACTGTAGCACCGCTACTGTAGCAGCACTACTGTAGCAACAATTTTTTTTTTTTTAAATTTTTAATTTAGTCCGTAATAATTTTTTCCCCGACCGTTTTATTTCGATTTTAGCTTAAACACAATTGCTACAGTGACTAAACAGTGAAATGTGTGAGTCCGCTACTGTAGCAGCACTACTGTAGCAACAATGTTTTTTTTTTTTTTTTTTTTTTTTTAATTTTTAATTTAGTCCGTAATAATTTTTTTCCCCGACCGTTTTATTTCGATTTTAGCTTAGACACTACATTCTCGCAACAACGCGCGGGTATCTTATAAAAACATTAGGTAAAAAAAAATACAAAATTCTATTATAAACAATGTAAACCAAAAAACACAAAATGTACAAATACTATATTCCAAAACACGCCCGCAGCATCGCGCGAGTTTACCCGCTTGTTATATTAATCTCCAAATGATTACATCATAAGATAAACAAGGCTGCTTTGGACAGACCCAAAAGCACCTTCTGATACAACAATACCAGAATACAAACTATCTCTAATACTCTAACATGTATATCAGATACTTTCTCAGATATCATTTGCATATACACTGTTACATGCTACAGTTGACTAAACAGTGAAATGTGTGAGTCCGGTACTGTAGCAGCGCTACTGTAGCAACAATGTTGTTTTTTTTTTTTTTTTTTTTTATTTATTTATTTTTTTTATTTTTTTTAATTTAGTCCGTAATAATTTTTTTCCCCGACCGTTTTATTTCGATTTTAGCTTAGACACAACATTCTCGCAACAACGCGCGGGTATCTTATAAAAACATTAGGTAAAAAAAATACAAAATTCTATTATAAACAGTATAAACCAAAAAACACAAAATGTACAAATACTATATTCCAAAACACGCCCGCAGCATTGCGCGGGTTTACCCGCTTGTTATATTAATCTCCAAATGATTACATCATAAGATAAACAAGGCTGCTTTGGACAGACCCAAAAGCACCTTCTGATACAACAATACCAGAATACAAACTATCTCTAATACTCTAACATGTATATCAAATACTTTCTCAGATATCATTTGCATATACACTGTTACATCACAGTTGTTTTCCATTCAAACAAGTATTTATTCACCATTCTATTGCACCTACCATCTAGCTACATTTCCACTCTCCCCTCCACCTAGATCACTCAACCTGCCACCACAGTAATCTAAGTAGATGAGGAGAATGGCATCACTAGGAACCCGTATCCCTTCCAATCAAGGGCTATACCAAACACCCTACATTTCCATCTCTATGAATGGCTTCAAGTGTTTGGGAACGCACTCCTTGAGGGAAGCCATCCATTACCTCCTATGACAATGTATTGGGTGGACCAAGAAGGTCCATCTTTCATACACTCTCTATTCCACCCATCATACATTGTCCCCCCAGCCATATACCCTTCACAGTGCTAAGCCCTTCTTTATGGTACACCTTATCTGAATTAGACCTCCTTTTCACCCAAAATAGCTACTTGTTTCCTCCCAAGGCCAAACAAGCATTAGCTACAAAGGTTACTAAGGTACAACCACACCAAAATAGGCTCCAAGGTACAAGGTGCTTACAACACTGTTATGGCCTGACAAAATTTGATCTTGTTTAAGGCAAAGATCCATTCAGCAGCATCATACCAAATATATTCACAATATCCCATATTTCAATCAGAAGCTACTTATACCAACACCCAGTTATTTGTAAAACTTGGAGAGCAGAGCTTAAGACCACTCTTCAATCCAAATATCTTGTTTTCTCTCATTCATTTGCACCTGCCATTCTTTGCTAACATCAGAAACTTGAACAGAACTTTTCACTTTGAGGCTTGCCATTTTCAGTCTCACATTATCAATAATTGCTTTAATCAGATCTTTAGGACTTTTCTTTTCCTCTGTAAACAGCCTCTTGTTTCTCTCAGTCCATATGAAGTATAGACTAGCAACCATCACTAATCTTCTCACCACACTAGCAATAGAGTTGTTGCAGGGCATACTAACCATTTTATTTATTATTGCCTCCCATTCACTAGGTAATTCCTTCAGTTGATTTTTCTTTCTTAATTCAGACCAGATTATTTTTGCAAATGAGCATTCAAAAAACAAATGTTCAACTGAATCAGGGCATTCTTCACATAATGAGCACTTCATATTTCTATTAGGGTACCATTTCATCAATCTATCTTGTGTGCTTAGTCTCCCATTTAAAGCAAGCCACAAAATAAAGGAGTGTTTGGGTGTACATTGTGAGAACCAAACCAACTGCCCCCAATGTACTTTATCACCTTCTTCTCTCCATTCTTTCCAGACATTGCTAATTGAGAATCTAATCTTTTTGTTATCTTTGGTTTCCCATAATGTTTCATCTTGTACCTCACTGCTCAAAACTAGGACAGGAATATTATGTAACAAATCTTTTTCCCATTGCTCAACCATTCTCCATGCACCATTCTTAATCATTTCACACACCTTAATTCTTTCATCAATTACAGCACTTGCATCATTAAGATTGTTGATAAGAGGTTGTGGTCCCCACCATCTGTCATGCCAAAAGAAAATTTGTTCTCCATTACCCACTTTGCAGTAAACATGATTATGAATTTTATCTCTTAGAGTTAATAATTGCTTCCAACCACAACTAGAATTTGCCTCATTTTTAATCTTCCAAATGCTCTCACCTTTCAATCTGTTTGCTTTAATCCATTGCACCCATACAGACTCTTTGTTGCTAGCTAAGTTCCATAAGTGTTTAGACATTAAGACCTCATTCCAGGCTTCTAAATCTTTGATCCCAAGGCCACCTTCACTTTTTGGTTTGCATACCTGTTTCCATGAGATTTTAGCTTTACCTCTTTGCAACTCACCACTATTCCACAAAAAGCCTTTAAGCACTTTATTGATGTCTTTTATCACAGTTTTTGGTAACATAAACACAGATGCCTAGTAAACCTGCATTGAGGCAAGAACTGATGCAATAAGTTGTAGCCTCCCTGCATAAGATAACATCCTATTCTTCCAATTGTTGACTTTGGCTTTCACTTTATCAATGAGGCACTTGCAATCAGAGTAGCTTATCTGTTTTGTAACTAATGGAACTCCAAGATAAGACACATGCAACTTACCAATCTTGAAAGGTAGAATGTTAAGTATACTCTGCTTAACATGGTCTTTCACATTTCCAAAAAATACTGTACTTTTACCTATGTTTGGGTTAAGGCCAGAAACAGCACTAAACATATTCATAGCTTTCTTAACAATCTTCACAGAATCCAAATCGCCATGACAAAGAACAAGATCATCAGTTGAATAAAACGGGTTTGTAACGGGTTTTTGAACGGATCATGATTGGGTTTTAGTATATAGTATAATATAATATGTTTATACAACCAAACGGTTTAAGAATTAATGACATGAATCAATTATAAACCTTTTTAATCGAGATGTCTTTGAGCCTAATTTGTGTGTCACTAAAGCGTGTGTTTTCCATGTTAAAGCGTGACTTAGTCTATGATAAGAGTCTTTTTTAGGTCTGGGGTAAGATGGTAACTAGTAGCATTTGGTTTGTGTGGACTTAATCTATTTGTTTGTTATTTTTATTCTTATACCATTTCATAAATATTTCCCATGTCTTATCCTATCCTTAATCATTCTTAATATCATTACCTCTCAATCCTAGCGATTAGTGCCCTTGATCTAGATATTTGAGTAATCACTTGAGGTTTTGTCATATTTTGGGATTTGAGCAATCACTTGTGGTTTTTTTTTATCTCTGTTTGGGTGTTGTTATTGGTAAAGATTGCACTATAAGAGTCTTTTTCGGGTTTGTGGTAAGATGGTAACTAACTAGTAGCATTTGATTTGTGTGGACTTAATCAATTTGTTTGTTATTTTTATTTTTATACCATTTCATAAATATTTCCCATGTCTTATTCAACCCTTAATTATTCTCAATATCATTACCTCTCAATCCTAGCGATTAGCACCCTTGATCTAGAGATTTGAGCAATCACTTGTGGTTTTGTCATCTTTTGGGATTTGAGCAATAACTTGTGGTTTTTTCGTCTCTGTTTGAGTGTCGTTATTGGTAAAGATTGCTTCATAAGAATGATTCACCTGAGACTCTAGTGGTGGAGATGTCTATCCTTGCCAAGGTATGATGGAATACTCGCCATGATCGAGCAATTGATCGAATTACTAAATGCTACCAAATAGATTAGTTAGGCGATTTAGTTTCCATTTCCTATTTCCCAAGGTGTTCGGTTGTTCACACTATTGATTGGGTACTTAATTAAAATCCTCTTCATGGACTTTTGTTTAGGAAACTTTTTTATAAGTTAAAATCGAGAGTCTACTTAAGGACAACTAAAAGTCAAGTGGGGGATATTTGATGTGATCAAACAATACTATATTTATGCATTATTTTGTACCGTATATTTTGCTCATTTGTTATGATTTATGTAAGAATCATTACTTAATCATTTACTTTTGTGATTCTTAGTAATTCTGGAGCAAAAATGGAAAAGACACAGAAAACGATGTTATTTAGAGCTAAAACAAAGAAATACATTGATCAGACGTCCAATACGTTGTATTAATACCAATTAAATACGCCATATCCCCATACTTAGAAGATTTCAAGACCTTGTCTGACTTTGAAAAATACGGTGTATACATCTCTGGGTATACGCCGTATATTAAACTTGGTCATTTTTAAGAATACAAGACATCTAAAGAATAGGCGTATCCAAACTTGGAGATGCGCAGTGTAGGAGCCTAGCCATTTAAAGACCCCAAGGCAGGATTATGTGCAATACGACATATCCAAACCCACTGATACGCCGTATCGTAGGCAGTTAGCTAATAGAAGCATTAACTTTGACATAGGGCATCATTCTCACTACCCAAGTCAGTTCTCAAACGACTTCCAGAAGCAAAAGGACCAGAAATCATCTCCACTACTCAGGAGAACATCTCATATCATAATTACATTGTTTAATCATTCGTTAGCATATTGTTTTCAATATGAATTCTATTGGTATGACTTTGATTATCACTTTGCATATTGCTACTGAGATTATGGGCTATTAGGCTAACACTCTTTGGTGTTAGCTAAGTTTATGACTATCATGTGTTATTTGATTTGTTTACATTTATTTATTGCATTTTCATTGGATATTTTATATGTTTATCGTGTTCGATTCGTTTTTTTTACTTGCTTGAACTATGTTGGCTATTGTCTAGATTATAGTTTATTGATTTATTTCGGTGAGCTAAAATCCATATCATAATGGTAGGTGTAAGTGATAACAATGCCTTCATGAATGGTCACTATTAGGACTAGAGGCCGACCGTATCACTAGGTTAGTCGATATATGATTAAGGCAAGTAAGTTAACGCGTGAACTCTTACAGATTACCATTCGTGGGAGTTTAGGCAGTCTTACTTACCTTAGACTACTAGAATATATTATATAAAATAGTTGGAAAAACTTTATGCGTGCTTGAGTCTTAACGCTGCGACCATCGGGTTAAGGGTTATATGCATAGAGCTTAGTAATCGTGACCATCTGGTTTAGTTTATGTTAGATAGGAAATGCATTAATAAGGCTACATTCTTAGATCCAGCTAGCTTAGTCTTCATTGCACTTGTAAACGAATTATTAAGACATGATATGATGAACTTGGCTAACACGCTCTTCTACCATCGACCACCACCTTACATTTATTTTCGTTACTTTTAGTTTAATTTTAGTTTAGTTATTAAAATCATGTCGATCTCTCGTATTGAACCCCCTTTGCATATTTAGGTAATTAGAATACCACTAGGTTTGGTTTAAGTTCACTTACTCCTTACGAACAACTCGTGGTTATCATCACAACTAGTTATAACTGATAGGGTACATTGCCCGTTAGTCCTATAGTTGGCATTATAAATTTAAGATTAGATTCTAACATATCAGTATTATTCAATGAAAGCAAGTGGTGGCTTTTGTAGACAAGCCATGCAATGAAAAGATCAACAAAAGTTACGAAAGATACTTCTAAACAATAGGAAACTACTTCTCCTATTCAGGTGGCATGAGCCTAAAGAACAGGACGTTATTTAATAGACTAACAAACTTAAAATAACATAAAGCAAATGAACCGAGTGGTGACTTGTTGTTGGACTTTTTCAGCATACTTTCTTTTCAGTATTCCAACAGAATCTTAGACTTTTCGAATGCTATAATCCGACATCAACATGATATTTAGCTCTTTCACAAACTTTTCCATGGCTCGGCTTGGCAAACATATAGGTACCATGATTCCTGATTCGCCGTTGTCATAAGTAAAAGGCATGTAGTAACTCGACACTTCAGGGATGAGCTCTTCAGTCGCTGGCCCTCCATAGGTTGGTTTTCCCCAACCGAAGTTAATTTTATCAAATCCTGCTCGAGTGAGGCTTGATGTCATGAAGGTCGTCGGACCAATATTAAAATAAGGTCCATCTTTGATAGCCATTAGGTCGACTGTTGACCTCACATACTCTTCAGAAACGATAGATTTGGCCTTCATTACAAGTTCTAATGCATAATCGAGAGTTTTATTGGATAGGTCTCTAGCCTTTGAAATTGCACATGCTATGGCGATACAATTTCCATAATAGCCAAGAGGGATAGGAGGATTGAACTTGGCACGTGCATTGATGAAGAACATTAAACGCATATTCTCTTCTGGATTTGGTTGTAAAGCAATAGTACGACAACGCCATAGACAAGCTGTTAGCATCTCGAAAGTAGTACAAGTTTTTAAGTTATCTGGAACAAACCTACGAAGAGCTGAGACCTCACTAGGCCCAAATAAAAATGATTTTTCGGTTAGCTCATCTGTTGCTAGGATGTTATCTTTGGTTTCCCTCACTTCTTCATACTCAAGATGAGTAAATGTCACACATGGTGGATCTCTAGCAATAAGCAACTCCCTTTGCCACACAGGCAATATCGAAGGAGCAAGTGCACCTCGCGCCATTTCACCCAATGCCGTCAGGAATTGTGCCATTCCAAGTCCATCGCTCATAATATGGTTTATTCTTGAAGTGAATATAAAACCTCCACATGATAGATTTGTCACCTGTAAATAAAAGGTTAGTTATAGCCTAAACATTATATTTTAGTCAGGTATTCGCCCTCTTTATGAAAATGATATAAAAAGTGCAGGAAAAAATAAAATAATTTAACTTATTTATCACATTCATTGGATGATCCATAGTTGTAAAAATAATACAATATCATATAAGCAATAGCTAGAGATGGCTTTACAAAATAGATAAACCGCATGCCTAGATTTTTCAGTTTGCTCTAAACTTCTATGGCATTTATATATCGTTGTGTATATTTCGTTGCTTTTCTTGTCTTAAAGATAGTTTTATGATTTTATCTCAACCTTTTGTTTAAAGTAATTTTACCTGAATTAGTATCAATGGTGACCCAACTATACCCCCGGAGGCCGGAACATCACAAAGAAGCTCATTCAAACAAGGAAACGGAGGATGAAGCGTTTCCCCAAACTCCTTTAACGTAATGTCTGCTTCCGCCTCAATAAACAACACACCCTCACCTGTGCAATCCACCATCAGCTTCCTCCTGGGACCTTCGGTTAGGCGACCAGCAAACGGGTAATAAAACACTAGAACCTTTGCCAAAGCTTCCCTTATCACACTTGCTGGATTTCGTGCACCCATTTTTGGATCCATTCCATAAAACTGAATCACCGGGATAAGACTTCGAAGTCCTTCCTGATCGTCCAAGTCCGAGAGCCGCTTAAGTTCTCGAGGCGTGGGTAATGCCGGAGCTATAAACTCCGGTGCATGTCTCCTGACTACGAATGTCAAAGAAGTGTCAGATTGTAGCATTTTAAGTATGTCGTATATGTTGCATGCCTTTTTGCATGTTAAGATGGTGATTCATATTGAGCTATTTAT
The DNA here is from genome assembly GCA_030686995.1 of Artemisia argyi. NCBI lineage: Eukaryota > Viridiplantae > Streptophyta > Magnoliopsida > Asterales > Asteraceae > Artemisia > Artemisia argyi. The sequence continues at coordinate 48,332,480 of CM060684.1, forward strand.
GGTTGCCATGCCAAACTAACGAACATGGTTATAAACAAATTGAACGTTTATTAAATATTAAATAATTTTTCGGTAAAAGGTGTCTTTATATTCATTTATTTATTAAATGAACGAACATAAGCAATATTTTATGTTCGTTTAGTTAAATAAACGAACATGAACAAAAACCGCGTCCGTTCATTTATATTCTTGAACGTCCGATTATGTGTTTATTAATGTTCATTGATGTTCATTTATATTCATATATCATATCTTTTAATTATATATTTTTAAAATTTGTTTGTTTAAACAAACAACATTTATGAAACCAAAATATTAAGTATAATTTAATAAAGTTTATGTTTTTTTTTCTACGTTAATTTATTTCGATCATTTATGTTCATTTATCGTTCGTTTAGTGTCTTAATGAATGAACATAAATACACATGAACAACTCATTTCCTTAATAAACGAACATGAACAAAAAAAATCAAGTGTTTGTGTCCGGTTAAAATTAAATAAACGAACATAAACCATACTTTGTTCGTGTTCGTCCGATTCGTTTACGTATCTAATAATAAATGGCAAGTATTCATGTAACACGTGAAACTAATGAATCACAAGTATTCAAATGACACGTGAAATATTTTCTTGAAGGCCAAAAATGATCGATCGGAGCAAACGAGTGGTAACAAGTTAACCATATGGCAAAATTAGGACAAGTAACAAATTACATGATTGATGTGAAGAGATTGTTGGAGAGAGCTGGTCGGCTTGTTCCAAAAAAAATAAATAAATAAATAAATATATATATATATATATAAAAAAAAAAAAAAAAAAAAAAAAAAAAAAAAAAAAAAAGGCTGGTCGACGTTGTTACATGATTGATGGGAAGAGAATCAGAGATTGTTGGATAGAGTTGGTCGACTTGTTAAAAAAAAAAAAAAAAAAAAAAAAAAAAAAAAAACTGGTCGACATTGTTGCATGATTGATGTTAAGAGATTGTTGGAGAGAGCCGGTCTGTTGTGATGCACCAAAACTCCTCGTTTGTATCATACGGGGTGTAACATCACTTTAACAAAAATTTCTTTACAACCCTTCACTCACAACTAACTTTAATTTACTCATTTGTGTTCCATCACTTTCAAATTTATTTATTTTATTCATATTTTCAAATAAAGTAAATTCATTTCATTAAAAATAAAAAAAACATTATAACATATTAAAATAATACGCAACTTAAAATAACGATATGAAAAAAAACGATATGGGGAAAAAATACAACACATATTAATAATACGAAACTTAAACATTTTACTCGTCATCCTCATCTTGATATTTCTTCAATATTTTTGCTTGTCTCTTGCGTATGATAGCGGCTTTTTCGGTGTAGTCGTGTCGGGATCTAGCAGGAGAAACTTCCGCTCCTTCATCTCTAACGCCTTTACTTCCTTCTCCCTCCTCGCCTCGTAACAAGCCATTTGAACATCGGCTTTTTGCGAAAAATTTTCAGACAATTGCCCCAAAAAAGAACTCGATTGACTCCTTTCGGAGCTCGCCGCGCTCGACGTATCCGTCGACTTTTGTTTCTTTGAAGCTCGACTTTTTTTGGCTACATCGAGACGAGGTCGCTTGTCAGAGCCGAAAATATCCTCGAGACATGCAATGTCAATCGGCTCATCGGCATCCCATTTAGGGTAGTGTCTCAAAATCTCCCAAACGTGAACATACATGAAGCTTTTATTTCCAAAGCATTGTTCAAAGTTGGTCTTCGCATTTTCAAGATGATCATGGCCATTTTCACCGCTTCTACGCTGCAAATGTTTGTAAACAGCGTTGAATTTTTGACAATCACCATTAATCATTGTCCATTTATCCGTGAGCATATTTTTGCCACGAGGCTCACGGTCAAAACGAAGGTTGAACATCTCCAAAATTTGGTTCCAAAAGAAATCCTCGGAACACTCATTTCCGATATCTATATCTTGAGAAACCTCTACCAAAATTTCCGCAATCAGGCTTTTTTCTTCCTTGCTCCACTTCCTATTCACATGCGTACCTAGCTCCTCCAAGTCATCTTCATCGTCAGCGTCCAAATCCATGACTTTTTTTTGTTTTTTTGGCCATGGCTTTTTTTTCCCTCTACCTTTGCCCGGTTCACGTGCTTGTTGTACTTTAAATTGTGAACCCGTCGGTTGTGATTCAAAGTGTTGTTGTGGTTGAGATTGAGGAAACGTTGAAGGTTGTGACGGGTTAAAAAATTGTGGTGTCGGAAAGCGTTGTTGGGAATGATTTGTGAATCCTTGTTGAAACACACACTGTTGATTAAGGTAAATTGTCTCGGGATTGAATTTTTGCGTAGCATATTGAGGTATTTGTGGCGACAACGAGTTAGAATTTTGTGACGAGGGGGTAGACGGGTTTGACGAACCCCCGTATTATTGTGGGTTTGAGGTGAGGAGGTTCGTGAAATACCTGCCTTCGTTTGGATTTTGAGATTTTTTTTTTATTTTTTTTGGATATAGAGAGTAAAGTTATTTGGTTGAATTGTATGTGAAAAATAATGTGTATTGGATTGGTATTTATAGAGTGAACGTGTGTTAAATGGTAATATTACCGTTTTTATTAACAGGGCCCCGACACAAACGGTAGTATTGTCAGAATTTCACCTCGTCGTGCAGGTGAGGAGGTTTGCTTTGGCGAAGCTCGGAAAAGAGGGGCGGTGTGGTGGCGAGGGCCGGCGAGCCTGCCAGCGTGACACAGCGAGCCACAACGAAGGCCACGCCGTCCGCTCTTAGTCTTAGCCGAATAATTTTTTTATAGTTATATAATGTAATTTTTTATTGATTAAAGATCATTTACATACCAAATAATCTCCACTCTCCATCTTTATTTAATCTAATACATGAGATTAATCTTAACAATTTAAAAAACACACTTTCATCCCATCTTTTTCAAATATTAATATCTTTCAAACCGTTAATCGTTAAGCAAAATAAATTATATCTTTACGACGAGCATTTAATTATCTTTCTATAGATAGACACTTTGATACACTTTCGACAAATTTTTTTCTTCATGTTTTCACGTTTATTTACATTTTTTTGTTTTTTTTTTTCGTTACTGAAATTTGCATGAAAAAATCACATGTGATTAAACGCTAATTTGAATATTCTAATAATGATATTCGTGTTAAATCACATATGATATATAATATCATATATGATTTAACACTGATATCACATGTGATATTACATTTCATATGCGATTTAACACTAATATCACATGTGATATTTTTAGAATATTCAAATTAGCGTTTAATCACATATGATTTCTCATGCTACTTTCAGATACGAAGAAAAAGAAAAAAAAAAGACAAAAACGTAAAAAAACGTGAAAAAAACAAAAAACAAAAATTCGTTCAAAAGTATATCAAAGTGCCCGTCTATATATAGATAATTAAATGTTGGTCATAACGGTATAATTTGTTTTGTCTAATGATTAATAGTTGATGAGATATTTAAATTACAAAAAATATGTGAAATATTAAAATACTTTTAATCTCAATAGTTTATTTTATTTTAAATGGATGGTAGGGATGAGTCCCTTTGTATGTGAAAAAAGTTTGGTATGTAAGATAACTATGCTTTTTTTATTAGTGGAATGCAAGTCAATTATTCTCTTTAACATAGATAAGAAATTGTTAGTCGCGTGTTAAACATGAGGCATTTATGTTGAATGTGCTCTTGATTTAAGACTAAGCATAATGGTGACAACACATGCCTGCGGTCACTACTATCTCATTAACGCCAACTCAACTCTTTCACTCTACAACCTTTTTCATGAACAAACAAGCGTAATGGTGACTGCTGTCACCATTGTTTTTTTCATTTTCACTTTTTTAAGCAATAAAATTAAAATTTCATTAATAATTATAAAATGATAAACTTATAATATGACCAGTTAAACGAAAATTGAAATCCAGTGGTGGAACATTTTGTTGGTATTGGGTTTTTGGTGTTTTGGTTTTGGGAGTTTTTTGAGTTGAAGGAGAGTAGAATATATAAATAAGTGTTGGTTTGAAAGTGTGTATTAAAAAAGAGAAGTATTCAGGTATTTACAGGAGAAGTATTGAGGTATTTATTTAGATTTTTAAATAATTTTTTTAATAAAAAGAGCAAACAACCACTTTTATAACCTGTTAGTGCAAACGTTACGACGTTTAATCTATATGGTATCTTCAAGTTTTAATTATTACAAACACGTAACTTGTAATACATAAAGTAAAGTGCAGAAGTTACTCGTTCACACATCATCGTCTCTCGACGACTCAAGTCTACATCACTTCAGGTATGAACAAACACTATACTAACTTTGTTAAGTGATCAAATAAAATCTTTTTTGTCCTTAAACCTCACATTTTTACAAATGTAAGAAAACATTTTTTCAAAAATAAATTAGACAAATTATTTTTGTATTTACGAAGAAATGTTTTAAAGAAAAATAAATTTGAATTTCAAATCCCAAACAGTTATTTTTCCCGCCCAAATCAGATAAAATTTCACCAGATAACATTTCACCACTAAAGGACAAAAACTGTCGGGAAGGTCCCTTAAACAGGTGACGGTCCCTTATTGATAAGGGACCGTCACCCGCTCCTCGAGCTGGCTATAAATACTGACCCAATTTCATCAGATTTTTTGAACCTCTTTGCACAAAACATTCTATTTCTTTCTTTCTCCTTCTTTGATCACTATAACTCTTTGGTATGTGTTTATAAGTGATCTTGTAATCCTCTATCTCAAGTGCAAGAGAAGAACACTCGAAGTTGTCAAGAATCGAAGTATTATTGAGTCCACACACAAACGTAATTAGTGTTACGATTATCTCTGATGAATCTATACACCTTGAACTGTGTTAGATTGATACTTTGAATTATATCACTAAGTATGCGGAATTTACTTAGTAATACTTAGAAGTTTGATTGTGAATAAAGACAGTTGTATATGAATGAGAACAATGTATGTGACAAACTGTAAGCTCCAATATTATTAATGAGAATAATACGAGTGATCTTTGTATCACTAGGGTTACACCTTGAAGCTCTAGAAAAACGTATTGACAACTGATGTATAAAACCCTAATCTAGGATCTCCTTTTATAAGACACAAGGAGTCCTTTACAAGATAAGTATATTCTAATAGAATAAGATATACATCAAATATTTTCTATATTTATCTTTGTACTAGCAGTGGTAATGATGTTTCCACTGCTAGTGTAATCTTCCAGCAGTGGGAATGATGTTTCCACTGCTAGTGTATTCGACTAGCAGTGGGAACTCCAACACTAGCAGTTTACACTGTTAGTTTAATTCCCAACAATCCTCCCCTAAACTTGTGATTCCTCTGCAAATCCACAAGTTTCTTGAATTAAACTTCATTCTTGATGTTGGGGGGATTCTTCCAAACACTTATCTTTTCAATCTTTCAGTTCTCATCTCTCAAACTGATGAACTCTTCTGTATGCATTATTGTACAACCTTTCTATTTCTTCATTAGCTTTTCCTTTCAACAAAGCAGTTGTCCATCCTTCATTGGTGGTTCTTTCTTCTTCTGCTTCAATCATAATACCTTTACCTTTGCCTTGAATTGCTACTATTAGTAGAAACTGGTATTCTATCAACAAAAACTTGTGCATTAGCATAGCTTCCATATCTGCATCAAATTGAGTTTCTTTGACCTAAGAGCAATCCTCCCCTGAACCTTATCATCATTTTTCCTCCTCTGTTTGGGAGAATCACCACCAATATCATCACAATCAGATAAAATGGTACAGAGTTCCATCAATTCCTTTTATATCATACTGCCTTCAGCACTTCCAGATGAATCACCACCAATAGCAAACTACCAGCTATCAACGGATTTGATAAGTCTTTACCATGAGCCGTTTGCTATGGACTAGCCAACTCTTCACTGTGAGGCAAGGTGAGTTGATAACCATATAGTTTTTGGTAAACTATCAACCATAAACGGATTTGTTAAGTCTTTACCAGAAACCGTTTGCTCTGGACTAGTTGGTTCTTGGTGTGGGTCAGACATGGTGAACCAATTACCATTTGTTGTGCGTCCAGTTCACACACTCCAAACTCTATATCAGCATACAGTTCAATTCACATATCAAGCAATCTGATAGCTCCAAAATATTTGCTTTATCAACCTGCATTTGTTAGTCCAAAACCAAGAAAATACAAGACAAAATATTTTCCTTTTAACAATAATGAATATGACTAACAAAACATACTAGAACAGACAACTAAACATTAGAAACCCAAGCCATTACTGACTTGACTCTCCCTCTTGCATTAATATAAGTGTGTTTCTTTAATACCATAGATGCTTTGTCACCTGTTATTGGTCTCCAAACCTATTGTGTTGTAGCTTTCATGCCATTTCCCATATTACCCTTAACATCTTTCTTTTGCCTATCAGTAGAAACTTTTGGCCTACCAGTGGGAACTGCTGGCTTAGCAGTTGAAACCTTAGGTTCCTATTTTTTATTTTGCCTAGCTATTTTATTGAAAAAAGCATGTTTAACTGTTTGTGCTTGATTTGAAAATCTTGGTTTAGCACTTGGAACAGTTTGCTTGGGGTAAAGAGTCTTGTTTGGCCTAGCAGGATAAAGAGGTTTAGTGCCAGATCTTATCATGACAACTCTGGGTATCATATTAATATTAGAGTGAGTTTGATTTGAAGCATATTTGTTCACTCTAGGTTGTTTGTTTTCAAATACCCTTGTATCCCTTGAAGTTACCTTTTTCCATGGGTTATGATCACAATAAACAGCAAAGTGGTCAAAACTACCACATACAAAACAAGTTTTGTTTTGCGTAACAAAATCACTACCTAGCTGTTGAGATTTCATATTATTCAAATTTCTTTACCTCTAGGTTGTGACCTGTACATCTCAGCATATCTAACATTATTCCTAACTGGTTTTACCTTTTCTTGTTTGACCACCTTAGGAACATTATTCACATCTATCTTAATCTTAGATTTAGCTTTAGACACATCTTCATCAACTAAAGAAGTGTCACTAGCACTTTAAAAGCATTCTTTAGATTCATCAGTCTTTTCTATCTTGGGGCTAGACTTTTGACCATACATCATATGAGGTTCTTGAAATTCCTCTAGACCTGTGTGTGCTAGGTCAATACCAGGAGGTGAAGGAACACCTCTGTATGGTGGAGGAACAGGCTTATAACCTATACCAGATTTAGCCTTGTTTACAACCTGTGCTTCCCAAATTTTATCAATGCACTTAGACTGATGATCTAAAGTATTACAGGTTATCTGAATATTTTCATTAGCCTTTTTAACCTTCTCCAATTATTCTCTAAGTGCCACATTTACTGCAATCTTATAGTCTAAATCCCTTTTTAACACAGCAATGTCATCATTAAATTTAGACTCATTTTCTCTATAATGCAAAATCTGTTCTTCTAGCACAACAAGACCTCTTTTATGATTAGATAGATTATAACTAGTTTGATTTAGCTCTAACCTGTGTTCATCATATTGCTTTTTAAGTTTTTCATATTCTTTTAAAGCAGAACAAGATTTAGCACAACTGATTATAGAATGTACCTCTGAGTCAGAAAATGCCATCTTTCTTGTGAATAAATTGTTCTTCTGGATCTTCTAAATCAAGGTATCTGATGAGGCAAAAAATGAACCGTTTTTAGGGGGTCATTTAAGCCCGGAATTGAATTTATTTGATCAAATATTGCCCTAAATTGTTCCTTTTGTGATTTTAGGTACTTTGGGAGTGAATTCTGGAAAAGGAAGCATTTTGGACGTTTTTGGAGCATAAAAGTGAAGAAAACGGCAAAAACTTAATTTTCCATCCTGAGAACAATACCCGACGGCGTCAAGAAAAAAATTGTGACGGCGTCAGGAGTAAAATCCATGACGACCCAGGGAAAACCTGAAGGCGTCAAGAGAAGGGCGTCAAGAGTATTTTTGGTGACGGCCTGCATAAGTAATACACATTACGGCGTCAAACCCAGATCTAGGCAGTCCGAGAAATTATTTGGCGGTGAGATGACGGCGTCAGAAATTTGTTCTTGATGCCGTCACCTTTCAGAATCTATATATACTTTTCTATTTTTCATTCATTGGAGAGGAACTTGTGTGGAGAATACTAGGTTCGAACCTAATAAACCCTAGGTCGTTTTTAACTGTATTTTCAAGGGTTTTCACCCCTTGAAACCTTTCATGTTCAATTGAGATAAGTCCTCTTTCAATTCAATCACTATGTCTATGTGTTGTTTGAATATATCTTATGCTTGTCTTAATTTCAACATGCTAGGCTAGATCTATCATGTGTTTGCTTAGATGTAATGAAACCTAGATGCTAATTATAGGTTGATTGCTTGTTTATAGTTGTAATGGATGAATGATTTAAATGTTAGGCCTTAAGAAAACTGGCAGATCTACATTGTGTAACATGCTTGAACGTCTTAAGAAACATGAACCGATGTGTACTAGGTTTTATTGGTTGTATTTAATGCATGAGAAAATTCTAGTGATCCCATGTTAGGAGCTTCTTAGCCGGCTCGACATAGGAGTGAAGTAGGCGCTTATAGGATTGGGGAAGTAAGTACACCACCCCATGAATGGTATTAAGGAATACAATCCGTCATTCACGCAACTGTAACAAGTAATTAACCTGTAAAAGATATCTAGGGAATAATGAAACCTAAGTAAACACAATTCTCCCATATATTGCTCACACCTCTAGTTAATATAGTTTATTTTCATTTTTAGTATTTTATTTTGATTGCATCTTAGTAATTGGGTTAGTTGACTAGCAACTAATTCCGCCAACTCCTTCAAAACCGAGATTTTTAATTGCTTTTATAAAAATATAAAAATACAAAAAGAATCATCCTTCATCTCTAGATCTAGTCTTTAGGTTTTCTAATCCTAGCGACACTATTCCTAGCTAAACGATCAATCCTCCGGTACTTGTCACTATACTATACTACATCGATCAGGTACACTGCCTGGTGGGGGTTGTAAGCTTCTCGAGATCCCTCGAGAGGTAAAGCCTGGTGCAATCCCTACACTACCAAGTTTTTGGCGCCGCTGCCGGGGAAATAGTTATTGTCTAGGTTAGAATTTCTTTTTATTAAGTCTACTTGCTAGATTCCTTTCTACTAAGATTTTATTTTTATTTTTTAGGTTCTCTTTAGTCTATCTTATTTCTTCGTGTTTTTGTTCGTAACTCTTCACCATCCGACATCATGAACGATGGTAACATCTTTGAGCCCATCATCCCACCATAACAAGACCACCAACAAAACCCACCACTAGCTAACCAACCTCTTAGGCCCCGAACCCTAGGAGAGTATTCCCGACCTAGCCACCAAGGCTATCGAAACACCATTGAGCTCACCCAAGGAGCCAATGTGTCTCCCTTGCGATCCGACACCATCCGATTGGTGCAAAGCGGATGTGCATTCCATGGACTTCGTTCCGAAGATCCAAATCAACATCTCAAGGACTTCCTTAAAATCGTAGATTCCATAGACCTAGATGTTGCAACTAGAGAGACGACCCGATTACGCCTATTCCAATTCTCTCTACGTGATCAAGCTAGTCAATGGCTTGAGCGTTTACCCGCGGGATCCATCACCTCATGGGATGATCTCACCACTCGTTTCCTTGCTCAATTTTTCCCATCGGGAAGAACTACCAAGCTTAGAAATGATATCTTGATGTTTCAACAACGTCAAGGTGAAACTCTATATGAAGCATGGACTCGATTCAAGGACTTACTCCAAAAAGTCCCTCATCATGGCATAGATCTTTGGCTCCAAGTCCAAATCTTCTATGACCATATCGATCTCTCCACAAGGTGAACAATTGACCAATCGGCTGGTGGTAAGCTACGTGATCTAAGTGCGGAACAATCATGGGAACTCATAGAAGATCTTGCTCTCTATGACAACGAAAGTTGGAATGATCCCCGTGACTTGAACAAAATGGTCAAGGCAATATCTTTGCCTTCGAACAACTCTAGCACTCCCGACTGTAGGATCATGGAACTTGAGGACCAAGTCAAGTTTCTCATGAAATCTTACGAAGCTCCTAAGCCTTCAAGCCAAGTGAGTAAAATCACTTCTTCATGCGAATTATGTAGTGGTCCCCATGACACTCGTGATTGTGTGGAACTCCCCGGAACAGCTTTTGCGAACTACGCATCCTCGCGTACCGACGAAGCGGGAGATAAGTGGTGCACTTTCAAACCCGAGCCAAACCCTTATGGTGATTCCTACAACCCCTCTTGGAAAAATCACCCAAACCTTTGGTGGAGACAAAACCAAGCCAATTCTTCCAATCCGCCTAATCGTTACCAACCAAACGGTCCACCCTCCAACCGTACTTTCAACAACAATCCTTCTAACAACTATTGTAGTACCAACAATCTTGAAGGATTGATGTCTAAGTTTATGGCATCTCAAGAAGCTCGCATATCTAAGTTTAAAGCCGATTTCAAACAAAAGCAAAGCGAGATGACCACCAAAATTGACACATTGTTGAAAGTTCTTAATGACCGAGAAATGGGAGCACTCCCAAGCGACACGGTCAAGAACCCGAAACTAAACGTTAATTCCATATCATTAGTTTCGTCACCCACTTCTTGTCTGCAATACTACTCGGTTAAATCAACGAGCACGTGTTTCAAGAAAAACCAAATTAATCAAAAGGACCAATCAAATAAAACACCCGATATAAAACCGGTCAAAAGCATAGTTGAAACACCTCCTACGCAAGACCTTGACAATGAATTCAAGGAACTTCACATTGAACATCCCGTCATTGATGTCTTAGCCCATGCTCCCTACTATAGTGCCCTCCTAGAAAAGTATGAGAAATTTAAACTAGGTAAAAATGGGACCGCCTTCGTTCAAAACAAGTTGCCTAAAAAGCTTGATGATCCGGGTATATTTGTTTTGCCTTGTAAGATAGGAAGATCCGAAGCTTTCGACACACTAGCCGATTTAGGGTCAAGCCTCAACTTGATTCCTTTATCCCTTTTCACCACTCTCAAGCTAGGAAAGTTAGAAGAGACGGAGGTATTGATTGGTCTAGCGGATGGGAGTATTGCCCACCCGGTTGGAATGATTAAGGATGTAGTTGTCCACGTAGGGAAGTTAACCATCTTAGCGGATTTTCACGTCCTAGACATGGTTAGTGACACTACATGCCATTGTTGGTAGGAAGAGGATTTTTTGCAACCGCTAGCGCCATGGTAGATTGTAAGGAGTCTAAGATAGCGGTAGTTGAGGGCGATACTTGCTCGGTATATGATGTCAAGAAACATAGCTATGATTGTGAGGATGAACCGACACCACATTGGGTAGAGATGAATAGGAGACCATCTAGATATGGACCATAGATAGAAAGGAACTTTATAGGACCTCAACGCCCATTCTATCTAGAAAAAGATTTCATCGATAAGACACATTCGGTGGAACAACTCATAGCTAGAGATGAAGAGCTAGACCCTTTTGAGGACCCCTTAGTCTTTAGGAAGATGATTAAGTTCTTAAGCGTAATGCCTATTAATATAGAGATGAACAAGTGGAAAAGAGAGGGAGATACATGTAAATGGAGGTGGGATAAGCCACCTAAGGAAGGTGACGGATCATGGCATTTGAAGATGATTTTGTATGATCCGGATGGAGAGAAGTTTGAAAGGTCATACCGTACTAAGAAAACCGATAGGAAGTTAAAACCTAAGTTTGATCCCAAAGATGTCCTCAATGAGGAACTCACCCGTATCACGTAGTAACCCATGACCTTGAGTCTAGCTACAAGACTCGTAAATAAAGAAAAGCGCTTCTTGGGAGGCAACCCATGTTTTGTGTGATTTTTATTTTGTTTGTTTGTTATTTGCTTCTGTATGCATGCTTTATTTTTATTGTTGGTAGATCATGTTACAAACTAAAATGATGAAAATACTTTATTTTGTTGTTTGGCTTAGTCTTAACTTCATCCAAAGGTATTTTTGCAAAAGATAAGTGTAAGGGGAAACCCCAAATATGTTTTTAAGAAACAAAATCGATCATGATTCTCCACAATAGTAAGTGAACATGTATATCTGTATTTGTTAGAGTCAAATGCTTGTATCGAGTCATAATGATGTTTTGCAGGATTTTCCAGGAAGTAGGACGAAGTTTTTCCAGAAATTTTCTGGAAACTTAACATAAGAATTTCTGCAGGTCACTTCTGACGACGTCACGAGTTTACTCTTGACGGCGTCACGTGTAAAATTCTGGAAATTTTACCAGTTTTGTTTTTCTAACGGAGTCTTGAAATTTTTGTTGAATCATTAGTTCTCCAGGAAATCTGCAAACATCATTCCACAAGCATTATATCTTATTTTGTTTTCTAGGTTTTGTTAGCATATATAGATTGCCGCCGATTTTATGCGAGGTTGCCTTGTCTGTTTTCTCAGGTTTTACAGGTTATGTATGACAAGAAGATGATTTATATTCTGGAAGGGAAGCTTTGATTGTTCAATTTCTTGGAGGAAGATCTAACCTGGCCACCTTATTATCCATACCGAGCGAATCAGGGGAGTATTTGATTTCATTCTTTTTACTTCTTTCACTTTTACATTCTTTACTTGAACATTGGGGACAATGTTCATCCTAAGTGTAAGGGGAGGGAAAAATGATGATACCTTACAGATACACTTTCGCTTGAGTTTGTTTGTTTGATAGTAGATGTGTAATAAAACTATGAGAAATACTTGTTAGTGCAATTTTAGCGCCAAATTTAAAATTTTTTACAACATTTAGGAGTGAAACTTTAGCCATAGCAAGCGTCTCATGGATAGGAGATTGTATGACTAGCACATAACTGTACTATTCAGAAAAATTTTCCACCCAAATATGTGAGGTTCGCCTTTAGATTTGATAGGAAAAGCATTTACTTTTAGTGCTTATGAGTGTACCGGTATCATTTAGGTTCTAGAACTTGTGTTAGTAATGCATCCCGAGACCGCTAGTGAGACTACATTCGTGTAGTAGGATTTACTACATGATAAGAGGCATTAGGATCACCCTTGTGTTAAACCCGTATAATAATTACTTGACCATTTAAGTCATATTACTTGGCTAGTAAAGTCAACTAATTTTTCCCACACCTTAGCGTTGTACTCATTTTTAGTACACGAAACCCCTAGTACACCCCTCCGAGCCTATCTTTTCGTTTCTAACTTTAAGCATCTTACTTAAAGGAAGAATTTGTTACAACCCACTTAAATGTACACCCAAATTGCCTTAGCCTTCCGTGTATGCACTCATCTTTGGAGCATTATTGTTATTTGTTAAACCCTAAGTTAATTATCTAATTGATTACATGGTTGCTAAGTCGAGTCATATCCTCGTACATATTGTTTTGGGACGATTGGGACTCATGGGTAAAGTACTTATTTTATGGAGTAATGGGGAAGAACATCATTTATTACCCCTATATGTACGTTAATCTTAAAAGTACTCCAAGTGTTTGATTTTCTTGATTCGAGTCATTAGATTAGTTTATTGTAAAGTATGTAAAAATTCAAGTGTAAGGGGAATTTTCATTCCCTATGATGTATTATTTTGGATGGTAGGGTAAGAGTGTATGCCAAAAAAAAAAAAAAAAAAAAAAAAAAAAAACGGACTACCATCCATTTTCATTCTATGTTTGTTTTATGTTTTTGTTATTTCTCATTTATTAGCTTAAGTCGAGTCTAGTCTTGGCTTAGCAACGCCATATTGTACATGTAATTAATCAAGATTGTTAACTCGTCACTAGTAAAGACTGCCTATATCCAACAAAACCGTGTATTCCATATCCCTACACCTAACGTTACAACCCTGTTAAAAGACCTCTTTGATAGTTTATCCTAGGTGCTTACGCCATGTGGTACAGGTTTGATCCTTTCCCAAGCCTATGGTAATCTATTTTGCTATGACAGGTAGTGAGAGATGTTTTCCGTTTCCATAATGTGATATTACTTTATTACACCCGAGATATGTGAGTATCTAAACACTATTTGTGAGGTGCTAGTATATGACCTCCGTGCTTGTCTTTGGTCTTTAGTGGAACGATTATTTGTTATAATTACTTTTATATTAGTGTTAAATGACCCCTAACTTGTATTTTGATTAGAATAAAAGCGCATTTGCTTGAGGACAAGCAAATCTCAAATGTAAGGGTATATGATGAGGCGAAAAATGAACCGTTTTTAGGGGGTCATTTAAGCCCGAAATTGAATTTATTTGATCAAATATTGCCCTAAATCGTTCCTTTTGTGATTTTAGGTACTTTGGGAGTGAATTCTAGAAAAGGAAACATTTTGGACGTTTTTGGAGCATAAAAGTGAAGAAAACGGCAAAGACTTAATTTTCCATGCTGAGAACAGTACCTGACGGCGTCAAGAAGAAAATTGTGACGGCGTCAGGAGTAAAATCCATGACGACCCAGAGAAAACCTGAAGGCGTCAAGATAAGGGTGTCAAGAGTATTTTTGGTGACGGCCTGCATAAGGAATACACATGACGGCGTCAAACCCAGATCTTGGCAGTCCGAGAAATTATTTGGCGGTGAGATGACGGCGTCAGAAATTTGTTCTTGATGCCGTCACCTTTCAGAATCTATATATACTTTTCTATTTTTCATTCATTGGAGAGGAACTTGTGTGGAGAATACTAGGTTCGAACCTAATAAACCCTAGGTCGTTTTTAACTGTATTTTCAAGGGTTTTCACCCCTTGAAACCTTTCATGTTCAATTGAGATAAGTCCTCTTTCAATTCAATCACTATGTCTATGTGTTGTTTGAATATATCTTATGCTTGTCTTAATTTCAACATGCTAGGCTAGATCTATCATGTGTTTGCTTAGATGTAATGAAACCTAGATGCTAATTATAGGTTGATTGCTTGTTTATAGTTGTAATGGATGAATGATTTCAATGTTAGGCCTTAAGAAAACTGGCAGATCTACATTGTGTAACATGCTTGAACGTCTTAAGAAACATGAACCGATGTGTACTAGGTTTTATTGGTTGTATTTAATGCATGAGAAAATTCTAGTGATCCCATGTTAGGAGCTTCTTAGCCGGCTCGACATAGGAGTGAAGTAGGCGCTTATAGGATTGGGGAAGTAAGTACACCACCCCATGAATGGTATTAACGAATACAATCCGTCATTCACGCAACTGTAACAAGTAATTAACCTGTAAAAGATATCTAGGGAGTAATGAAACCTAAGTAAACACAATTCTCCCATATATTGTTCACACCTCTAGTTAATATAGTTTATTTTCATTTTTAGTATTTTATTTTGATTGCATCTTACTAATTGGGTTAGTTGACTAGCAACTAATTCCACCAACTCCTTCAAAATCAAGATTTTTAATTGCTTTTATAAAAATATAAATATACAAAAAGAATCATCCTTCATCTCTAGATCTAGTCTTTAGGTTTTCTAATCCTAGCGACACTATTCCTAGCTGAACGATCAATCCCCCGGTACTTGTCACTGTACTATACTACATTGATCAGGTACACTGCCTGGTGGGGGTTGTAAGCTTCTCGAAATCCCTCGAGAGGTAAAGCCTGGTGCAATCTCGACGCTACCAGTATCAGAACCTGTCTCTGATACCACTTGATGAATCTATACACCTTGAATTGTGTTAGATTGATACTTTGAATTATATCACTAAGTATGCGGAATTTACTTAGTAATACTTAGAAGTTTGATTGTGAATAAAGACAGTTGTATATGAATGAGAACAATGTATGTGACAAACTTTAAGCTCCAATATTATTAATGATAATAATACGAGTGATCTTTGTATCACTAGGGTTACACCTTGAAGCTCTAGAAAAACGTATTGACAACTGATGTATAAAACCCTAATCTAGGATCTCCTTTTATAAGACACAAGGAGTCCTTTACAAGATAAATATATTCTAATAGAATAAGATATACACCAAATCTTTTCTAAATTTATCTTTGTACTAGCAGTGGTAATGATGTTTCCACTGCTAGTGTAATCTTCCAGCAGTGGGAATGATGTTTCCACTGCTAGTGTATTCGACCAGCAGTGGGAACTCCAACACTAGCAGTTTGCACTGCTAGTTTAATTCCCAACACTCTCCTTCCTCTAAACTCTATTCTTGTATATTAGTATATCTGACTTGAGTGTGAGTCGTGGTTAGGTTTGTTTGGTTAAAAACGTCATCCTCCTCCTCCCCCCCCCCCAAGACACCACATTCTTTTGGTCCGTTATTAGATCGAATCTTTTGAAGAGAATAAAAAAAAAATCACCCGCAACGGTTACATTTTAAAACACAAAATAAATACATATCCCCACTTTTTTCCCTATAAATTCATCTTCTTCCTTTCTCATTTTCCCATAAAACTCCATCTTCTTCAACCAACAACACAAAATGTCTTGAAAAACTCCCAAAAACAAAACACCAAAATCTCGATGACAACAAAACGTTCCAATAACAAGGGACCCCAATTTCACCTTAACCGGTCAATCACCACCAGTTAATTTTCGTCCCCTTAGTTTCAATTACACCACAACTAATCAAGCTCGTATATACACAAAAAATCCATTTTCTCCCCCCCCCCCCTTTTAACCAACAACAACAACAACAACGAATGTAACCACAATTTAATCAGCAATAACAACACCAAATGCAACCACAATTTAATTAACAACATCAAAACCAAATGCAATCACCATATGGTTATTATCCACAAATGGATCACAACCATTTCAAACTCAAGCTTCTCAATCTTGTTCTCTGATTAACACTTTAGATCTTGATGATGATGGCTTTGAGCCGTTATTTAGCCAAGCTTCGAAAGGCACATCCCAACCCGTACAAGTCAAATCACCCGTCGAGGAGGTGGTTGCGCTGGTCAAAAGAAAGTATACTAAAAGGCATCAACCATCAAGGAAGAATGCTAACAAAGAAAGTGAACTATGGACCCTATGGAAGAGGTTGCTTTGTGTAAAGCTTAGATTAACGTGTCAGAAGATCACGCTAATGGAAATCATAAAAATGCAAGCGGGTTTTGGACGGAAATAGTAGAGTACTTTCAAAAAGAAATGAACGACGACAAAAGAGGCTACGATGCCATCAACTGCAAATGGAAAAATAAGATTCTTCCTAAGGTTAATCGATTTCGTAAGGTACACAATAGCGTCAAAGACAGGCACTAGAGTGGAGCATGTCAGTATACGATCTACCAAGAAGCGGAAATCGAATATCGGGCAATTTATGGTATGGCTTTTAACATGACTGCATGCTGGGAAATTTTGAATGATCATCAGAAATAAAAATATGTTGAAATGCCAAAAAATTTCAACACAAGAGCCCAAAGTAGTGGTACTGCAAAAAAATTGAGGACATCGGAAACCACATCACAGTCGGACTTGACACATATTAGAGTTGTTCTAAAAGACGAAGCAACGGAAGTCAGGTGATGCAGATGTTCCACTGGTTCCACCACCTGGTCGAGACAAGGCTAAGGCTAAGAAGAAAGCATCATCCTCCACTTCTCGTTCAGAATCTTCAATTGTTGGTGATCCTAATCTTGTGGACGCATTGCTTGCTAAATTCACACAAGTGGCGACGCCATTATTTTCGACCAGGAAAGAATCTTCCACTGAGTATTTGAGGATCAAGGAGCGGGTGTAACACCCCGTGCCCGCTTTGACTGAAAATTAAAACTTTATGCGCGGAAAAGCTCGACTTTGACGAACATTTTGTTACTCTTTTGACCATTGACAAAAATCTATAAACACTCAGGCCTTGAAACCATTTTTAAATGGAACTAGACTCAATTACCTTTAAAATGACTAGTGGCACAACTTCTAACGACTTACGGTTCCTTATTTACAAAATAAACAAAACCGACAAAATCTGCCAAAACCTACATTTATAACCAAGATGAACAAATCATAACCAAGATGAACAAAATCATACGCACAAACCAGACCCAAGATGCACAATCTCAGAACCAAGATGTAAAATTTCACGGGTTATGCAATAAACCCATTATGACCCATTACACTCTAAACTACTTAATCCACTTCCATTACACCCCGTACTTAACCAACGTACATTATTTAACATCCCTAACATGTCTCATACACGCATGACCCGTTCATATACCAAATTGGGTGGAAACCCGCTTATACCAAACACCCTCTTAAGGACCCATTACATACACTTTGACACTTGATGACACATTTACCAAAAAATATTAAAAGACTCACGGGGGTACAACATCAACATAGAGCTCGGTATCTACCTAAGCTCCAACTTTCTTACCCAAATCCTTCTACATTCACATAACCAATCCTTTCATTAATCCACGCCATAGCATTAATGCCTTAGCCTACAAAACATTGAAACATTAAACCGTAAGCACGAATCTTAGTAAGTAACACATGTATAACTTAACATTGTACTTCATTCAACGCATTACACATTATACAACCATTAGTCCAAAATAACATTAACATAATCACATACCTTGACCTCTTAAAGCCTTAACATTCCTTATTCCTTATTCCACTCTTGACTAACCCTAACTAACCTTATATCCTCTTATACATAAGTACCATTATACTAACCAAACATAAACCTTAACACATTAAGCCATATAACACATAATGCATAGAAATCATTATAACTTTACATTATACCGGTTTACTTACCTTGAATCCAATCTAAGCCTATCAAGAGCATCATCATCATCATCTTCATCCTTTATCATCATCATCGTCGTCATCATCCTAGGTCATAATCACATAACATAATCATTTAACCCCATGACCAAATAACCTTAACAATGGTTCCTACAACCATTATCTTACCCCTAAACATCTCTAATCATCATATAATTATATCTTGATTATATGATGATCAATCCCATCATTAAGTAACTTAAACAAGATTACTTACTTGTGGGAAAGATCATAGTAGACTTAATCCTTGATGTGGAACACAAATCCTTCATCACCCACTTGATCATCAAACTTGTTCCCTCCCTTTTTCCTTTCTAAACCGAACCACACACACCCTTCCTCGTTTTTCTAGAACCTTGTAGATATGAAGAGATAAGTTAAAGGCTTATCTCTTATAATTGGTTAGTTGTGGGTTTGCCCTTGTGGCAAGAATGACCCCTTAAGTCTCTTTAACTCCTACTTTGGCCAACACAAACTTTATAACTTATATAACACATTTAGCATATTAACACTTAGGTCCTTGAATTCTATTTCCTTTATAATTGTGTCACATAATACTTTCTATAGCCATAATACACATTCTTTGACTATCGGGTTTGACTAAAACTTACATTCATTGACTAACCAATCACGTAAGGTCCTTAGTCCATCTCATCTAGGGTGGGGTCCAAGTACTCGAGAAACGGGTCTAACGGCGGGAATTTGAGTTGGAAGAGCAGAAGCGTCGAGATCCAACCCGAGTTGGAGAAACTGAAGATTGCACAAAAGGATAAAGAATTAGACCTCCAACAGAGAATGTTTGAATTTCAACAACAAGAAAAGTTCGAGAAAGATATTTGGTTTTACAATGAACCGCATGACCATTTAACCAGAAGACAACTAGCGATTATGTTGACCCTGACGCAAAAAATCATGTAGAATTATCATTTAGACTATTAGTTTATGTTTTTATTTTATTGTAATTTTTTTTTATTTTATTTGAAATATTAATGTAATATTTTTAGTTTAAATGAAATTTTAATTAAAAAAAATATGTTTGGTCTCCTTACTACGTGGGTTTGATCTAGGTGTTGTCTGGGTGGTGTCTAAGAAGAGAACGCTGATGTGTCAACGTCTAGGTTGCCTTTTTGGTGTTCCATTACTCTTAGTCTTATACTCTTATAAGGGAATGACGCAAGGGACCAAATTAGGGTACGTTTGGTACGACATAATGAAATGTCAAATGAATAGAATAAACGACGTAATGGAATAAATAGTGTAATGTAATTATTCATTAAAATTATTAATCATGTATGGTTTGTTTGATAATACGTAATGGAATCATAATAGAAAGACTAAAATGCCCCTATTAATGATAGAAAGTTTATTTAATATGGTAAGTTATTGATGGGGTTTTATGTAATTTTGATTTCATTACGGATGTAATGAAAAAAAAAACAAAAAAAAAAAAAAAAAAAAAAAAAAAAAAAAAGGGCCTAGGGAATGATTTTGTTGTAATAAGTCATTCCTTGTAATAAACCATTACATTTCATATATAGAAGCAAATAACATTTTATCATTACAACGTAATTATCCTTTCCATTCACCATTTGATTACAACGTACAAAACACTACGTTACATTTGTTTGAACTTTGAAGAGGTGGTAAGGTATCCTTCCAAATTTGTTACCTACCCCTAACACTTATTAACAACAACAACAACAACAACATACTCAATCCCGCAACATACCCTAACACTTATTAAAGCAATGAAAATCAAAAGAAATTACAACCACAAAACATCCCTAAAAGGCTGAAACCACGACACAAATTAATACTACTGGGGCCATATTCTTATGAGTTATGTCTGCATATAAATGTCAAGTATATCATATAGATGCTCTTGTCAGACGTACCCCAGAAATCCAGCACGTGAAACACAAATTAGGGGCCTGGATGGATTTGACAATGGTGGGTAAGACATGCGTCAGATCCCGTGACTTGCACTTTGTTCTCACGTTTTCTTTGAGAAGAAAAAGAAATTAAAGAAAACGTAAGTGCAGCGGATGAATGGAGAGAAATGGAGGTTAACTTCTATACATGTTTTCTCAAGTCGGGCAAAATAGAAAGGGAATGGAAGAAAAAAATATGTCATCTTTACTATCATGCCCTAAATATATGCTCTTATTCTATACAGATTAACCAAACTACAAACCAAACACAATCATATTTAACTTATCAAAAGCTTATAGTAGCCAAATTAAATAAAGATGTATATAAAGACCTGGCGTCAGATGAGTTATTTAACTACACTTTTCTAAAAAAAAAATTGAAATCGTGAAAATGTTAATGAGCCAAAAGTTGATAGAGTAATAACTTTTGTAAGAGATGAATTAAATAGCAATGACTCTAATGAAAGAAATTAATTCTTAAAAAATAGTTAATTTTATAACTGGTCTCTATGATCTGTCGGGTTTAACGGTTATAGTCCATTTACATTTTTTTAACGGGTTTGGTCCATGTGGATGCGACCAATAACGGGTTTGGTCCCTTGACTAATTTTTTATGTTAGTTTGACCGTTAAGTTTGTCATGTGACGTACACATGGGAGGGTAATTATGTCATTTCACATATCCTAAAAACCATCTTCTATATATATATATATATATATATATATATATATATAGGTTAAAATAAAAAGTCACTTATAATAAAAAGTGTAGGAAGGATTGTGAGGGCGACATGTGTCACCCACATGCCACATCATATGACACATGTCACCCCCCCCCCCCCCCCGCGCGCAAAAAAAAAAAAAAAAAAAAATTTCCAGCAATAAAAAAAAAAAAAAAAAAATTGGGCAAAAAAAAAATTTTCCCGCCAAATTTTTTAGTGCATCACAGTTATAAAGTTACTGCACCACAATTATAAAAGTTACTGCATCACAGTTTTAAATTTTAGTGCATTAAGGTTATAAGTTACTGCAGCATAGTTGATGCACTAAACTATTAACTATGATGCATTAACTTATAATAAAGATGCACCAACACTTAAAAAAGAATCGTATTTTAATTGTGATGCAGTTACATACATATATGATGCAGAAAACTTATGATATTGCAATTTCTTATAACTATAATGCAGTAACTTTATAACCATGATGCAGTAACATTAAAACCATGAATGCAGTAACCGTGATGCAGTAAAATCATAATTGTGATGCAGTAAACGTGATGCATTAACTTTATAACCGTGATGCAATAACTTAATAACAGTGATGCAGTAAAAAATTTTTGCGGGAAAAAAATTTTTTTGCCAAAAAAAAAAATTTTTTTTGGTGGGAAAAAAAATTTTGGGGGGGGGGGGGGGGGTGGTGACATGTGTCATATGATGTGGCATAGGGGTGACACATGTCACTCCCACAATCATTCCTACACTTTTTATTATAAGGGCCTTTTTAGAATAACCCTACTATATATATATATATATATATATATATATATATATATATATATATATATATATATATATATATATATATATATATATATATATATGTTTAGGTTAAAATAAAAAGTGTAGGAAGTCACCAGGTGCTGCCAAGTGTCTCAATTAGTTCTCCCCCTTTTTTTTACTTGCAGGGGTATTATCGTCAATTTACCAACAATTATATAATTCATGTTTTTTTTCTTATTTTCATCTCTCCCAATTCTCCATCTTTCCCACCAATCATTCTACCAATTCTCCTATTCCCCACCGCCTTCTACCAATCATTCCACCATGCACCACCGTCTTCAACCCCGCGTTCCACCATCTTCACCACCGACTTCAAATCATTCCACCGTACCTTCCATTTCATATACCTTCACCATCGTTCACAATTGTTCCCCACGGTTCCCCACCCTTCATCGTTGTGTAATCATCCATATCCACCGTAACTCAACGATTTGATGTCCTGATCTTAATTAAACAACGATGCTAGAGATGTTGAGTGATTCATCAAACACAATTGGGTGTAATTAATCAAGAGTTACTGATAGTAAGATCCTAACTCAAACACCTATAGTTCGATTTTTAGTTTTTTATTGACCTAAATATGTTATATTTGAATTTTGATTCAAACTACATCATGTTTCCTTCTAGATCTGAAACAAAATGTAGAAAAAAATAGATACAAAACGTGTTTAGGAAAGGTGCATACAAGGTGTTTGATAAAATGTCTTATTGGGACTTTATGACTGTGATGCACTAATTTTACACTGTGATGCATCGTTTGTATAATATTTAACTTTTTTCAGTATGATGCAATATTTTTTAATTGATGATGTCTATTGAATCAGCAAATAGTAATGAGTGTAGTTCATCATCTGTTAATGATTGTAAGAACTTAATATAAAAGCTATTGTGTTTTTTGCAGTTTTTATGTCTTTTATTTTGTATTTTGACGATTTTATTTTTGTATGTTAGTTATTCATTGTTTTATTATTTTGTTTATGTGTTTGTTAATGTTTTAATAAGTTTAGTAGTTTTTCATTAAGTTGTAGTAGGTATAAAACTATGATGTTGTAAGATTATCAATTTGTTAAAATGTTATTACTTTTTGTATCAGATTTCTTGTAGTGTATTTTTTGTATTTTGATGACTAGTTATAATAGTATTATGTAGTGTTTATAATAGTATAATGCAATAGATATAGGACTAGAATAGATAAGCCTATGCAACGGAAAGAAAATGATTAACTAGCATAAATTAGAGATAATTTTTCACTTTGATGTTGTAGAAATAATATTGCACTTTAAAATACTCTTTGAATTTTAATGGATTTATGCAGTGGAGACAATACTATGTTGCAGTACAGATAATACATCAAAATTGAAAGTGATGAGGTGGAGGCACGGATAATACATCAAAATCCATTTACGAGATATGCATGTTGGCTGAACAACATAATGAAGTTGCTGGACTCATTTCAGAAAAGAAGATCCACATCAAAAGCTTTTTTTTTTTTTTTTTTTTTTTTTTTTTTCATTTTTTCATTTTTTCCATTTTTTGGAATAAGTTCGGTACATATTCCTTACAAATCATTGATTCAATTGTAGAAAAACGCGTATCATAAAGATCATCAATGCAACATTATCTTAGTTTTATGAAATATCATACACATCTTTTTGTGTTCATTTTTTGGGTGATTTATAGTTTTATTTCTAGTACATATCTATTAAATGATTGTGCATCACAATGTAATTCCCAGTGCATCACTTTGTTGTTTAATATCTCCGGGGTATGATAGTTATAATGTTATTCCATTAGAGTTCAAAATCCAATGCATCACTGTGTTATTTTTACTGCATCACATTGTTTTTACAGAACATCAATGGAACATTATAATAGTATTATCAAATATCATATAGTTTCTTTTTTGTTCTCTTATTTAGTGCATCATAGTTTTCTATATAGTGCATCACTATAATTAATACTGCATCATAGTATTATTCCAGGTGCATGTTTATTTACTACATCGCTATTATATGTTTGTGAAGAACAGTGTCATTTCCAGTGCATCTCAGTGTTTATGTTATGGCATTACAGTTAATGTATCTTGGTGTCATTTCTAGTGCATCACAATATTTGTTTTACTGCATCACATGTATATATACAATTTTATGCAACCAATTTTTACACTGTGATGCACTTGTTATATATGTTAGGATGCACCAGTTGTATACACTATGATACACCAGGTGTATACACTGTGATGCACTAGTATTTAGTGAATCATAGTTTATAATCTAGTGCATCTCATTCAGAATCACCAGTAATCAAAATTAGTTAATATTAAAAAAAAAAACATTATGCTCATTATGAGGAACAATACTTAATATTAAACATTCAGTCATCCAAATGTTACAACTAAAAATCTGAAATGACAATTAATACTTAGTAGAATTTACAACAGTGTTTTGAAATGACAATTAATATTTCTCTATAAATCTCAACACTTCAAATCTCTCTCATTGATACATGAATTCTTTCACATATTAGGTTGATCTTTACTCCATTTTCAGAATTTAGAATCTTGCCCATCTCGTTGCCCTTTACATGACGTTTCCTTAGCAAGTTGTTACAAACATGCTAACCTGTGAGTACCAAGATAAATTATTAAACTAATGCACTATTTTATAAACGAACTCATGCACTTAATATAAACATAACAAATTTACATATTCAAGTTCTACTCACTAGTTCATATAGAAGATCCTTGTTACAACCAAGCATACAAACATAGTTACGCACATAATACAACCTACACAAAGCCTAATGCATCCTTATACACCACATGTGAGGAGCTACTGTATCACAATGCAAAACCAAGTGCATCATTCATACAACCAAGAAACTAAAACACATTTCGACACATAAGGAAGCCTACATGTACCCTAATGCAGCCATACACGAGACAACTGAAATCCTACTGCATCACAGTTTAAAAGCAAGTACATCATAGATACAACCAATCGGAAAAACAAATTTTTACACATAATACAACCTGCGAGTACCCAAATTCAGCCATATACGCAAGAACTGAACAACTATTGCAAAAAAATTCAAAACTTAAGTGCATCGTTCATAAAACCAAGAAAACAAACAAATTTCGACACATAATACAACCTGTGCGTAGCTTAATTCAACATTATACGCAACAAATGAGGAACTACTGCATCATTCTTCAAAATTAGGTGAATCGTTCATTCAAAAGAACAAATAAACACATTTCGACACATAATATAACCTACCGGGTAACCTAATTCAGTCTTATAAGCGAAAGCTGAACATCTACTGCATCACAGTTCAAAATCAGGTGCATCAGACAAATAACCAACCACACAAACACATTTACGCACATAACGCAACCTACGTTTAACTTAATTCATCCTTACATGCTGAAACTAAACACCTACTGCATCTCTGTTTAAATTCAAGTGCATCGTAACATAAATCAAGCATACATACACATTTTTGCACATAACGTAAACAATGCCTAACCTAATTCACACTTATATGCTGAAACTAAACACCTACTGCATCGTAGTTTAATTCAAGTGCATCGTAATATCAATCAAGCATACATATACATTTTTGCACATAACAAAACCTATGCCTAACCTAATTCACCCTTATATACCAAAACTAAACATCTACTGCATCTCAGTTTTAATTTAAGTGCATCACAACATCAACCAAGCATGCATACACATTTTTGCACATAATGAAATCTACGCCTAACCTAATTCACCCTTATATGTTAAAACTAAACATCTACTGCATCTCAGTTTTAATTTAAATGCATCGCAACATCAACCAAGCATGCAAACACATTTTTGCACATAACAAAAATTATGCCTAACCTAATTCACCCTTACATGCTGAAACTAAACACCTACTGCATCTCAGTTTAAATTCAAGTGCATCATAACATCAATCAAGCATACAAACACATTTTTGCACATAATGAAAATTATACCTAATCTAATTCACCCTTATATGCTGAAACTAAACACCTACTGCATCACTGTTTAAATTCAAGTGCATCATAACATCAATCAAGCATACAGACACATTTTTGCAAATAACAAAAATACTCCTAACCTAATTCACCCTTATATGCTGAAACTAAACAACTACTGCATCTCAGTTCAAATTTAAGTGCATCGCAACTTCAACCAAGCATGCAGACACTTTTTTACACCAAACCAAAACTATGCCTAACCTAATTCACCATTATATGTTGAAACTATACACCTACTGCATCTCAGTTCAAAATTAAGTGCATCGCACATATAATGAAACATACAAAAGCAAATAACCTACTGCATCACAGTTAAAATCAAAACCTACTGCATCAACATTCAAAATAATAACATCACAATGTAAATTTAATGCATCACAGTTATAAAGTCTAGTTGAGACATTTTATTAAACACCTTGTGTGCAACTTTCTTAAACACATTTTTTTATTTAACTTTCATCAACAAAAACTTGATTTTAGTATAACGAAATTAAGAAATTGATGCAGTAACAAAATTATAATTAAAAAATCTACTTACGTGGCGGTGCAAGATCTGGTAGATTCATCCTCACCATCATTGATGCAGTAACATTTTTGAATAGTGTATCGATACAGTAACAATTCGATCCAGTAACAATTATTGATGCAACAGGTTGATTCGTTGATGATGAAGAATCGTTGATGAATTAAAATTTTGGAATGAAATAATTAGGGTTGTGTGTGAACGAGTGTGTGTTGTTTTAGAGAGAGGTTTTTTTTATTTTGATATGAAACGAATGGTCAGATTTGGAGATGAAACACCAGTTGTGTAAATTACACTATTATACAATTGCCCCTAAAGTTTGCATTATTTACCATCATGCCACCGCACTTTTTCATCTGGTCAAATCTGGTCAAATTTGATCAAATGGTTGGGAGGGCTTCCTACCCTTTTTATTTTAACACTCTTTTCATTATAACCCTATCCTATATATATATATATATATATATATATATATATATATATATATATATATATATATATATATAAAAGAGGTCATTCACGTGAGAAATCTAATTTTTGTTAAAATGCGATCACTAATTCTAATCATTCATTTTATCCTTCTTTATTTTTGATCTGATAGCTAATATTATTCAACTAACTTATTAAAAAATTTCAAAAATTATTCAAAAAAATTTTGAAAATTTTTTTGAAAAATTTTCAAAAAAATTTTAGAAATTTATTTTGAAATATTTTCGAAAAAATTTCAAAAAAATTTCTAAAATTTTTTTGAAAAATTTTCAAAATACTTCCGAAAATTTTTTAAAAAAATTTTCAAAATATTTTCGAAAATAAAAATTTGATTTTTTTTTCACATGTGACGAAAATTCTTTTTCACATGTGACGGAAATTTTTTTTCTTCACATGTGACTAAAAAATTTTCAAAAAAATTTCGGATTTTTTTTTAATTTTTTTTTCACATGTGACAAAAAATATTTTTTTCACATGTTACTTAAAAAAATTTCACATGCGACAAATTTTTTTTTCACGTGTGACGAAAAAAAAAATTCACACGTGACAAAAAAATTTCGTGAAAATTTTCAAATTTTTTTTCACATGTGATGAAAAAAATTTCAGAAAAAAAAATTTCGCAAAAAAAAATTCGGAAAAAAAAAATTCCAAATTTTTTTTTCGAAAAAAAAATTCAAAAAAATTTTCGTAATTTTGTTGAAAAATTTTCGAAATTTTGTTGAAAAATTTTCAAAATTTTTTTTTGTAATTTTCAAAAAATTGGTTAACTAATATTAGCCATTAAATTAAGGGAAGTGATACTTACACCACTTTTTTTTATTTACACACCACAATGTTACATCATTAATGCACATGTTACAACATGCTGTATGCATAATTGTGGTGTGTGTATAAAAAAAAGTGGTGTAAGTATCACTTCCCTTAAATTAAAGTTAAAAGAAAAAAATGAGTGGCTAAAATTGCTTCTCGCGTTCTCACAAAATTTAGCCTTCTTTTCAATTATTTCGAACACACTCCCAACCTCACCACCGCCCCCTACAGCCGACGACACACCAAATCTCCGGCCACCACGAACCATCACCATCCCATCATTAACTCCAGCCACCCACGTCGTCACCACCATAGCGTCACCCCCTACGACTGCCGGCACACCACAGCCACAAACAAAAACATACAAATCCATATTCGTTTCTCAAGATCGATCATTTCAGACACCAAGATCAGGCCTCCACAAATCCAGATCCGTCAATGCTCAACCGTTTTTTTCTTTCCGTTTTATGGTTTCTTTTTTCTTTTAAATCAAATACGTATGTTTATGGGATTTTTGGTCCATGTGGTTATTATTTTGTTGAAAAAAAATGGATTGGTGTAGGTTTAAGACAAAAAGATAGATTTGGTTGCCTTGTTTAATTATGTAATTATGTAAGCAGCATGGGTCTTTAAAAAAAGGTAATTCCAAAAATACTTTGGTTGCCCACGGGCTGAGACTATTTAGACGGCATCTTTTGTGTTTCCTTATCTAGAACAGGGCAACCAGTACTTTTTTGGCAACTAAAATCTGCAAGTGACAAGTGTGACTTTACGGATTATAAGGTAGGGCAACCTGTGTACTTTTTGGGCAACTGGCGGCCTTCATGTCGGACAAGTGGTAGCACATGGCTGGCTAGGTACTGGTTGCCAAGGGTAACTGGTCTAGATACGGAAACATAAAAGATGCCGTCTAGATAGTCTCAGCCCTTCGGCAACTAGGGTACTTTTGGAATTATCCTTTTAAAAAAATAGATTTGGCTAATGAGAAAGAAAGTGTTAGGATTGTATTTAAAGTTAGATTTGTAAAATTATATTATGATTTTTGAGCGGGTGGTTATGGAGTTATTTTAGCAGTTGTGGGTGGCCAAGAAGTAGAGTGTGGTAAAGGTTTCATGGTGGTGGTAATGGTTTCGTGGTGGTGGCAGTAGGGAGAAGGGATGGTGGTGGCAGTGAGGGTTCCGTGGTGGTAGAAGTAGGGAGGGGGATTGGTGGTGGGTTCTGATGATGAAGGTGGGTGTTTGGAATTCAGCAAAGTCAAGTTCAGCATCACGGGTGGGTTGGGTGGGTAAAATATCAAGCACAAGAATATTTTGTTCAACAATCTCGTCCACCACTCCAAAAATATCTTCATTCGTATCTGATTCTACATCGGGTGGTTTTGCAGGTGGACGAGAAGAAGATAAATCGGAAAGAATATTGCTTTGAAGGCCATTCTCGTCATTCTCAATACCCGGTGGTATCGAGTCATCCATAGCAAGAAATTGATCAACATCCTCTAAAAGAGGGTCACGTGACGGATTATCGGAAATAAGCTCAAAATCAATTTCAAAATCAAAACGCTCATAATCCGGAAAGAGAGATATCAGCATGAATAGTGGGATTGCCACTACTCTTCTCTTCAAATCGAAAAATTTCAAGCTCGGGTAAGAAATCACTATCCATAACGGGGATAGGAAATGAAGTCAGAGGATTTTTCAACGCCTCGATCTTAGAAATAAGAAGATTGATGTTAATTAATTTTTCACGAAGTACTTCATCTTGAATTTCCGCATCATCATCTTCATCATTATCATCGATATCTCCACAAGAATCTTCATCACTCGTAGTATACTCATTGTGAGAATCGGAATAACTTTCAATTTATCAAAATCTTCATTGCTCATCGGAGGGAGAGAAGTTGACGGTTCTTCATTCAATAATTCTTCAATCAAACGGATATCTCCCTCAGGATCAAAATTAGTATCATCAACCATCGTCGAATTAGAATCATTGTCAGCAAGACAAGCTTCGATCTCGTCTAAAAAGACATCAATCCTCTCAACCGGTGTGAAAGAAGGATAGGAAGAGTCAGAAACAATTTCAGAATTACCGTTAGAAATTTCCCCGGACTCACTTGGGATTTGGACGAGGTTCTCAACACTAGACTTGTCAGATTCTGTTACCGGAATAGTGTTTAGATGCTCGTCCCCCATTGTTAGAGAGTCCTCGGGTTCTACGGGAGAAACAACGGACGTTTTGTGAGGATTAAGAACGAACGCAATTTTCTCATCATCGTTGTCGTAATCATAGTAAACAAAATTTTTAAAAGGATTAGACGCTCTCTCTTCAGCGAGTAATTCTGCAATAGACTTCTCACGAGGCTCGGGAGTATGAGTATAACGATTAGCCACCAACTCTTTTAACTTCTCGATCATGGATTTAATTTCACAAATATTATTAGTAAAATCGGAAGTTTGTGGGGGTTGGTTAAAACCATAAGAATCGTAACACTGATTAGGCTCATAAAAATTTTCAAACGATCCCTCACAATTTTCAAAATTTGATGAACTTTGGAATGAATCACCATTGAAATACGGTTCTTGCTCATAAAAGTTTTGAAAAGGAAGATTAAAATCATTTTGAGGATAATTATCGAAACTCGTATCACAAGCGTAAGACGTTTCAGCACTCGGGGCGTAACATATACAATTCGCGTATCCACATTGGTTACAAAAACATTGCCCACACGATAATCCTTCGTCGGATGGATTTCCACAATTAAAGCAAGTGAACGGAGACGGCGGTGGTGTTGGATAGTATTCGGGAAAGTTTTGAAGGATTGCGTTTCGAACATACTCGGGAGTATTACAAAACAAACAAACTCAATCGTGAATATCATTACCACATTGTTCGCACGTACACCAAACACATGAACCTTCAAAGAACGGTTCACCACATTTAAAACACATCGGATCCATAAGAATTATCGTTTTAGAGGGTTAAAGAAGAAGAATCAAATGATAAGAGGATAAGAAGATTATTTTTGGTTTTTAATTATCATAAAATCAAATAAAAGGAAAATCAAAATGGAAAAGGAAAAATCTTTTTGTATTTTTATTTTTAGAAAACAAAATTTGAAAACTTAAAACTTTTATTTTCTTTTGTTTTTCAAACGTTACGTTAATCGTAAACCATTTCCTTCAAATCTACTCGCGACGGAACGGGAGAGAAGAATGAATCTCTCTTCAGCTTGCAATTTAATGTCAAAGCTTCCGTATTTTACGCTTATTCGGTCGTAGAATTAAAGTAATCCGATTAGCAACTAATTTCACGCGTTGTTATATTGAGAGGCTTATTTGGTTTACAACGCTCTTCCTTTCGGTCGAGACGAGGCTGTAACTTTATTATTTTTTTGGTATTTTTGAAAACACTTTAGGAAAAGTGTTTTTGATTTTTTTAATTTTTTATAGTTTTTATAGAAAATATATACAAGGAAGGTTTTCAAAACACAAATTCGAAAAACGAAAACGAAAAATTCACTTCAACCTTCCCCGGCAGCGGCGCCAAAATTTTGTTGTAGTCGTTTTAAGTATAGTTTTTTAACCGAAGAAATGCTTAGGAAAGTATTTCCCCGGGTCGTGTCCCAGCGAAGGTGTGAATGGAATTTTCAATTCCCGAATCGTGAAACGTGTCGTGAATGTGGTAAAAATTCATTTTGATGGGATTATACTAATGAAATAACAAATGAAGCACAATTAATCACTTAAGCACGTAATTCAATTAATCAAACCAAAATCGTAACGTAAAATCGAAAACAAAGGCTTAAACGTAAAATAAACGTAAACGTACGAAATAAAACGCGACTTTTAAGCTACACTACTCCTACGGACTTGGAAATAATTTTCAAAAGTTAAAAATGATAAAAGAAAATTTTGAGAAAAAGAAAAATATTTTTTTTGACTTTTTATTTATTTTTTATGAATTAAAAACTATTTAACTAATTAAAAATTCAAAATAAATGACAAATGCAAATTAAATTTCTAAAATTCTAAAATAAATAAAATTAAAATTTTAAAATATTTTTGGATTTTTCTTGGCTTTTTCTGATTCTTTTGGATTTTTAAGTAATTAAAAAGTATTTAAAATTGATTAAAAATGAAAATAAAATAAGAAAAGTAGCAAATCAACTTGGAAAATTATGAAAATTTCAGGGAAATTCTAAAATATTATTCTAGAACTAGGAAAAATTTGATAGTTTAAAAATAAGCACTGGAAGTGCTGATTAGCTTAAAACTGCTTATTGGAAAGTGTTTATTGATAAGCACTGCTGACCCAGAGTTGACCAAAACTTAAACAGATGAATTTTAGACTTATTTAAACTCAATGGAAAAGAACTTAGGCCAAAAGAAGCTCAGAAACACAGAAGTGGTACAATTCAAGTCAAATAAGCACTTAGGACAATAAGCAGTAAGCAAATCAGATAAGCAGATGATACAAATTTAATGAAAACAGCAACTAGAGGTATAAATGAACTAAAGTGAACCACAATTCTCAGGTTAGAACAACTTAATCACACTAGCAGGCCTATTATTTGAAATCAGCCACTAGTTTTAAGCACCTAAATCTCAAGTTTGAATAAGCAGTCCAAATAAGCTTAGAGATGCAACTAATGGGAGCAAAACACAATCCAACATACTGAGATTTTGAAATCACCAAAAGTACTAACTTAAACTCTTAAACGCTCACTTGATTATACCCTTGAAAGAGTGCCAATACTGATGGTGCAGGGGAGGTACAGGTTCAAACAGTAAACTATGGTCTTATATGCAGCCTAAAATCTACTAAACAAATAAGCTTAGAATCAACAATTAAACTAAAAAACTCAAAGAGAATCTAGCAAAGATATCAATAGACTAAATCTCAGAAACAAAGAAACTTTGATGAACTTATTGATGGCTGTTTGGATGATTTATTTGAGACTAGTGCAATATCAGTAAATGGTTGAAAGCCAAGATTTGACTAAAAACAACCTTATACCAGGTATTACACTTGTTTAGAACACAAGAATGAGTATGAAGCTAATTAGTATTGAAACTAAATCCTTTTATGAAATGCAACCTAAGCTTGTCTTAACCTACAAAATACAGATACTAAAAGCAACCTATGATAAACTATATGAGAATT
The DNA here is from genome assembly GCA_030686995.1 of Artemisia argyi. Lineage (NCBI taxonomy): Eukaryota > Viridiplantae > Streptophyta > Magnoliopsida > Asterales > Asteraceae > Artemisia > Artemisia argyi. The sequence continues at coordinate 48,365,821 of CM060684.1, forward strand.
ATCTAAACCACAAGAAATCTAATCCTAAATGCAAATGAAAGGAAAATCAAATTCAAAAAATGGCCTAAGTGATGTCTGACTACAAAAAGTCAGCTATACCAAATATTAGTTAAGCATAGACTATTTATGCAGAATTGACCTCAAATGAATAACAAGAACATCTGTTAATTAACTGATCCAAACACCCTAGTAGTGATCTGTTAAACTAGATTATGACTTATAAGCGCCAAACTTCTAACCTTATACTCAAACTCAGTTGCTAAACTATATCAAATACCAATGAAACAGTAAACCATAACTAAGTACTACTAGAACTAAGAGATGCAATAAACAGTTAAAATGATGCAGTAAACTCAGAGCAATGGCAACTAAAACTCACAGACCTAGTATCTTCCAAATACCCTTGATTACACTAACTTATACCACAAATGCTAATTCTAGCTAACAGCTCCTACTAAACAGATTAAGTAGATGCAAGTGAGACTAGTTGTGCACAAATCCAATAAGAGAAACGACTTAAACAAGGAAATGCAGTATGCTGATCTACGGCAGTAAGGTAACAATTATTATGCAGACACACCAAATAAGTATATAAATGACTACTAATAGCTTAAGTAAACTAGGATAAGCGTAAATAAACTAGTAAAACAGTAACCAATAACAAATGCAATGAAATGAACTATGCTAAATGGAGACAGTGAAATCAACTAAGAATAAACAAATACTAAAACTAAAACCATGAAATCAACAATAACAAATGATTCCTAAACAAACAATGCAGAATCAATTAACAATAGAGATTAACTATTGATTGAGATTTGAAAATTTTGAAGAGAAACTTACACAATTTCCCCAGCTGAACAGGGGATCATTTGATCTCAAGCCTATCTTTAATAGGCTCCATTAAACTCCACAGCAACCTTAATACCACATAAACAACACCAATATAACCTTGATTCGTCCCTTTGACTTTTGTTTACCAATAGATGTTGAAAAATTTTGAAGCAGAAATTAACCATACAACTCGCTATAAACTATTGGAATGATCTCAATAAAACAATACTTAAAAGTTTAAAACAATAATAAACAGAATGGAATTTCTGAAAATTAAATTGCAAGTAAATATAATGAAAATATGAATTATATTAAAACTAAACAGAGAGTACAATTTTGAAAATTACAATTAACTGTAAATAAAAACTATATTTAAACCTACTCCTACTCCTAGCTAATCCTAAAATCTAACAGTTCTCAATGATGTGAGGGGGGGGGGGGGGGGGCTATTTATAGTTGTTGAGATGAGATGCCTCTAGTATGCCATGTCACTGATCCACGACTCCTTGTGTTTCTTTGAATTCTTCTAAGCCGTTTGATCTATTCCAGATGTTTCCCATCATTTTAGACCCTTGGATTGAGTGTGATGATATTGTGAATCCCCCGTGTGTATGCTCATTGGACCACGTGTCCTGATATCACCTGACATTCCCTGATATCTTCTAGAAACTTAATCATGAGGTAATCATTATTTACTGACAAGGGTAATTTGATGGGGTGAAAGTTAGGGTTCTAAGGAACAGTGATTTTCTGGGTATTTTTGTGAATTGGGGGGCGGGTAATGGTGTGTTTTATTATGGGGTGAGTTGACCGGGTTGGGAGAGGGTTTGACCTGGTTGGTTTGGTGGACTGGGTAGGGGTTACAAAATGGATAGGCTTGTTATTTTGGGCTGGGCATTGTGGATACGGGGTGTAAGGATTTTTAATGGATTGGGATTAGTATTAGATGTAGTGATTAGGATTTAGGAGTAATAATTTAAGGACCAAGGTTGTATTTTCAGAAACTGTAGGGACTAAATCTTTAAATCATCAAAATTTATTCCAAGGACTTGTTTTGTCAATTTCTGAATAGTGAAGGACCAAATTTGACTTTTCTTTGACTATTCCTTCTAGGGACCAAATTTGTAAATATCTGAAAGCTGAGGGACAAGAATTGCCAATTTCCCCAAACTTTGACCAAGGACTAATTATGCAACATGATGAATCTCTGAGGACTTCTAATGACATTCTGAGCTTTCTTTTATTATTAGGCTTCCCCGGCTCCGGCTTTTGACCTTTTTCCCATCTCGTGTTCGTTTTTGTCGGTTTTTCTTTGTTTTTGTTCATTTTTCACATATCCGTACCTGCACATACACAAATACAAAAACACACGTTCTCTTGGTTTTGGTTAGTATTTGGTATTTTTGGTCTGAATTAAGGCCTAAAAAGGATGTGTGATTAATCACTCATCAATATCTTAATTCTCTATTTCAGTATTGATAAGCATTTGAAAAGTCCTTCTTTAAAAAAAACTAAGTATTGCTAATAAGCTATCCATAAGCTCTTCTGAGCTACTCAGTACTTAATAAACCTAAAAAGAAAGTAAAAATTAAAGCTTTAATTCAGAAAGAAAAAAAATAGACAAAAGAAAAATGCAAAGAAAAACTCAAAAAGAAATTGAAGAAAGAATGAAGCAGAAGCAGTAATGTAGGTGGATTATGGTTTAGAATCCCATGGGGGATATTAGGGTATGGTTTAATTCCTGGTTCCTAGTTTTCTTCTAGACTGGATTTCAAGTAAGCATTTGTACTAAGTTTTTCTCATATTAGGTGTTAAGAGTAATTTGTTGTACTTGGTTGTTCATTCCTGCTTATTTAAGTTTGTTTTAGCTTATTATGCAGTGATTAATTAAGTTCATGGTTTAAATTGTTAATTGCTTTATAAATAATCAAAACAGCCCACATAAGGGGTGTTTGGATCAACTGAGTTCAAGGACTCAGAGGGTTCTTTTGCTATTGTTGTTTGTTTAAAACATGTTTCATTAGGGTATTAGTTATCAAATCAGTCATAAAAACTAGTGGTTATTACATAAAAAGTCAAAACTTCATTCTCATGTTCATAATAATCCACTGTTGGACTTTTGATTAACCAATTCCTCACCACAGCTTTAGATTTTGTTAGTATAGCTTAATTTAGGTTTACAATAACTTCATTCAACTTATTTAGTCACAAAATCAGGGATTGAAAGTCATTTTGGTCAAAAATCACAAAACCTTAAAAAAGTCAAAATTGTAGGTTTTTGAAAAAAGTCAAATCTTGGAGGAATTTATGTGAATTTTGTGTTTGATATTATGCTCTGAAATTTCTTGGGATCAAATTCTACTAGCTTAACTACAAGAGTAAGTACTTTTCTTATTTTTAGAAATTTTTCTGTAGCTTGTGTACAAGCTGAAAGTAGACTGCAGGGAGAGTTACCTCCCCTGCACCCAGGTTCTGACCAACTCTTTTGGACCATCTCTGGCTTATCCAGTGGACCCCACACTTACCTCTTGGACTTTTTACTGAGCTTATCAGCTCATATTTTTAGCTTATAGCTTATTTTGGACTCAGGCCTGTTGTTGCTTAATTTATTTGACCCATTTGTTGGCCTGTCTACACACCCCTAAACTGACCCAGTCATGTTTGGTACCCCAAAGTCCAAGACCTCCCCAGGCTTAACCTCTGGGTCCCACTAGTTGTAATTTAGCTTCTTGAGTAGTTGCTAGTCCATCTTTGTAGTTTAAGGTTTATTTTAGATCTTAGCTTCTCAGCTTATAGCTTATTGAGGCCTTATAAGTAGCCTGACCAAACAAGTAGCCTGACCAAATCACCACTTTCATAAGCTTGCATAAGCTCTGTTACTTGGCCTAGGCCTCTGTATTTAGGCTTGTTGAAGAGATTATATACCAGATTCAGTGGTCCAGTGCTTGTTTTGACTTTTCAAGTTTATTTCATAAGCCTGCAACAAGCTTTTTCTTTGTCCCATTTTATAACTCACTGAGCAATTCAGTGAGTTCAAAGCTTTTTCATAAGCTCCTAAAAAGCTCTCCAGTGGACCCCTCTTGGTGAGCATTGGCTTTTTGGAAACCTCTCCAACCCATCTTGCTACTCCAGAGCTTATTTGGCTTTTTGAGCTTATTTTATAGGCTTATATTGACCAAGAAAAAGTCTGCAGGGGTGTTTGGTTCTTAGTGTAACTAGGAATTGCTTATTTGCTTATCCTGAGCTTATAAGTGTAATCCTTGGTACCATTTTAGCTCATTCCAGTCCTTTTAACTTATTAGTATCTCATTTTATCTTTGGTTCCATTTGTAGAGCTTATTTCAAGCTTTAACAAGCCTAAATTTCAACTGTGAGTCTCAAAAGCTCACTGAATAAGTCCTTAAGCTCTCAACTGCTTATTTTTAGGTTTTAAACTTTTTGTTTTCATTAGAGTTTGTTATTTGCAATAGTATAATAGTTTGGAAAAAGAAAAAACACAAAAAAAAAAACCAAATTTAATTATAGTGATAGCTTCTATTTAATAGAAACTATCTTTTTAATTTTCTTTTTAGCTTATTTATAAGCACTCTAGCATTTTTATATTTTTATTAATTTTCTTTTATATTAAAGCAATTTTAGAAATTTTCCCAGATTTTTCCTTTGTCATTTAGTGGTTTTTAGAATTAATTTTAGTTTAATTAGTTATTAATTAATAATTAAGAATTAAATAGCATAATTAGATTTTATTAAGTAACACCTAGTTTTTATAATTTTCCTAGCTTTTATATAAGTTAAAACATTTTTAGGAATTTTTCTAGAATTTCTACTGTTCATTTTCTATTTTTTAGAATATAATTAGTTTAATTAATAATTAGAATAAGAATTAGTAAATTAGTTTAAAAATACATAAAATCAACTTTTTATAATTTTTTAGATTCCTGTGATATTTAATTAGATTTATAAAAATCTTCTTAACTATCTAAGTCTTTTTAGTAATTCTCAATAATTTAAGTCAATTTAATTAGTTAATAAATAAATAAATAGTAATTAATTAATAATAAATAATTAAATAGTGTAAAAATAATTTTTCTTTTTCTAAAAATATTCTTTATTTATTAGGATTGTAAAAAATAATAATTTCAAACTCGTAGCCTTTTTAGTTCATCAGTTGTACTTTCTTTCTCGTACGTCAGTGTACGTTTTTAAGTAAAACGTACGTTTTTAGGTTTTAGATCAATTCTCCTTAATCTTAATTCCAGTAATTAATCACATAGCTTTCCTAAGCTATTTCTGTTCATAATTCTCAAATAATTCTTATCACAACCATTTTCTGTGAATAATTACCCGATCACAAACACGCTAAAGCACAATCCACACCTCGTCGGGACATAACGACCCGGGGAAACACTATATTCCGCGGAGCATTGACTCTAGGCAGTCTGAATTTGTTGACCATTCCTTGGTCAATATAAGTTGACCGTTTGGAGCCAATCAACTGCTCACTTCTGGGCAGGACATTTTGAGACAAAAAACTGAATCTTAGAGTAAATTACACCGTTCGTCCCTGTGGTTTGGGAAAAATACCTAATTGAGTCCCTATCTTTTCAATTGCAACTAATTGATCCTTATAATCAAACTACTGCACACCATTCGTCCTTATCCGTAACGCCAGTTATCTATTTTTGTTAAATACTACATTTGACTTGCACATGAGGGTAAAAATGTCATTTTAGTCTTGTTTTGCTCCCACACACTCCACAACCACGTACACTTGGCACTTGCATATACTTGTTCAATTGCTTTCACATTTGTTTATTTACCAAACATACCAACAACAATATACTTAATAATTTATGTTTTATATTTATGTATTCATCATATATACAATAGCATTCTGAAAAAAGTCACAAGCATTTATCATATCTTAAATAACGAAACTTCATTACCACCAATATTGAGTTAATCATCCTTCATCTACTACAATAAATATAAAAGTTGTCACCAACATTAAAAACATACAACCATCTTACATAAATCTAGTTTACACACACACGATACCATTTGTACTCCACCACCACTGTAACCTGCCACCCAACTACGGTCACCACAAAAATGATGAGATCTTCCACCGGTGAAGATCACAAAATATCAAACCACCACCACCACCACCAACAATAAAGATCACAAATCTAAACATCATATCCTAGCCCAACCAAAAACAAGATCTGAGAAAAAAAAATTAAACAACCTCCACCAAACCCTCATACCAACAATCACGAAACCACTACCAACAAACCCCTATCGCCACAATCACGAAAAACAGTGGACATGTTTTGTTTATTTTTTAGAATTATATTTTTGCCAAAATTTTGGGCATTTGTATTTCTTATTAAATTGGATGAATTGGTAGAAAGCTTTGTGTTTTTTGGTGGGGTTAAGTGATGGTTTGATGGCGGTTTTACTGTTTCGTAGTGAGTTGGTGATGGGTATGGTGTTTGGTGGCGGTATGGAGAGATGCCGACGACGGTGGTCATTTGTGGTGATGGTTCTTGGGTTTTTGTTTGTGAGAAGAGAACAAGAGAGATAACTGAGTATTTTTTTATTTATATTTTTTTTATGTATGGTTGCAAAAGTGGCGGTGGAATGGTGGTGGTGTCGGAGCTTAGCTTCGGTGTTAGTGTAGGTGGATGTGTTTATGTAACATAATTTAATGAAGTATAATTTTATTGGGTATGTCTGTGAGTTAAAAAAAAGGAACGAAACATTGTATATATGTTTGTGTGGCAAATTGACTATTTTACCCTCACGTGCCTTGCATGTGAGATGACTTAACGAACATATTTAACGTCCATTACTAATAAGGACGAATGGTGTACAATAATTTGGTTATAAGGATCAATTAGTTGCAATTGAAAATATAGGGACTCAATTAGGGATTTTTTCCAAACCACAGGGACGAACGGTGTAATTTACTCAAAATCTTAAGAACATAAATAATTGAGTAAATTATGTGAATGGTCCTTATGGTTTGTCTAAAATTGCATCTACCATCCCTAAGAGTTTTAATATGCATTCATTGTTCTTAACTTTGCAAAAAGTAACACCAATGATCCATTGTCTTAACGTTACTTAAATTTGTTTAGTCCCCGCATGTGCAAAGAACATGAGGGTAATGTTACCATTTTAGCTTTATATCATTTTTAAAAAGAATTTGAAAACAGTGTGTTCAAAATGACAATTATGCAAAACAATTTTACACTTATTTGAAAATAAAAGTGAATAATTAAGATAAAAGTGTAAGGTTCGTAAACATATGGGTATAAAGTGAAGATGACCCAATAGTCATCATCTTTTTCACGTTACGACTTTTGCATAACTTTGCTAAACTTTTTCTTTAATCATTAAAGATAAATATTAAATCGAACCATATTTTTAGTAGAGATTCATGTACTAAATGTATTAGAACACTGATCTTTTATCTATTTAAAAGTGAAAACCACACTTAACTAGAGTGGATGAGGCCCTCCACTGATGTTCTATCTTGCTATTGATATGAGGATGTGGCTACATGAGTAGTATAGATGGTGCATAATGGAAAAGGAAATGTAGTCTATGGAGAATTCGTGAATGCATATGGGAGTGTTTGTGACTAAATTTTGCCGACAGTATTTGAATTTGTATTGTATTGTTGTTGTATTTCACATATATGTTATGGCACAGAAAGACTATATTGTGGTGTATATATTGGTTTTGATGTTTAATATATTTTTCACCATTAAAAAAAAGTGAAAACCACACTATATCAGTCTTTTTTGAGTCGTGTTGATATCAAACCCTGCTTGTTAGTGAGCATGTAGCTACCGGTGGGATGCTAAAGGTGGTTGGCTGCTGCCAGCCTACGGCTGAATCTTGCCAGAACGTTGCCTCGCTTGTTCAAGAAATGAAGTCTCTTGTGTGTGTGTGTGTTTATCTTTAGCTATGTTGTGGTGAAATAGTTTGACAATGATAGGTGGTGGTGGTTGAATGGGGTTCGTTTCTTCACTACCTAGAATTGTTGGTTAAGAAAAAGAAGAGTGTTTGTGTGAGAAAAGAGTACAAATGGAGAGAAAAGTTATTTTACATATAAAATTTTCTCACATATCAAGGAATAAATTTCAACCATTCTTTTTTCTGTTGAAAAAAAAGAAAAAGAAAAAGAAAAAGAAAAAGAAAAAGAAAAAGACTACTAAAATTTTAAATTAAAAATTAAATTACACATATTTTTTATAATTTAAATATTTCATAACTGTTTATCGTTAGACAAAACAAATTATATCGTTACAACAAGCATTTAATTATATTTTATAGACAGCCATTTTGATATTCTTTCGACAAACTTCTTTTTGAACGTTTTTTTACATTTTATTTTCGGTATTGAAATCCACATGACATATCACATGTAATTTAACACTAATATCGAAGTTCGAATACTAAACACCTATAATAAAATTGACACAAATATATCAAAATGTCCGTCTATAAAAGAAGTTTATTACAGGTGTTTAGTGTTCGAACTTAGATATTAGTGTTAGATTCATGTGGTGCACACCATTTCTAAAATGCACAAGGTATAAACCCTTGTGGCTTTGTGCTACAATTTAAATTCGTTGAGTTAGCTCATTCATAACTCATTAAAAATTTTACATAGTCGTTAGTGTCGAGTCGGGTCAACCGTGTCTCTCATGCCAGTGTTTGGTGAGTGTGTATTAATCATGGGTTACAAGAGAGGGAAAAATAAGAGAGTTTCCAAATGATGCTATGAAGATGAATCAAGGTCCTAATTCAATAGAATAAGCTTTAATGATCATCCCTCAAGTAAGTAATCGTTCAGTTAGTGATAATTTAGAGTTAGGGTTCATGAGACCAAATTGAGGGTTTTTGTGAGGTACACAATAATGTCAAAGACAGGCACCAGAGTGGAGCATTTCAGAATACGATCTACCAAGAAACGGAAATCGAATATCAGGCAATTTATGGTATGGCTTTTAACATGACTGCAAGCTGGGAAATTTTGAATGATCATCAGAAACGAAAATATGTTGAAATGCCAAAAAATTTCAACACACGAGCCCAATGTAGTGGTACTTCCAAAAAATTGAGGACATCAGAAACCACATCACAGTCGGACTCGGCACATATTAGAGTTGATCTAAACTACGAAGCAGCCTAAGTCAGGTGATGCAAATGTTCTAGTGGTTCCACCATCTGGTCGAGACAAGGCTAAGAAGAAAGCATCATCCTCCACTTCTCGTTCAGAATCTTCAGTTGATGGTGATCCTAATCTTGTGGACGCATTGCTTGCTAAATTCATGCAAGTGGCGACGCCATTGTTTTCGACGAGGAAAGAATCTTCCACTTGGTATTTGAGGATCAAGGAGCGGGAATTTGAGTTGGAAAAGTAGAAGCGTCGAGATCAAGCCGAGTTGGAGAAACTGAAGATTGAACAAAAGGATAAAGAATTAGACCTCCAACAGAAAATGTTTGAATTTCAACAACAAGAAAAGTTTAAGAAAGATATTTGGTTTTACAATGAACCACATGACCCTTTAACCAGAAGACAACTAGCGAATGTGTTGACCCTGAAGCAAAAAATCATGTAGAATTATTATCATTTAAACTATTAGTTTATGTTTTTATTTTATTGTAATTTTTTTTAATTTTATTTGAAATATTAATATAATGTTTTTAGTTTAAATAAAATTGACTAAAACAAAAGTATTTGGTCTCCTTACAACATGGGTTTGGTCTAGGTATTGTGTGGGTAATGTCTGAGGAGAGAAAGCTGATGTGGCGGTGTCTGGGTTGCTTTTTTGGTGTTCCATTACTATTAGGCTATATTTGGCGCAAAGCTTTTTGGGGCGAGGGGTGATGAGCGGTGAGTAATGAGCTTTTTATTTTTTAGTGTTCGTTTGGCATGAGGGCTGTGACCTTTGTTATTTTTAAAAAAAACTTATTTTTTCAATGCTTCTTTATGAAGCTGTGAGCGGTGAACAGTGAGCTGTGACTACAACTCACATCTCACAACTCACAGCTACTGCTCACTGCTTACATCTACTTTTGCCAAACATAGCCTTATTCATATAAGTGAATGACGCAAGGGACCAAATTAAGCCCACTACATCCGGCCTTAATATCATTACTCGGTAGATTAATGAAATAAGATTACGTCTGTTTGAACCATAGTTGTCAGGATCCCGATCCTGATCTTAGGATCTTACGATTTTACGATACTACAAAATAAAAATGATCCGGATCCTATGTAGGATCTTAGCACACTTAAGATCTTATAGGATCCTGATCTTGACCATAGGATCTTAAGATCTAATCTGATCCGATCCTACTTTTCTCGGATAACAAACTAAAAAATTGTAAATTTTTGGATTATTTTTTGTAGAATTTAAAAAACAACATGTTAATCATCTTAAACATTTCATAATCATAATTTAGGATAACATTTGTATTTAACAGTCATATGATTTTGTGTTTTTGACATATAATACTTTGTAAATTTGTATAATATTACAAATATTATTAAGAAAATGACGTTATAGTAGGATCTTAAGATCCCGATCCGATTTTACGATTACGATCTTGCAAAGACTAAAACGATTTTGAGTAGGATCCCGATCTTGAAAACCTGGTTTGAAGTTTGAAGAGGTGGTAAGGTATAGTCATTACTCCAAATTTGTTACCTAAAGCACTGAAAATCAAAAGAAATTACAACCACAAAACACCCCTAAAAGGCTGAAACCACGGCACAAATTAATGCTACTGGGGCCATATTCTCATGAGTTATATCTGCATATAAATGTCAAGTATATCATATAGATGCTCTTGTCAGACGTACCAAAAAATCCAGAGCGCGAAACCCAAAGTAGGGGCCCGGATGGATTTGACAATGGTTGGTAAGACATGCGTCAGATCCCCGTGACTTGCACTCTGTTCTCACGTTTTCTTTGAGAAGAAAAAGAAAGTAAAGAAAACGTAAGTGCAGCTGATGAATGGAGAGAAATGGAGGTTAACTTCTATACATGTTTTCTCAAGTCGGGCAAAAATAGAAAGGGAATGGAAGAAAAAAATATGTCATCTTTAGTATCATGCCCTCAATATATGCTCTTACTTCTATACAGATTAACCAAACTACAAACCAAACACAATCATATTTAACTTATCAAAAGCTTATAGTAGCCAAATTAAATAAAGATGTATATAAAGACCTGGCGTCAGATGAGTTATTTAACTACACTTTTCTAAAAAAAAAAATGAAATCCTGAAAATGTTAATGAGCCAAAAGTTGATTTGAGTAATAACTTTTGTAAGAGATGAATTAAATAGCAATGACTCTAATGAAAGAAATTAATTCTTAAAAAATGAGTTAATTTTATAAATGGTCTCTATGATCTGTCGGGTTTAACGGATATAGTCTATTTTTTTTAACGGGTTTGGACCATGTGGATGCGACCAATAACGGGTTTGGTCCTTTGACCAATTTTTTTGTTAGTTTGACCGTTAAGTTGGTCATGTGACGTACACATGGGAGGTTAATTATGTCATTTCGCATATCCTAAAAACCATCTTCTTTATAAACAAGTGTATATATATATATATATATATATATATATATATATATATATATATATATATATATATATATATATATATATATATATATTATTTTCAAAAACCTGTTAAGTGCAGCAACTGCGAGAACTCTAATTTTGCTTTAAAAAACATGCATATTCATATAAAACATGTATGTTTTTTACATAAACATTAATACAAATACCTGTGTAACATACATGTTCATATAAAACCATTTTGCATTGATATGTTGCACTTAACAGGGTTTTATATGAACATGTATGTTACGTAGATATGTGTATTAAGGTGTATGAAAGAAAACATACATGTTTTATATGAACATGCATGTTTTTTAATGCAAAATTGGAGTTCTCGCAGTTTCCGTACTTAATAGGGTTCTGAAAATAAAAATACATTATATATACGTATTTTCATATGAATAATATCAGTCATTAGATCAAAGATAAAGAAGGATAAAATGAGTGGTTAGGATTAATTTTCACGTTTTAACAAAAATTATATATATTGGATAACTTGGCTAAAATTGTTGGAGCCAATTGGCTACAAAACCCCATCAAAATACATATGAAAAATGAATCAGGGCCACACAAAAAAAAGTCAGGGACCCACAATTTGTACCACATATTGTAGGAAATTGGCTACAATAGAATTGTAGCTAATATTTTTCATATATATATATATATATATGTATTTTCATATGTATTTTGATGGGGTTTTGTAGCCAATTGGCTCCAATAATTGTAGCCAAGTTATCCCCCCCCCCCACACACACATATATATATATATATATATATATATATATATATATATATATATATATACAATGTTGCAAAAATCGTAAATCGGTCCTGAGGCGGTCGAGGGCCGAGTTGCGTTTTCTAGCCGATTAATCGGCCCAAAACCTTGTAATCGCCAATTAATCGGCCGACTTCCTTGTAAATGTCTCCAAGTTCCAGGGCCTTGTAGCTTGAAATCGGCGATTACAAGGCCTTGTAGGCCGTTTTTTGCAACATTGTGTGTGTGTGTATATATATATATATATATATATATATATATATATATATATATATATATATATAAATCTAATTTATGTTAAAACGCGAAAATTAATCCTAACCACTCATTTTATCCTTCTTTATCTTTGATCTAATGGCTGATATTATTCAACTAACTTATTAAAAAATTCAAAAATATTTCGCAAATTCTTCAAAACACGTATGAAAAATTTTTGAAATTTTTTTTGAAATATTTTCAAAAATATTTCTAAATTTTTTTTGAAAAAGTTTCAAAAAATATCTGAATTTTCAAAAAATTTGCGAAAAAAAATTTTTGAATTTTTTTTTTCAGATGTGACGAAAATTCTTTTTCACATGTAACGAAAAAAGAAGTTTTTCACATGTGATGAATTTTTTTTTTTCACATGTGACTAAAAAAAATTTCACATGCGACGTAATTTTTTTTCACATGTGACAAAAAAAAAATTTCACACGTGACAAAAAAATCTCGTGATAATTTTCAATTTTTTTTCACATGTGACGAAAAAAAAAATCAAAAAAAAAATTCGCAAAAAAAAATTTTCTTGAAAAAAAATTTCGGAAAAAATTTTTACGGAAAAAAATTTTCGGAAAAGAAATTTTCGAAAAAAATTTTCCGGAAAAAATTTTTTCGGAAAAATTGTTTCTGAAAAAAGTTTTTCCAAAAAAAATTTTAGGAAAATTTTTTTTCGACCAATTAGGCATTTATAACCAATTCGATTTGATTAACAAAAAGTATTCTCATTACAATTACACCTTAGTTCCTTTGTTTAGTCAATAATAATTATGGTGAAAAACAATCTTTTATTGACAAAAGATTATAACTAGTTGAATGATAACAACCTTTTCGTCCAATGACATTATAAGCAACTAGTTAAACTTGACTCAACAAATGTCACTATGAAACTTTAGTCTAATTGGGTTTTAGAATTAACTTGAAATTGAATTAAAACATGTTATCACAATCATGGACTAATCATTTAGTAATTAACATCATCTAAGCAAATGCAAAAAGGTTACTAGCCACTCATCGCAAACATGAACATAAACTCAGAATATTGAACATTAGAAATCATAATTAAAGTCTTACAAAAGTTTGGAATATGATTACAAATGAATAGGCAATGATTTCCTAAGTGTTGGTGTTGACTTCTTGAGAATTTGACCTCTGGATGTTGACTTTTTGGACTTCCAATGCTTCCTGAACTTTTATGGACGAATTTGGAACTTTTGAGACTAGTAAAGGATTGCTTTGTTATTGGTGTATTGAGTTGTAATAGTTGTGTCTTGAAATGAGATTACAAAGCCTCTATTTATACTACTCCTCAAACCTAGGCTCATCAATGCAACAACTTGGCCTCCAAGGTGAATAGACAGTCCTAGAATAGCAGAGAGAAGGGCCTAGAATCGGGTAGAATGAGATATAAAACATCTTGCAAAATTTTAACGAGCTGACCAACCGTTCGGTAACGGGCTCTGACCGATCGGTTGGTTGTGACCTCTGCGACTAACCGGTCGGTTGGATTCATAACCGATCGGTTATATGTAACAATTTCCCCTAACCGATCGGTTGCTTGAGTTCTGACAGCAACAACTTGATCTTTAACTTGGCTATCGTTCTTTGTCCAAACTTGATTATTCCTAGTCAACGTTCTTTGGAATGATAAAAACTTGGATTCTTCTTTGTGAAATACTTGAACGAATTGAATCTCGAGATGAGAATGACATTTCTTTCATTTTCTTCACTTTTTCTTCTTTTTTCTTGTTTTTGGCTACAAATGCTTGCAAACACACTTTGATACGATTATGGGACAAAAGCATATAAAAATAACCGAAAAACATACGAATAACGCCACTAAAAACATGCACAATTTGAGCGTTATCAAGTCCCCCACACTTGAACTTTGCTTGCCCTCAAGCAAATCTAGAAATAAAATATCATCCACATGGTACTTCAAAGATGTTTTAGAAAAATATGATGCAAATCTTCCAAGTACAAGTACAAGTTAGATCCATCATTTTGAGCTTAGATGGTTGAAACATTGAGACGTTTGACAATACCCAAAGGATTTTCTTGCTAGATAAACATTACTAATCACCTCACGAAAAAGGAATAAGATATAATTCAATCAAAACACTCATTTTTGGGTGAAGTATAAGAGAAATCACACTCATTGCTCAGTCATGATTTAAATATTACCATAGGCTTGTACAAGAAACATAACTACACCGTAAAGGCATAAGCACCAAGTATTCATATCAAAGAGGGCTTTTATTCGGGTTTAAGGCTAAAAAGGGATAATAAAGACTTTCGTTCAACTATCTTATGTAAAACAAAATAGATTGCTGGTGCGAATTCTTGTATCAACACAATGGATGGTCACCAAGGATATTCTTAGATTGCTGGCGCATTGTTATTTCCATAAGAAATCGGATAGTCACTATATGTTATACACTTGATAATTTTACTTGAGTTAAGAGTAGGAATAAGACATGGGATAAATTTATAGAGTGTAACTGATTAAGAATACACAAAATAGTCAAAGTCTACTAACCGAATATTGCTAGCTATTCTAGAACCACTATCATGTACTCTTTAGAACTCCATTCTTGAGCGATCAATACTTAACACTATAGCTCATTGGCTATTTTATTTGATATATACATTGTTTTGAACATAACATGAACATAAAATCACTTGTCACCATTCTATTTTGATGACTTATTCTTAACTTGCTTTGATTGCTGCTTTCGGAATTACTTCTTTCTTCATACTTCATGATTTCCACATAACATCCAACTTGTCATATAGCTAGCAACCAACTAAGACTTGACTAAGGGTAAGGCTAGGCTAAAAAGTGTAAAATCTTTTTGTATTTTTCTGGATTTAATCAAAAGAAAAGATAGGCTCAGAAGGTGTGACTAGGGGTATCTAGCATTAAAAATGAATGCTAACAAAAAGGTTAAATTGGTGGTTAACTAGTTAATGAAACTAGCTAAAAATTAAAAATGGAAGGCTATTTGAGTTAGATCCTAAGATTGCCTCTTATCACATATGCATACTTATATCACAAGAAATGTGATCTCACAACGGTCTCGAAATGATTTACCTCACAACGGTCTCGAAATAATCAAGCATAAATAATGTATGCTATATAAGAAATAGGCTCAAATCCTCACAATTTAGTAGAAAGGGTTACAATATGTGCTAGTTAATGTTATCGATCCCAGAATGGATTGCAATATTAATCAGGACACATCTCAAATTTCAAAAGTTACCATTTTTACCAGTGGATAGATCCAGTTATTCTAATATATTAACCTAAAATCGTGAAAACAACTAGATCACCAGGGCAGCAAAATTTAAAATTAAAATTAAAATTTACGGAATATTCTTATTTACCTATTCGTTTATCACATATAGACTTGTGTTTGTTTGTTTTATGATTGATACAGGAAATGATGAAGAAAACGAACTTCCTCAATGTGATAAACGAACTTCAAGGTATAAAAATAGGGAAATAAGAAAATGAACCGTATTTTTCCTTTGTGGTTCTTTATTCCAAGTGTCCAAGTTTTCTTCATCATTTCCTGTATCAATCATAAAACAAACAAACACAAGTCTATATGTTTTATTAAAATTAGTGAAACACCCCCACACTTAAGTTCAACCAAGTGGTTTAAACTTTGGGGTATAATCACTGAAATAAACTAAGAATTAAAAATAAAATAAGAAACATACAGGTTGCCTCCCGAGAAGCGCTTGTTTTATTTATGAGTCATCAGCCTGACTCAAACTTCGCAAGAACTACGTTGATGCGGTTTGGGATTTCCTCTTCAGATATTTTGGTACGAACAATACGTTTTCTACCACAATTCCTTATCTAGTTTCATCTATATCTTCCAATTCGACTTTTTCCCATGCTCTAGGAAGAGCGTCATAGATAAAACCTTTTCAATGGGCCCATGGTATATTTTCCATATGAGGTGCCATGAATGTGATAGCTTCGTATTCAGATTCGGATGGATATTCAATAGAAATTTTGCTCATTTGCTCCTTCTCATAATACAACTTAATGCGGTGACCATTAACAATGAAACTTCCACCATGCTTGTCATAGAAATTGACATATCTAGATGGAAATCCATGTTTCACTATATACGGTCCCATCCATTTGGGTTTGAGCTTAGGAGCTTTGAACTTGTATTTCATATTGAAAAGCAGAACTTTATCTCCAGCTTTGAATTCTTTTCTGATTCTAAGCTTTCGGTCATGATAAGCTTTGGTTCTGGCTTTGTATAGCTTAGAATTTTCATAGGCTTGGAGCCTCAATTCATCGAGTTCCTGCAATTGCAAGAATCTTTTCTCTTCAGCTATTTTCAGATCGGGGTTACAATTTCGTAATGCCCAGTAAACACGATGTTCGATTTCGAACGGTAAATGACATGTTTTTCCATAAAAGAGTCTGTATGGTGTTGTTCCAATTGGAGTTTTATAAGCCGTACGAAAGGCCCATAGAGCGTCATCGAGTTTCCTCGACCAAACAGAAGGATTGTCTTTAACCGTTTTTTCGAGTATTCTTTTTAATGCTCTATTAGTATTTTCGACTTGTCCACTGGTTTGTGGATGATATGCTGTAGCAAAACGATGATGAACTCCATATCGTTTCATGATTTTCTCCATTTGTTTATTACAGAAATGGGTTCCTCTATCACTTATTAAAGCTTTAGGGATTCCATATCGAGCAAAAAGCTTTTTGAGAAAATTGACAACAACTCGTGCATCGTTTGTGGGTAAGGCTTCAGATTTAGCCCATTTGGAAACATAATCGATTGCAACGAGAATATATTCATATTTGTGGGATTTAGGAAATGGTCCCATAAAATCGATTCCCCAAATATCGAATATTTCGCAGACTTGAATGCTCTTCTGAGGCATTTCATCTCTACGAGAAAGACTATCGGATTTTTGGCACACATCGCAGTTTTGAACAAGAGTATGAGCTTCTTTGAAAATTGTTGGCCAATAGAATCCAGCATCAAAAACTTTTTTAGCTGTGGTGGTAGGACCGTAATGTCCCCCTGTTGGGCCATGATGGTATTCATCAAGAATTTTTCTTGTTTCTGCTCCAGAAACACATCTTCGGATCATTCCATCGGGACATATTTTGAAAAGAAAAGGTTCTTCCCAATAATAGTGTTTTAAATCCGAAAAGAATTTACTTCATTGAGCATGAGTTAATCCTTTCTTGAGAATATTTCCACCAAAATAATTTGCAAAGTCTGCAAACCACGGTATTTCCTCTTCATCAATTTTATCGATGGTCATAAGAGTTTCATCGGGAAAATAATCATCAATTTCGTCTTCCTTTAATTCTTCCAAATTTGGGTTCTCAAGACGAGACAAATGATCGGCAGCAAGATTTTCTGCTCCTTTCTTATCTTTTATTTCGATATCGAATTCTTGGAGTAGTAAAATCTAGCGAGTAAGAGGCGGTTTTGCATCTTGTTTAGCAAACAGATATTTGAGTGCTGAGTGATCGGTGAAAACAACTGTTTTGGAAAGCATGAGATAAGATCTGAATTTGTCAAAAGCAAAAACTATGGCTAATAATTCTTTATCCATAACCGTATAATTTTGTTGGGCATTGTTAAGTGTTTTGCTAGCAAAGTATATAGGACGAAAATGTTTTCCTTCACGTTGTCCTAAAACAGCTCAAACAGCAAAATCACTTGCGTCGCACATAAGCTCAAAGGGCAGTGACCAATTAGGTGAAACCGTAATCGGAGCACTCGTCAATTGACTCTTTAGTGTTTCAAAAGCTTTAATGCAATCTGCATTGAAATAAAAAACAGAATCTTTTTCAAGAAGTTTCGTCATAGGACGAGATATTTTTGAAAAATCCTTTATGAAACGATGGTAGAAACCGGCATGTCCTAAAAAACTTCTAACGGCTTTAACGTTAGTTGGAGGTGGTAATTTGGTGATAACATCAATTTTTGCTTTATCAACCTCCATTCCTGAACTTGATATTTTGTGTCCCAGCACAATTCCTTCGGTTACCATAAAATGGCATTTTTCCCAATTGATAACAAGATGTGCAGCTTCACATCTTTCAAGCATTTTGTCTAGATTTGAAAGACAAGCTTCAAAAGAATCTCCAAATACTGAAAAATCTTCCATGAAAACTTCCATAGATATTTCAAGCATATCTTGGAATATAGCAATCATACACCTTTGAAAAGTGGCAGGTGCATTACAAAGACCAAAAGGCATACGCCGATAAGCATAGGTTCCAAAAGGATATGTGAATGTGGTCTTTTCTTGATCAGAAGGATCAATGGGAATTTGGAAATAACCTGAAAAACCATCGAGGAAACAAATGTATTTGTTGCCTACTAATCTTTCAAGCATTTGATCCATGAATAGGAGAGGAAAATGATCTTTCCTGGTGGCTTTGTTCAATTTTCTATAATCAATACATACTCGCCATCCAGCGACTATTCTAGTAGGAACTAATTCATTCCGTTCGTTGGTCAGTACAGTCATTCCTCCTTTCTTGGGAACATAATGAACAGGACTTACCCAAGGACTATCTTCTATGGGGTATATGATTCCAGCGTCAAGAAGTTTAATGATTTCTTTCTTGACAACTTCTTTCATGTTGGGATTGAGTCGACGTTGTCTTTCAACAACAGGTTTAGCACCTTCTTCGAAATTGATTTTGTGTTTACAGAAATCAGGACTAATTCCTGGGATATCAGAAGTTTTCCACGCAAAAGCGCGTTTATGCTTCTTAAGAACTGAAATTAGTTTTTGTTTTTCATCATCTTTGAGCAATGAAGATATGACTACAGGAAGAAGTGAATTCTCCTCCAAGTAAGCATATTCGAGATTATTTGGAAGTGGTTTAAGCTCAAGATCGGTGGGTGGTTCTTGAAGAGATGTCTTGATCCTCAATTGATCATTAATCATAATTTCTTCGAAATTCACGTCAACTATTTCTCCTTCCTTAACTTCATCATCTTCTTCAAATTTAACTTTGATGAGTTTGTAAATACTCATCATTTTATACAAATCTGAACTGTCAAAACATCCAAAAATACTCAAATATGCATCATAATACTGAAAATATCCCAGAAGTGTGTTTTATATGTTTCAGATGCAAAATAATCAAAAACAAATGAAAAATGAACAAAGTTTGCATAATTGGCAGTTTCAGTCCCTCAACTTTCAAAACTTGTCAAAACTAGTCCCTGGTTATTCTAAAAACATGAAAAACTCACCAAAGGTCCTTTTAAATAACAAATAAACATATTTAGTCCTTTGATGTAAAGTTTCACAAAATTGCAAGTTTAGTCCCTTAACTTTGCAAAATTGACAAAAATGGTCCCTGGGATGTAAAAACTTTAAGAAAAATAAATTTTTGTCCTTGTACTAATCTTTTATGGCAGGAATGGTCCTTGATTGGAAAGTTTGGAAAAATTACATGTTTGGTCCCTGAAGTTTGAAGATTTGTCAGAAAAGGTCCCTGGTTATTTAAAATTGGAAAAATGGCATCTATGGTCCTTATATTATTCAAACTTGGCAAGTTTCACCCTTGCAAGTACTTTGGGGTAGTTACATTTTTAGCCCCCCAACTTTCGGATAATTGCAAAATTGGTCCTTGTTTATTACTTAAGCAAACCGGACCCTTATAAATATAAAACCCCAATCCAAATCCAAACCAAACAAACCAAGCCCAAACCCTTACCCTTGGCCCAACACATACCCAGCCCACACCCCTTTAAATATTACCAGGGGTTTGACCCCGCCAAACCACCCTTACTGTTCATCCTCCTCCTCCATCTCTGAAACACCAAACCACCCTCCACCTCAGTGGTTTCACCCTACCCCAACTAGCCTCTCCACTTCATCCCCCTTCATCATTTCACTCCCACCCACAATTAATGCTTCCCCACCATGAAACCTTCACTGTAGCACCAATACAACTGGTTTTGCTACTAAACCACCCCAACTTGGCTTAAAACTTTCCAAACCTGTCCCCCACTCCACCACAACATCCCAAAAATCCTTAATTGCTCTAAAACGGCCACACGCTATCATTTCTACTTTTTGGCACCAAAAGTAGTTTAAACGGATGGGATTGATTTCAGTCATCCAACGGCCAAGTTTATTGATGGGATTTGCTTAGAAGATGTCTCCAAACCCTAATGTGAGCCTATAAAAGGAAGAGAAGTGTAGAAGACCAATATATAGTTTATCTTAGCTTAATCAATCTCGTTAAAATTGTAACTTGTTATTTCAGTTAATTCTCAAGGTTTTAGGCATTGTGTTAGTTAATTCAAGTGTAATCTCAACTTTTCTGATATTCAATTTCAAGGTTTAATTCATATCTCAGTTTGTGCAATTTTCATTTTCATTTCAAATTTCTTAATAAGCTGTGTTATTGTTATTGTTAGACTATAAGGACTCTTAAGCATACATAAGCTCCCAGGAAGCTCATTGAAGCTTTTAGAAACCTTAAAACATAATCTAGTTATAAATAACTCAAAAATACAAAAACAATCAATGAAAGTCAAAGTGGCATGTTCATGGTGTTCATACTTGGAGCAGGGTAAATTATGGATTGCCCTGGGTTAGTTGCCTTGTGGAAGGCTTATAAGTTGGATCTGAGTTCTTGGTTCTTGGTTAAAAAGCTTGGAAGGCAGTTGTAAGATCATCTCTTTCACTTCAAACTTATATTTAGTATTATGATGTTCTTTGTTTGATTTTTCTTGTTCATTTAATCTTTAATATAGTTGAGTAGTGTGCTTGGATCATTAGATTGGTTAAAACATGTCTCATACTCAGAAACTTAGTGAAACAGTCTCAATAAGTAGTGTTTGGATTTGTGTTTTGCTTTAAGATCAAGACTGCTATTGTTGTTATTCCTTGTTCATTCAAGTTCCTTAGTGTCACTTTAACTCAGAACAACCATTAAATACAGGCTTAGTTCACCACAAAGTCAAATCACACTCAAATCCACTCACAGTTCAACTGTGGATGAATTTGAGTCTCAAATCTTGTGAATCAACTAAAAACTAGTTTAGTTTAGTGGATTTGGTTTGCATTAGGCTTAATAAACCTCTAATAATCACCTGTGATCAATCAAAATCCATTTTAGTCAACTTAGCTTACTATCTAAAAAAGTCAAAATTGCATACTTAGGCAGAAAACCAAATATTCAAGGATTTTTTTAGAATTTTGTGAATTTATTCAGGCCTTCAAACTTTCAGAGGTTAAAATCTATCACCTAAGCTTCAAGAATCCAGGTTCAGCTTATTTGTGGGATTTTTATTGTAGCTTATACATTAGCTTATTTTGACCTGCAGGGCAAACACATGCCCTGTGCACAGGTTTTAACCAAAATTCCCAAGACCTTAGCTACTTCATTAGTGGGCCCCACCCTTAGCTTATTGGCTTTTTGGAAAGCCAAACAACTCATCTTGATAGATCAGGGCTTATTTCACCAATTAGAGCTTATTTGATAGGGCTGCAAGTACCTTTAAGATTGATCATTTCCTGAGTACACTGAGTGACTCAGGTGTTGAGCCCAAGTTCCAAGCCTTACACAGATCTCAATAATAAGCCATAAGCCTAGCTTATTGGCTTATTTCAAAGCTGACCAGTCCACCTTCAAGGTTCAGGACTTATTTTGGACCCCCTTCACTTCTGTGGACCCCACAGAGGTCAAAAGTTCATGTATTTGGCTTGTTTTGGCCTTGTAGTGTGATAAGTGCTTATTTACTCATAACAGCTTATCCAAAGTGCTTATTTGTGAATTTTGTCTTATTTCAAGTTGATATACATCTGTGGTAGCTTATTTGTTCATTTGAATAGGTTTTCACAAAATCACAAGTCCTAATAAGAATAAAATTCCAACTGTTAAGCACTTGGGGGTGCACATAGCTTAATTTTAAGCTATTCAAAAAGTAATTTCACAAAAAGTTCTTATTTTTAACTAATTTTCATCTGTCAAAAAAAAAATCCACCAAAAACCAAATATAAAATTAGTGATAGCTTCTATTTAATAGATTCTATCTTTTTCATTTTTCTTTTCAGCTTATTAATAAGCACTTCACCATTTTCATAATTTTCTTAATTTCTTGTCACCTTTAAGTATTTGTAATATTTTTTTTAGATTTTTCTCTTTAAGTTTGATAATTATTAGAATTAAAAATAGCTTAATTAATTAATTAGGTAATATTAGTAATTAAATAGTTTTCTTAAATTTTAATTTATAACAGTAGGTTTTTATATTTTTCCTAGGTTTCATAAATCACTTAATACTTTTAGAAAATAGATTTTTAAGTTCTACTGTTCATTTCCTAATTTTCTTATTTAATTTAGTTAAAATAGTTTTTAATTAATTAATAAGTAAATAATTAGTAAAATAGTCTAAATATAATTTTTAGAAACTTTTTATAATGTTTTAGGATTCCTGTGATGGTTAGTTAGTTTTATAAATTTTTCCATAATTTTCTAAGTCATTTTAGTATTATTGGTAGTTTAAAATAATTTAAATAGTTTAATTGATATAATTAGTTTTTAATTAATAGAAAACCCATAAAAAGACAATTTTTTTTTTTTAACTTTTATACTTTCTTCAAGTTCATTTTAAGGTTTAGAAAATAGTTTTGCAAGTTTTCAGTTTAATTTGTAGCCTTTGTCATTTTTAGTTTAATTTAAATTAGATTTAAATTACTTTTTAAATAGTTTTAATTAATTAATTAGTATTTAAATATTAAAATAATCAATTAAATAATTTCATTTTCATTTTAAATTTTCTTTTTATTTTAAGTTTGAAAAGTTTCACTTGCACCCCCTGTAGTTTGTAATTTGTTAAACCCCACAATCTGATTTTCCATTTTGTGCTTTTTTGATTATATCTGTATCTCTGTTATTTTTTATATCATTCCATATTGTCCAAATACCAAGCAATCAGTAGTATAATCATTCCCCAATCATCTTGGTTACTGTCCTCAGTGCCACTTATTCCCATAAACGTTCAGAATACAATTTCAATCTCGTTGGTACTTAACGACCCGGGGATTTCCATGTACTTCCACGGATTATAAACACTTGACTTTTCTCTCCCAGGTGGGCCTATCAACTGCACACGGTTGACTGGTTGGTTTGGGAGGAGTCAAAATTTGGCACCGCTGCCGGGGAGGTTGTTGCGTATTTCAAAACGTTTTAGGTTTAGTGGTTTTCAAAAACCCTCCTGTACAAATATCACCACTTTTTAAATTTTTGTGAAAATCAAAATCAAAACTGAAAAAGTTCATTAACACTTTTCCTGAAGTGTTAGCAACACCAAAAAAAAAAAAAAAAAAAAATCAAAAACAACAAAACAAAATGTGAAGTTAAATTACTTCGTTATCTTTAAGATTACAACCTATACAGTTGGTATAAGGTAAGTTCTGACATTAAATTGCGAACTGAAGAGGGATCCATTCATTCCCTCCCGCCAGCCTGCGAGTAATCTTAAAGGAACGATTTCGGTTAACGAATCAGTTCTAAAAATATTGTCCAAGTTTTTCACCCATACACGAAAAGCCAAAAACATTTTACTGTGAATATAATTACATAAAAGTTTACCACCGCAAACCAAGGCAGAACACCTACCAACTGGGGGTGTGAACATAATAAGTTCCCAAACTTAAGATAAAAACTTGCCATTGTATCTCTGTGGGTGGTGTACCTTTTTCAAAGAAGCCATTCACTTGTGATTATTGGATTTAAGTTCACTGTGGTTTTGCCTCGATCTTGTTTTGAAAATTGATTTTAGTGCATGCGCACTCGTTCACAGTCACGATGTAATCGTCATTGAAACGTAACCGAGTTACGTACTGTTGAAGAAGAACACACATTAAAAATGAACGACAAGCCCCTAATCCCTCCCAAGGAGGAACCAGTTCCTGACACCCGAACAATGGAGGAACTGTGTCAACCTACCATGCACAGGAGGGGTGGACCCATTGCACCACTTACAATTGAAGCCTCGGATTTTGGACTAAAACACAACATGATACAACAGGTCCAGAATTCATGTCAGTTCCACGGTTTTCCGGGTGACGATGCTAACAAGCATCTCGATAAATTTTTAACCGTCACCCAGAGCATGAAACAAAATGGCGTCACCGAAGACGGCCTGCGTTTATACCTGTTCCCATATTCTCTCACTCATCATGCGACTTCATGGTTCGATCGACTTCCTAAGAATTTGATCCATACTTTTGATGAGATGGTTACTAAGTTCTTGGCTAAATACTTTCCACCATCTATGGTTACAAAGTTGAGAAACGATATTAGTAACTTCAGACAGCTTCCCGACGAGTCCTTATTTGAGGCATGGGAACGCTACAAAATTGCTATTGATCGGTGTCCCAATCATAACATGCTTCTTGTCACCATTATTGATACCTTTTATAATGGTTTGACACTTCGTCATCGTGACACCATCAATGCTGCTGCTGGGGGGGGGGGGGGGGCACCTTTATGAAAAGGACCCCTGAAGAGTGTTATGACTTAATCAAAAACATGACTGCCCATCACAATTTTTGGGACTCCTCTGCAGAGAGGAATGACTCATGTAAGTCAGTCACTCCGACAAATAATGAAATAGCTGCCCTTACCAAAAAATTTGATGATTTGTCTACTGCGGTTCTCCGAATTCACCAGACAAATCACAATCAGCAGAATAAAACTATCAGTTGTGAAACCTGTGGTGGTCCACACCCGTACCATGAGTGCCCAGCCTCTGATGGCTTCACTCAAGAGAACATATTCGCAGCCCAAGGTTCCTACAATACGGGAGGTAATTCTTACTAACCGCAAGGGGACCGAAATCTGTTGAGTTATCGTTCCAATAATTACATTGGACCGCCGGGATTTAATCAGTCCCAGAACCAAAATGGTGAAAACAGAAACCATAACTTTAACCAGAATCAGAACCAGAACCAGAACCGAATGAACCAAGGTTTTAACAACCAAGGGAATTTCAACTCTGGTCAAAACCAGGTTCAATAAAATCAAAACCAAGGGAATTATAACCGAAATCAAGGTCAGAACAATTACCCTCAGGGTAATTTTCAACAACAAAACCACTTCCAGGGTAATAACAACCAGCAACATGGGAATTTCCAGAACAATCGGGCTCACAATTTTCCAAATCAAAATCAAGCCATTGTTCCAACTGGACCATCATCTGACGAGTTATTAAAACAGTTTATGAAATCCCAAGATGAACTGAACAAAGTGCTGGTCAGTCAGATCTCTGAATTGAAGAAGTCTTTAAATGATCGACCCTCGGGCTCAGGTATTTTACCTAGCGACACGATCGCTATTCCGAGGGGCGATGCAAAGGCGATCACCACAAGAAGTGGAGTTTCTTATAAAAGACCCACAGCTCCTTCTACCACTTCTCCTATCCAGGTAGAGGAATGTGATACCGAGGATACTACGGATACGGTACTTCCTACTAATAACGGAGGTACCAATGACATCCCTTCTCCAGTTGTCCTGGTCCCGACTCCCCCTAAAAGAGTCGCGTTTGAAACTCCCGAAGGTCTTGTTGAAATCCCAAAAGCCAACCCAAAACCATCGATTCCATATCCCTCACGATTGCAAGATCAGAAGCTCCGTGAAAAAGCTAATCATCAGATGGAAAATTTTTTCCAAATTTTCCAAGAGCTACACTTTGATATTAGTTTCGCGGATGCTCTTCTTTTAATGCCCAAATTTGCATCGACAATCAAAAACCTGTTGAGCAATAAAGAAAAACTGTTTGAGATGGCATGAACTCCACTCAATGAAAACTGCTCTGCAGTTCTATTGAAACAGCTTCCCGAGAAGCTAGGAGACCCCGTGAAATTTCTAATACCATGTATTTTCCCAGGGATGGTTGAGTGCTTTGCCTTGGCCGATCTTGGTGCAAGCATCAACTTAATGCCCTACTCAGTTTGGAAAAAGCTCTCTCTTCAGGTACTTAGTCCCACATGTATGACTCTCGAGCTTGCAGATCGTTCAATTTCACGTCCCCTTGGTATTGCCGAGGACGTATTTGTAAGAGTGGGAAAGTTCCATTTTCCGGCAGACTTTGTCGTTGTTGATTTCGATGCGGATCCATGAGTTCCTCTCATTCTTAGGACGGGATTCTTAAGGACGGGTCGTGCATTAATCGATGTTTTCGATGAGGAAATCACGTTACGAGTTGGCACTGAAGCGATAACGTTCAACCTTGATCAAACCTCGAGATACTCCTCGAATTATGATGCTGAATCGGTCAACCGAATTGATGTCATTGACATTGTATCCGAGGAGTATGCTCAGGAAATCCTTGGATTCGCTGATAGTTCTCCAAGTGGCAATCCCACTCCCTCTTCTCACCCCATAATCGCTAATTCTTCTCCTTCCCTCACTCCGTTTGAGGGAAGTGATTTCGTCCTTGAGGAAATAGAGGCCTTTCTCAAAAGTGATTCAGTTCCCGAAGGAATTGATAACCAAGAGATTGACCCGGAGGGGGATATCTTTCTCCTTGAGAAATTATTAAATAAAGATCCTTCTCCTCTTCCTGTTCTACCTCAACAACTTCATAACGCGAAAATCAAATATGTTGAGAAAAATGATGATTTCCCCGAGGTCGAACTTAAGGACCTGCCTCCTCATCTAGAATATGCATTCTTGGAAGGTAACGATAAGTTACCAGTCATTATTGCAAAAGACTTAAAGGATAAGGAGAAAACTGCGCTGCTTAAGGTTTTAAAGTCCCACAAGCAAGCAATTGCTTGGAAGCTCTCAGACATAAAGGGTATTAACCTGGATTTTTGTACAAACAAAATCCTAATGGAAGAGGACTTTAAACCTGTCGTGCAGCATCAAAGAAGGGTAAATCCAAAAATCCACGAAGTTATCAAGGAAGAAGTTATCAAACTTCTCGATGCGGGATTGATTTACCCTATATCAGACAGTCCTTGGGTTAGCCCAATACATTGTGTTCCAAAAAAGGGTGGCATCACGGTTGTCACTAATGAGGATAACGAGTTGATACCAACTCGGTTGGTTACAGGGTGGCGAGTATGTATCGATTACAGAAAGCTTAACGAAGCTACCCACAAGGACCATTTTCCTCTGACCTTTATGGATCAAATGCTCGAAAGACTAGCGGGGAATGAGTATTATTGCTTCCTCGACGGCTTCTCGGGTTACTTTCAGATTCCCATTGATCCTAAGGATCAAGAGAAGACTACCTTCACATGCCCTTACGGGACGTTTGCCTATCGTCGCATGCCTTTTGGGTTATGCAACGCACCGGGCACTTTCCAGAGGTGCATAATGGCTATTTTCCACGACATGATTAGGAAAACCATGGAGGTATTCATGGATGACTTCTCAGTCATCGGGAACTCTTTCGACTTGTGAATCTTCCATTTAGAAAAGATGCTTCAACGTTGTGAAGACACTAATCTTTGTCTAAACTGGGAGAAGAGCCATTTTATGGTTAAGGAGGGCATTGTCCTCGACTATAAAATTTCAAAAAGTGGAATTGAGGTCGATAAGGCCAAAATTGATGTTATTGCTAAACTGCCTCATCCCACCACTGTTAAAGGAATAAGGAGTTTCCTTGGCCATGCCGGGTTTTATCGGAGATTCATTCAGGATTTCTCCAAAATAGCCCGACCATTGACTCATCTTCTTGAAAAGGAAGCTCATTTCATTTTTTCCCCCGAGTACATCGAAGCTTTTTCTACTTTAAAGAAAAGGCTCACCGAGGCACCGATCCTTGTTACCCCCGACTGGGACTTACCCTTCGAACTTATGTGCGATGCTAGCGACTTCGCTATTGGTGCAGTTCTGGGGCAACGCAAAACAAAACATTTTCAGCCAATACACTACGCAAGTAAGACCATGAGTGAAGCTCAAACACACTATACCACCACAGAAAAAGAATTATTAGCTGTGGTATATGCCTTTGAGAAATTTAGGT
This sequence comes from Artemisia argyi, assembly GCA_030686995.1. NCBI lineage: Eukaryota > Viridiplantae > Streptophyta > Magnoliopsida > Asterales > Asteraceae > Artemisia > Artemisia argyi. The sequence goes on from CM060684.1 coordinate 48,394,361, forward strand.
CTTACTTAATCCTAACCAAATGCATGGTGTATACGGACCATTCGGCTTTGAAATACTTGTTCACTAAACAAGACGCAAAGCCAAGACTGCTCCGTTGGGTCCTGCTCCTTTAGGAATTCGATATACTCATACGAGATAAAAAAGGAGCAGAGAACCTTGCTGCTGATCACTTGTCCCGGTTAGAGAATCTTCATCAGGATATTCTCGAGAGAAAAGAAATTAATGAAACTTTTCCTCTGGAAACTCTCAATCTAATCTCTACCCGGGATGATGCCACTACCCCATGGTTTGCCGACTTTGCAAATTACCATGCGAGAAATTTCGTTGTGAATGGGATGTCGTCCCAACAGAAAAGAAAATTCTTTAAAGATGCGAAACATTACTTCTGGGACGACCCCTACTTGTTCAAAATATGTGCGGATCAAGTCATCTGACGGTGTGTCCATAGCCAAGAAGCCATGGAAATTCTTAAAGCTTGTCATGATAGACCCACGGGGGGACATCATAACCCAAACTACACTGCCAAAAAGGTGTTTGATTCAGGATTCTTTTGGCCCACGATCTATAAAGACGCCCATGAACTTATCAAAACCTGTGAGGCTTGCCAGCGTCACGGGAATATTTCCAAAAAAAATGAGATACCGCAAAACGCCATCCAAGTCTGTGAAATATTTGATATGTGGGGCATTGATTTTATGGGGCCATTCCCGTCTTCACGAGGGAATAAATATATACTCATGGCTGTCGATTATTTGTCTAAATGGGTTGAGGCGAAAGCTTTACCCACCAATGACGCCCGAGTAGTCGTTAACTTTTTGAAGTCTCTCTTTGCCAGATTCGGGACTCCTCGTGTCATTATCAGTGATCGTGGCACACACTTCTGTAATGAACAATTTGCAAGAGTGATGCTGAAATATGGTGTAACTCTCCGTCTTTCTACAGCATACCACCCACAAACAAGTGGGCAGGTGGAGGTCTCGAATCGGGGTATTAAGAGGATTCTGGAGAGGACGGTTGGTGAAAACCGTGCCTCTTGGTCGGATAAGCTGGATGATGCATTATGGGCTTTCTGCACTGCTTACAAAACACCCATAGGGTGTACTCCATATAAGCTGGTGTATGGGAAGGCATGTCATCTTCCGATCGAATTAGAACATAAGGCCTACTGGGCCTTAAAACATGCAAATTTCGACCTTCAGATAGCGGGTGATCATCGCAAGGTTCAGCTAAACGAATTAAATGAACTACGTGATCAATCTTATGAAAATTCTTTCATCTATAAAGAAAAGACTAAGAAGATACATGACTCTAAAATAAAGAACCTCGTTTTTAACGTTGGTGACGGAGTTCTTCTTTTCAATTCAAGATTGAAAATTTTCTCAGGTAAGCTAAAAACCCGTTGGTCTGGACCATTTACTGTAGCAAAAGTATATCCATATTGAACTGTTGAGTTATTGCAACCCGACGGTCCCAATTTCAAAGTAAATGGTCATCGGTTAAAACACTATTTTGGAGGGGACATACAACCAATGGTTGTCCTGGATCTCCAAACTTTCCCCATGGACCAATAAATTCGGGGTCGAGTCAAGCTAGCGACTCTGTAAACAAAAACAGTAGCTTCCTCATGAACAAATCAATTCGAGGTCGAGTCAAGCTAGCGACTCGGTAATCAAAAACAGTAGCTGAACATGGGTTTTCACCCGTGTGTACCACCCTAGTGTGGGGGAGTTACTAACCCACATGTTGTAAATATGTAAAAAAAAAAAAAAAAAAAAAAGAAAAAAAAAAACATGTAAATGGACTAAAATAAAGGTTATTAATATTTCCTTTTCACATTCTAAGTGTCGGTTTAACACCCGGTGCTTTGAATATTGAGGGCAATATTCATTTGTAAGTGGGGGGGGGGGGGGGATTCTCACGAATTCAAACACATGTTCCATCAAGCACCCTTATTTGATCAAAATTTAAAGTTTTTTCACACTTAGAAATGCAATAAATGGTTATCAGTCCACCATGTCTAACCCACATAAGAACTGGCTAATCCAGGAGCAAACGGCTCTTGGTAAAGATATCTCAAATCCGTTGATGGCTTGCAATTTGCCCAAAATTGTATGGTAAGTCAACTCGCCATATCCTAAAAAGTGAAAGAGTTGGCTAGCCCGCAAGACTATGGCTTGTGGTAAAGGCAGTGGAAAAACCATAATTGGTAATCAGCTCACCAAGATGTTGACTTTGTCCATCAAGAGTTGGCTAGTCCAGAAGCAAACGGCTTTTGGTAAAGACAAATCAAATCCGTTGACAGCTGGTGGTTTGCTCAAAATCACATGGTTATCAGGTGAACCATAGTTCTTACTTGAATTGAGACATTTTGGCTACTCCAGAAGTAATGGCTTTTGGTAAAGAGACATAAAATCCATTAAGTTTTCTCAAAAGATTGCTAGGGACTAGCAATACTTTAGTGTGGGGGATTGATTAGTGTGTAAATACTCATCATTTTATACTAATTTGAACTGCCAAAACATCCAAAAACACTCAAATATGCATCATAATACTGAAAATATCCCAGAAGTGTGTTTTATATGTTTAAGATGCAAAATAATCAAAAACAAATGAAAAATGAACAAAGTTTGCATAATTGGCAGTTTCAGTCCCTCAACTTTCAAAACTTGTCAAAACTAGTCCCTGGTTATTCTAAAAACATGAAAAACTCACCAAAGGTCCTTTTAAATAACAAATAAACATATTTAGTCCTTTGGTGTAAAGTTTCACAAAATTGCAAGTTTAGTCCCTCAACTTTGCAAAATTGACAAAAATGGTCCCTGGGATGTAAAAACTTTAAGAAAAATAAATTTTTGTCCTTGTACTAATCTTCTATGGCAGGAATGGTCCTTGATTGGAAAGTTTAGAAAAATTACATGTTTGGTCCCTGAAGTTTGAAGATTTGGCAGAAAAAATCCCTGGTTATTTAAAATTGGAAAGATGGCATATATGGTCCTTATATTATTCAAACTTGGCAAGTTTCACCCTTGCAAGTACTTTGGGGTAGTTACATTTTTAGCCCCCCAACTTTCAGATAATTGCAAAATTGGTCCTTGTTTATTACTTAACCAAACCGGACCCTTATAAATATAAAACTCCAATCCAAATCCAAACCAAACAAACCAAGCCCAAACCCTTACCCTTGGCCCAACACACACCCAGCCCACACCCCTTTAAATATTACCAGGGGTTTGACCCCGTTGACCCCGCCAAACCACCCTTACTGTTCATCCTCCTCCTCCATCTCTGAAACACCAAACCACCCTCCACCTCAGTGGTTTCACCCTGCCCCAACTAGCCTCTCCACCTCATCCCCCCTCATCATTTCACTCCCACCCACAATTAATGCTTCCCCACCATGAAACCTTCACTGTAGCACCAATACAACTGGTTTTGCTACTAAACCACTCCAACTTGGCTTAAAAATTTCCAAACCTGTCCCCCACTCCACCACAAGATCCCAAAAATCCTTAATTGCTCTAAAACGGCCACACGCTATCATTTCTACTTTTTGGCGCCAAAAGTAGTTTAAACGGATGGGATTGATTTCAGTCATCCAACGGCCAAGTTTATTGATGGGATTTGCTTAGAAGATGTCTCCAAACCCTAATGTGAGCCTATAAAAGGAAGAGAAGTGCAGAAGACTGATATATAGTTTATCTTAGCTTAATCAATCTCGTTAAAATTGTAACTTGTTATTTCAGTTAACTCTCAAGCTTTTAAGCATTGTGTTAGTTAATTCAAGTGTAATCTCAACTTTTCTGATATTCAATTTCAAGGTTTAATTCATATCTCAGTTTGTGCAATTTTCATTTTCATTTCAAATTTCTTAATAAGCTGTGTAGGACCTTAAATCTATCAACTTTATCACAAATATAAGCATTAGAAGAAGGAAAGATGGTGACTTGATGTTATGTAAATGTCGTGTATATATGAGAGACAAGAGATGAAATATGGAACTTTTATTCAAATAAAAACACACACAATACACACACAAGCACCCCTATAAATGACTAGGTAAGTGCCTTATATAGTTAGAGAGAAAGGCCTCATGGGCTTTCTAATGGACTTGGGCTTGGACTTGGTTTACATGAATAAAAGGCTTACATTACATAACACATGACATATTAGCTTACCAAGTCCAATGCCCAGCTATCTTAGACAATTACATACTTTAACAACACAAAGACAAAGTTCCTAATATGAGAATGACCATCACTTTTCTATATAATTCTTTAATGCTAACAATCTCCCCCTAAGGGGTGGTCATTCGAATGATGCTCCACGTGATTAGGTCTTCCGTGTTCTTTGTCTTGAACTTTGTGTGTCATTGTAGAATAGTCTTTAGTCTTTGTTCCTTCATGCTTTGTGATCTTTGATGACTGACTTTTCATCTTTCTTTGTTCCTTTGCGATGTGGAGCAATCTGCCTTTCGTCACTTCTCCGTCTGTGGTGGTTGTCTGCCATTCCAACATGCTCATACATCTTTGGACTTTGATATTCATATGCACGTAGTTCCCTTTCTTTCACTTTGATCTTTAGTCTTTATACTTTTTAGATTCTTCTTTTTGGCGTAGAATCTTTCTTTGAACTTTGTGTTGTATAGATCTTTGAGGGAGCTTTCTTTAACTTCCAGATGTATGTATGAGCATGCGGACTCTATCGCCATGGAGGTGATGTGTAGCTGCATGAAAACAGTTAGCAATAAATCAACCGGTACTTGCAGGTTCAAATTAGAGATTGTCAACAGCATAGTGTGAAGACTCCTTCTAACCCTTACCAAGGCCGTTCCCATGTCAGATACTCCCGAGGGAGCTTACAAGACCTACTTAGTAGCTCAATGACTGGGTGAGTCGCTGGGGATCACTCCACGACTGTAGACCATTTGAAACCACCGCGAACACTAAGCGTAACCCATAAAGAATTACCGAAGTGACCTGCTGTTAGGGCTGCTTGATGTTGACCCTGGCAGGAGTTTCCATTCAATCATTGAGAATCACAAATGTGAATCCTCTCATAAATGTTCTGGCAGATTGCTAAGATCTGCGTAGGACTCTAAAATTTACATCTGGTGTCCTTAATGATGAACAACCAGTGTAGAAATATCATGTGTTCCTATGAGATCTTTTGATGAATCTCGGGGCTCTAGACTCGATTAGTGCACATTTGGTTTCCTATGCGGAGATTAGGGAGAGGTCTCCTGCTTCAATATCAACCATCTCTAAGAGACAGGTCGATAGATTACACCGGTTCCCCGTGAGAATGAAACAAGCTCTTTTAAGAGAACTTGAGTGGTTAAGAAGGTTTAGTGCAGTGCGTCACTGGGTCCATGACGTCTTTGTCTTCAATACCGGTGTCACCTTAGTAACAACCAGTAGCATATGAATTGTACCCGGTGTCTGCCCTAAGGTTGAAGATTTGGAGGGCTATTTCTTTTCACCCTTTTTCATAACTTTTCTTTTTAATTCTTCAACCCCTTCTTTCTCCTTTCTCATTTTCTCCTTTTTTCAATCATACCTAAGGACTTCTAATTCTAATCTATTGGATTTGTCCTTGGGTAGATCCCTCCGGCTCTGGCGGATCATAGGACGGTTTTCCCTAACCTTAGTCACCTTATAACTCCATGACTATCCTATAATTGATCACATGCCATAAAACCTTTTTGTGAAAAATCTCTCAAAGTGTTTATGATAATAAACCACATTGTTGACACTTCGAGAGTTTTGCATTTCTTTTGAAGGACTCCCCCTTCACAAGTGCTCATGTAATTTTTAAGAAATTTCACATGCGGGAGGAGTTTGTACTTTTTGAATTGATCCACTTTCAGTGAACATGACCGATTCGAGACACGCTTACATCACTAGTTAGACTAGCTTGAAATTATTACCCGTCCTGGTCAAGTCCAAAGAAAGTCTCTCGATATGGTACATTCTACTCAGACAAGTCCTATTCGAGACACGCTTACATCACTAGTTAGACTAGCTTGAAATTATTACCCGTCCAGGACAAGTCTTTTTGATTACTAACATTTTAAGCTTCATCAATTCATTGGTACTTACTGAGTCGAGCTCTTCTGAGATTCAGTCACAAACTTTAAACATCTTTGATCACATTTTAATCATGTCTTCTCCCCCTCAAAAATAGCATATTGTGATATTTTTGATATCAACAGATTAAGAAAAGGCTTTTTGGAGAGAAAGACAGATTCATTTTGCATGAATTTGGAACAATTTTATTTTTGTACTCCCCCTTAATGATAGCACATTTTAAAATCAATAAAGGGTTTAGAGGGAGTTATCTTGAGCACTAGTTTTGAGAGATTTTGAGAAATCTTTTGAACAATCTTGAAAAAGTGCTCAAGAATTCTTTTTGAAAACGAGTTTTTGTTTGAAGTCTTTTTCGTTTGTTTAGACTCCAACTTTTTGAAGAAGATTTCGTCTTTGAAAAACACGAGTCCTTGATTTGAAATAATCAGAAGTCATCGTTTAAGTACAGGTTTCCTACTGAGGTATACGAAAGCCATTGTGAAGAAACTTTTTGAGAAACGACATGTTTTAGAAAAACATAGTAAAGAACTCCCGTTCAAGCATCTGTACATGTCCGTATCATTTTTGAATGACATTTCTAGAAACGTACAGAATATTGATTTATACGAGAGACATGTCGTGTGAAGAATATTTTTGGATTTTATATTGTTTTTGTATTTTTTAAAATTTTATATTTTTGTATTTTGTTTTTTGAAAAATATTTACAACGAAGCGATTTTGAAAACATTTTTCAAGAAGATTCGAGAAGACGTTCTAGCTCCTCAGGAGTTAGGCTTCGCATGCCAATTCGTCGAACTAAATAGTCAAACCGTTTTTTTGGAAGGGCTTTAGTAAATAGATCAGCGAGTTGGTAATCAGTCTTAACGAAAAATAATTCAACAGTACCCTCTTCTACGTGTTCTTTGATGAAATGATAGCGGACTCGTCTTAGAGTGATGTACGGGATTGCACGAGATGGCTATGGCACTTTTTGAGTCACAATACATAGGTATTCTGTCAAAAGTAAAGCCATAATCTGTGAGCTGTGTCCGTATCCAAAGAACTTGGGCACAACACGCAGATAGAGACACATACTCGGCTTCGGCGGTTGATAGTGCAGTACAATCCTGTTTCTTTGACGACCAGCTTACTAGCTTTTCACCCAAAAATTGTGCTCCACCTGATGCACTCTTTGCTGTAACTTGATCACCAGCATGGTCTGCATCTGAAAATGCTGTTAGATGAAACCCCGAATCCTTCGGATACCAAAGTCCCATGTTAATGGTGCGTCGTAGGTACCGAAAGATCCGTTTAACCTCTTTCAGGTGAAGTTCGGTAGGCTTTGCCTGAAACCGTGCTAACAAACAAACAGCAATTGAATATCGGGTCGACTAGCAGTTAGGTACATGAGAGAACCGATCATGCTCTGATATTTTTTGGGATCGATGGGTTTTCCAAACAAATCAGCACCTATTTTTGGTGAGGTGACCATTGGTGTACCAACAAAATCACAATTTTCCATTCCATGTTTTTTCAAAATCTCTATTGTATATTTAGCTTGATTGATAAAAGTACCACGAGGGGATTGATGTATTTGTAAACCAAGAAAGAATTTTAGTTCCCCCATCATGGACATTTCAAATTTACTTTTCATGTGATTTTCAAAATGTTTTGAATGGTCAGGATTGGTTGATCCAAAAATAATGTCGTCCACGTAAATTTGAACGATCAAAATGTCATCTTTGAATTTTATGATAAACAAGGTGTCATCAACCATTCCTTTTGTGAAATTGTTTTTGAGCAAGAAAGATGATAGTTCGTCATACCACGCTCTTGGAGCTTGTTTTAAACCATAAATGGCTTTCTTAAGCTTGTAGACGTAGTCTGGATGATCTTTTCGATGAATCCCTCTAGCTGACTCACATACACTTCTTCTTTCAGAGTTCCATTCAAGAAAGCAGTCTTAATATCCATCTGATAGACTGTGATGTTTTTGTAAGCGGCATAGGCTAAGAAAATCCGGACTGCTTCAAGTCTAGCTACAGGCGCGAATGATTCTTCGAAATCTATCCCTTCTTCTTGTGGATAACCTTTAGCCACGAGACGAGCCTTGTTACGAATTACAATCATTTCCTCATCCAGTTTGTTCTTCCACAACCACTTGAGGTCAAGAACACGTTTATCAAGTGGTCGTTCAACAAGTTCCCAACTATCATGTAACAGGTATTGAAGAAATTCCTCCTGCATCGCTTTAATCCAAGGGTTTTCTACCATTGCTTCTCGAATGTTCTTTGGTTCTTTGAGGCTGATTGAGCAAATGTAAATGCACAATTCGAGATCGGTGGCAAGTTGTCTCCTTGTCTGAACTAGCTTTGAAGGATCACCAATAACGTGTTCTATTGGATGGTCTTTTTTCCATTGAAACGTAGAAGGGTACCTTGGGTAAAACATATGTGTGTTAGATGGTTTTTGTAACCTTGAAGAAGATTCAGCAGAGTCTGTTGCAAATGGGTTTTCAAATACTTCTTCTTCTTCTAACGCAACATCGTTTGAATTATTTGTTGGTTCTTCTTGAAAATTAGTGTTTTGATTTTGCTCATCAACTCTTGGTAGATCAGTTTCAATAACTGGAGTAGATGTTGATGATGCTGAAGGAGTTGGTGCTTCAACTTCGATTGTTGTAGATGCATCTTGTGATAGTGGTGGTGGTTGATGGTTTTGAGCGGATGCAGCAGGGTGTTGTTGAGATGCATTAGTCGAAGTTCCTCCATAGTATTCATCAAACATTAACTCGAAGAAATTTTCCAGTTCTTGTTCTGAAGGTTTATCCGTGTTTGTTGACTGAGCTCCTTGAGGCACGAGTCCTGAACTGATGTGTCCAGAAGTCTGCTGGTTTGGTGCAGGTCCTAATTCGTTTTGATTAGAAGCCATCGGATTAAGTGCGGGTTCTAGAGCGTATCTCTCAGAAGCCATTTGTGAAATCTCGTCAAACTTCACATTCATCGTCTCCATTATCCTTTTTGTTCTTCTATTATACACCCTGAATGCCCTCGAGTTTTCTGAATATCCAATGAAGATTCCAATATCACCCTTAGCTTTTAACTTCCCTAGATCTTCTCTGTCATTCGTTGGATAGCACAAAGCGCCAAACACGTGAAGGTAAGAGATGTCAGGTTTACGGTTGTTTACTAGCTCATATGGGGTTTTATTGAATCTTGGATGTACTAGGGATCGGTTTTGAGTGAAACAAGCAGTGGCAACAGCATCAGCCCATAAGAAAAGTGGTGCACTAGAATAAATTAGCATTGTGTGAGCAGCTTCCACGAGAGTTCATTTTCTTCTTTCAACTACCCCATTCTGCGGTGGAGTTCTAACAACTGATGTTTGGTGAGTGATTCCCACATCTTCAAAGTAGGTTCTTAACTCCTGATTTGTGAATTCTGTGCCATTATCTGTTCTTACAATCCTTACTGGAGCTTGAAGTAGAACTTGGATACGCTTCAGAAAGGTGATGATGGTACCTGGTGCTTCGTCTTTTGACCTCAAAAACTTTACCCAAGTATATCTTGAATAATCATCAACAATAACAAGAATATACTTTTTCCCATTAATGCTTTCAACTCTCATTGGGCCACATAAGTCCATGTGCAACATATGTAACCTTGCTTCCGAACTAGGTACGGTTTTGGGTTTATATGACGCTCTTTTACTTTTTCCTTGTTCGCATGATGGACATAGGTGTTCCTTGGTGTATTTGAACTTAGGAAGTCCGGTGACGATGTTGTCTTTGGCTAACTTGTTGATGGTGTCGAAATTGAGATGGGATAAATGTCTATGCCACAGCCAGGACTTAGTTTCGGTTGCCCTTGTCATAAGACAAATTGGTGATGTAGAAGCCATTTGGTTGATGTCGATAGCATACGAGTTTGTACCACGATTACCAGTTAAGAGATCATCACCAACCAAATTTCTAATAAAAACCGTGTTTCTCCTGAATGCAACTTCTAAATCTGCATCACAAAACTGCTCAACTAAAAACAAATTGTGTCCCAACCCTTCGACGTAGTAAACTCGAGTGATTAAGAAATTCCCAAATTGTAGATCTCCATAACCCTGAATAGCTGCTACATGATCATTTCCATAGCGTACAGTTCCCATGAATTTCCAGACGAAATTGATCAGCAGCTTTAAATTCCCGGTCATGTGCTTGGAGCAACCCGAGTCGATGATCCAAAGACATATTTCGATAACCTGCTAAGAACAGAAGAGTTTGTATTTGGAAACCGTTTTGAATTAGGTTCCATGGGGTTAGGAGTAAAAGCAGAATCACACTCATCAAAGATTGCAACATTTTTATTTTGAACAACTTCCAATTTGCCATCCTTAAGAGTGAACTCTCTACCCGTCGGAATCCACATACAATACTTAAGATAGTTCCTAGGCATTCGACTAATAGTGGTAGACCTAAAGCGTGCAACTAATCTTTCTATAGATCTAGATCTAGCACTAGGTCTTTTTGGAACATTCTTCTGTTCAGGCGTAACATTCACATTCTTAGAAACACATTCATCATGAACATCATTAATTAAATATTTCTTGCATATTAAACAAACAGAGTCATTACATGCATTAGAACCAGTACTTTCGACATTACATTCAGATGAATCATGTTTCTTATTACAAAGCGATAAATTCCTAGGGTGTTCTTCTACTTCTTCAACTTTATTCTTGCTACTATTCGTAGAAACAGGCGAGACTCTATTGTTCCTTGTATTGCTCCTAGGCTTTAGTCTGCTGCTCCTAGAGGTGCTTTCTAATCCTGTAGAAGGTAAGGCACACACATTAGGATTTATATTGTTGCCCTTATTAGCATCGCTAGATTCTTTAGAATTAGCCTTTATGCACTTGTCATTTGTCTTAGATGTTGAGGCAGACGCACTAGTGGGACTAATCCTAAAAAGGCCAGGTGCTATCACTTTTGGTGTTTTGACAACCGCTTTTCCTTTATCAACAATCTTTTCATTTTCACTTTTCTTGGGCAAGGGTGTTGGAGTGACTGGTTTTGTCAAATTCTTTTTCTCATCGACTTTTGGAGCAAACCTTGAAATTGACATCTTTGGTTTTTGAACCGTGTTTGAAACATTTGGTTTCTCCGAAGTCGACGGTTTTGCAAACTTAGTTTCCTCACCTTTCCCTTTTTGACTTTCAAGCTGAGCCCTCATAAGATCATTTTGCTCTTTCATGTTCTTTAAGGCACGCTCATACGACAATTTGTCACACTTGCATTCTTCCTTTTTTCGATCAAGTTGTTTAAAATATAACACATTTTCTTTTTCAATCTTTATAAGAGCATTTTCATATTTTGAAACAATTGCGGAGGTCTCAGCTTTTAGTCTTTCATCGTCTTGAACAGAATATGTTTGTAAAATGATGGACATAATATCAGTGGTCATAACAGCTTCGAAGAGAGAATCATTTAGGTTTTCCAAAACATTCATGTTTTCACGAGTATCATTAGCTTCGTTTACCAGGGATTTGTGGTCTTTGACAAAGTCGGCCATTTCTTTTAAGAAAGCTTGTTCAAAATGGATTACCCTCGCACTGATGTTATTCAGTGGGATAGTAATTTCGTTTTCAAAAACTTTTTTCTGCTCAATATGAAAACTGGAATGCGAGTTGTTAATATTGATTGTAGTTTTAGAAGCAACAATATTTTGAAGTTCTTGAATACTCTTTTTAACGTCATCCAGAATGTCTCTAGCCTTACTTGTATTAAAAGTGTCGTTAGAAGACATTTGTTCTATTTTTGAAAGAGATTTGGAAGCAATTACTTTCTTAGAAAACATTTTTGAAAATGGTCGTTTTATGGAAAACACAGATGGTTCTTTTTGTGGAACAAAAGTAATTCCCGAAAGTTTGTTCAATTTTTTGTAATCAATGGGTTTCAAATCCTTTTGTTTCATTTTATTTATGCTCTCTTCGACATGTTCTATCATTTGCACAGGGTCCCGAACGACGGAAGGATCATGTTTGGTGTAAATCACATTACCATTATACAAAACATTCTGTTCTTGCTGAGCTTTCTTGAGATTACTGGGGGTGTTGTTACCAAGAGCCACTTTATGTTTCGTATGGTAAATCGGATTAGTTTGATTTGAAATCATTTTCATTGTTTGACTTGACTGACCCGACTTAACCACTAATTCTTCTAAATGTGCAATCATGTGTTCTGACTCTATGATTTCGGCCAAAAGTTTGTCTTCTTTCTTTGCAAAGTCCTTTTTCAGCTCGTCCCTTTCTTTTTCAAGATTGGTATAAGCTGATTTTTGTTTAGAAAGTTGGTTTTGTAAATCAGAAATTTCCGCGTTTAAAGATTTTATCTTTTTGAAAGAATTAACATAAAGTGTATCAAACTTGAGTTGCAATTGTTTTTCCCTTGAAATGGAATTTTGATAACCAGTTTCTAATTCAGACAATCTTTTGTTATGAAATTCAAAAGCTTTAACGTTTTCTTTGTAACTCTCAAGCTCAGCGGTCAATTTAACATTCGCGGCCTTAACATCACGATTGACCTTTTTCACATTCTCAATTTTAATACGACAATTATTCAATAATGATTCAAATAAAGCACGTGTTTCCTCATCATTCTCAACATGCTGTGAAACGAAGCCTCCATTATGATTCACATCTGGAGTTGCTGAAGGAGTATCGCTACTACTTGGCGTGTCCAGGTATGTATCATAAGTGGGTGCTAGCCTCTCAAAATGCTGTTCCTCATGAGGAGACATATCAAATATATCATTTTTGTGACATGTGTTGAAGTTTGATACCTCAGATGGTGCATTGGTGTCATAAACAGGAAGTGTGTCAGAATCCGTGTCATACTTAGCTTCCTGAAGATTCGCCATGAATATGCAATTCGCATCGATATCCTCTCTGTCTTCCATGTCATCCATAAGAGCCATAAAGTCATTCTCCTGTCTCATTCTTTTGTGCCAACAGTAATGCTTTCTGCAAATACGCTGTGTCTTTCTTTTTCGGCTTAGTAGGACAGTTCCTTGCCATATGACCTACACCCTGACAGTTGAAACACTTTACCGGATTACCCTGATTCACATTTCCCAAATTCCCAACTACTAGAGCTGCAACATTTCTATACTGATTACCCATTGCCTGATTACCAACATTCTGACCCCTCTGATTTCCAACAAACTGACCCATCTGATTCCCTGCATACTGACCATACTGATTCCCTGCATTCTGATTCCCTGCATTCAGCATATTTTGATTCCCCATGTTAATTCCAGTAGCATATCCTTGCTGATTCCCATAAACTCCAACCATTTGGCCTCCGTTGCCCATATTGAAACTCGGCTTAGCAATCTGCTTGTTGCGAGTGTTCGATGAAATCCTTTGGTTGTTGTTAGTTGGTGTAGAATAGCGTCCTTGGAATGCCTTTGACAGAAAAGCAAACGCTTGGGTCAATGCTGCAGCAGCTTCATCATTGCCAGTGAATTCTGGTTCTTGGAATTGTGGGTATTGCTGTTGTGGAATAACATGTTGTTGTTGCTGTGGGTAGAACTGTTGTTGGTAGACCGGTGTTGGTTGTTGAATGTATGATGGTTGCATGTAGTTGTTAGTGGAAGATGATGATGGTTGTTGTGTGTTCACTGGTAGCGGTGTTGGTGTAGTAGCAATTAATGCGAGAGGATCATGATTCTTTGCCAATCTTTCTTTCCTTACTTCACTAGCCTCAGCTTGGTTTTGCTTCAGAAAGTCATAGAGTTGATCATAATTCACCTTATGTAAGTCCTTTGTCTGATTAACAATTGTAACATAACGACCCCATTCTTCTGGAAGGTTATTGATGAATTTGATGTTTGTTGCAATTTTTCGAGGTGTCAACTTGTTTCTGATTAACTCATTCATCAAAGTGCAAAACCTTGTGTAGTAGGATTCAATTTGTTCACCTTTAGTGGATGTGAAATTCTCCCATTCAGTAAGAAGTTTGTTCTCAACGTCTTGTTGTCCAATCTCAGTTCCATGACATATCCTTCTAACACGTTCCCACATAGCATAAGCAGTTTTATAACTGTCGACCGCAGCAAAGATCTCTCGTGGTAATCCAAGTTGGATTAAATGCATTGCCATATCATCAGCGGCGATCTGCTTCTTGTCTTCCTCTATGTAATCTGCTTCTGTTTGTTCACGCACAAATGGTTGAGTAGGAGGTGTTGTATTTGGATTGCCTTCAATTTGAACTTGTCTTGGCATAAATGGACCATTTGTAATGGAGTTGATCATTAATTTACCATCAGGCTTTGTTTTGATGTAACGAAGCATGCGGCTTATCCATGGGAGATATCCACCTTTTTCAAGCATTGGAGGTCGGTTTTCCGCACCAGCTGCATGAATGTCTTGCTGAGTTGCCATTGATGAAGTGTAGATTGATAAAGTTGATACTTGGATCGTTTCAACGAAGTAGGAGTTGTGTTTAGTGTAAGTTGATGCAAGTTTTTATGGTGAAAAATTTGATCTAAAACCTTAAAACCTCAATAACTTCTTCTCGGAGCATTTTTAGGCCTCGAAACTTGGGTTAAATGAATAAATTTATTCAACGTGTCCTTCTTTTCTGTTTCACGGTTGTTTTGACAGCTGATTCGTCGAAAACGGAGTTACGGTTCAAAAGTTATGGGGCCGTTTGAAGTTTGGTTGTCAAAAGTCAAAAACTTACGCGTAAACCTTGATCTTATGCGTAAACAGTAATCTTAAGCGTAAAGGATAAACTTAGGCGTAAACAGAATCTTATGCGTAAAGTAAATGTTATGCGTAAACAGTAATCTTATGCGTAAGAAAATTCTTAAGCGTAGAATTAGTAGTTTATGCGTAAGCTATTTGTTTATGCGTAAGATTTATGTTACGCGTAAGGTTAGCTTATGCGTAAGATTTTTTTACGCGTAAGGTTTACAAACAAAACTAATCTCTCAAACTTATCCAAGCTTGAAAGATATCCCGTGTCGAAGTATTCCACAAACTTATCCAAGTCAGGGAAGTACTGAGTAAGCTCTGATCGTTGAAGAAAACTTATGCGTAGGATCTTTTGCGTAGAAGACTTATGCGTAGGATCTTAAGCGTAGATCTTATGCGTAGGATCTTAAGTGTAGATCTTATGCGTAGGATTTCACCTTATGCGTAGGAATCCAGACTTAGGCGTAGAAAAAGGGTTTTAGGCTTAAACTCACGCGTAGAAAGTGATCTTATGTGTAGAAAATGGGTTTTATGCCCAAACTCACGTGTAAACTTGCCAAAAAGTACTGTAGACAGCTGTTGGCTTGTACTATGCTCAAAACTTACGCGTAGGATGACCCAACAACTCAAAAAAGACGATTTTTTCAACCAAAAAACACTTTTTCACTTGTTTCTTTTGATCAAATCCTTCCCAAAACACTTAGAATCAATAAAACTTCAATAAAGTTCACAACTTTAACACTAAAGATACGTAAAAAATCATAACTTTTTGAAGAAAAAGTACACAAATGAATGAAAAGTGTAACTTTTTAACAAAAAACTTGATAAAAACACTCCTAAATCATCGTTAGGCGATTGATACCACTTGTAGGACCTTAGATCTATCAACTTTATCACAAATATAAGCACTAGAAGAAGGAAAGATGGTGACTTGATGTTATGTAAATGTCGTGTATATATGAGAGACAAGAGATGAAATATGGAACTTTTATTCAAAGAAAAACACACACAAGCACCCCTACAAATGACTAGGTAAGTGCCTTATATAGTTAGAGAGAAAGGCCTCATGGGCTTTCTAATGGACTTGGGCTTGGACTTGGTTTACATGAATTATAAAAGGCTTACATTACATAACACATGACATATTAGCTTACCAAGTCCAATGCCCAACTATCTTAGACAATTACATACTTTAACGACACAAAGACAAAGTTCCTAATATGAGAATGACCATCACTTTTCTATATAATTCTTTAATGCTAACAAGCTGTGTTATTGTTATTGTTAGACTATAAGGACTCTTAAGCACACATAAGCTCCCAGGAAGCTCATTGAAGCTTTTAGAAACCTTAAAACATAATCTAGTTATAAATAACTCAAAAATACAAAAACAGTCAATGAAAGTCAAAGTGGCATGTTCATGGTGTACATAGTTGGAGCAGGGTAAATTGTGGATTGCCCTGGGTTAGTTGCCTTGTGGAAGGCTTATAAGTTGGATCCGAGTTCTTGGTTCTTGGTTAAAAAGCTTGGAAGGCAGTTGTAAGATCATCTCTTTCACTTCAAACTTATATTTAGTATTATGATGTTCTTTGTTTGATTTTTCTTGTTCATTTAATCTTTAATATAGTTGAGTAGTGTGTTTGGATAATTAGATTGGTTAAAACAGGTCTCATACTCAGAAACTTAGTGAAACAGTCTCAATAAGTAGTGTTTGGATTTGTGTTTTGCTTTAAGATCAAGACTGCTATTGTTGTTATTCCTTGTTCATTCAAGTTCCTTAGTGTCACTTTAACTCATAACAACCATTAAATACAGGCTTAGTTCACCACAAAGTCAAATCACACTCAAATCCACTCACAGTTCAACTGTGGATGAATTTAAGTCTCAAATCTTGTGAATCAACTAAAAACTAGTTTAGTTTAGTGGATTTGGTTTGCATTAGGCTTAATAAACCTCTAAAAATCATCTGTGATCAATCAAAATCCATTTTAGTCAACTTAGCTTAATATCTAAAAAAGTCAAAATTGCATACTTAGGCAGAAAACCAAATATTCAAGGATTTTTCTAGAATTTTGTGAATTTATTCAGGCCTTCAAACTTTCAGAGGTTAAAATCTATCACCTAAGCTTCAAGAATCTAGGTTCAGCTTATTTTTGGGATTTTTATTGTAGCTTATACATTAGCTTATTTTGATATGCAGGGCAAACACATGCCCTGTGCACAGGTTTTAACCAAAATTCCCAAGACCTTAGCTACTTCATTAGTGGGCCCCACCCTTAGCTTATTGGTTTTTGGAAAGCCAAACAACTCATCTTGATAGATCCGGGCTTATTTCACCAATTAGAGCTTATTTGATAAGGCTGCAAGTGCCTTTAAGATTGATCATAAGCCATAAGCCTAGCTTATTGGCTTATTTCAAAGCTGACCAGTCCACCTTCAAGATTCAGGACTTATTTTGGACCCCCTTCACTTCTGTGGACCCCACAGATGTCAAAAGTTCATGTATTTGGCCTGTTTTGGCCTTGTAGTGTGATAAGTGCTTATTTACTCATAACAGCTTATCCAAAGTGCTTATTTGTGAATTTTGTCTTATTTCAAGTTGATATACATCTGTTCTAGCTTATTTGTTCATTTGAATAGCTTTTCACAAAATCACAAGTGCTAATAAGCATAAAATTCCAACTGTTAAGCACTTGGGGGAGCACATAGCTTATTTTTAAGCTATTCAAAAAGTCATTTCACAAAAAGTTCTTATTTTTAACTAATTTTCATCTGTCAAAAAGAAAATTCACCAAAAACCAAATATAAAATTAGATATATCTTCTATTTAATAGATTCCATCTATTTCATTTTTCTTTTCAGCTTATTAATAAGCACTTCACCATTTTCATAATTTTATTAATTTCCTGTCACCTTTAAGTATTTGTAATAATTTTCTTAGATTTTTCTCTTAAAAGTTTGATAATTATTAGAATTAAAAATAGCTTAATTAATTAATTAGGTAATATTAGTAATTAAATAGTTTTATTAAATTTTAATTAATAACAGTATGTTTTTATATTTTTCCTAGGTTTCATAAATCACTTAAGACTTTTAGAAAATAGATTTTTAAGTTCTACTGTTCATTTCCTAATTTTCTTATTTAATTTAGTTAAAATAGTTTTTAATTAATTAATAAGTAAATAATTAGTAAAATATTCTAAATATAATTTTCAGAAACTTTTTATAATTTTTTAGGATTCCTGTAATGGTTAATTAGTTTTATAAATTTTTCCATCATTTTATAAGTCATTTTAGTATTATTGGTAATTTAAAATAGTTTAAATAGTTTAATTGATATAATTAGTCTTTAATTAATAGAAAACCCATAAAAAGACAAAAATATTTCTTTTTTAATTTTTGTACATTCTTCAAGTTCATTTTAAGGTTTAGAAAATAGTTTTGCAAGTTTTTAGTTTAATTTGTAGCCTTTGTCATTTTTAGTTTAGTTTAAATTAGATTTAAATTACTTTTTAAATAGTTTTAATTAATTAATTAGTATTTAAATATTAAAATAATCAATTAAATAATTTCATTTTCCTTTTAAATTTTCTTTTTATTTTAAGTTTGAAAAGTTTCACTTGCACCCCCTGTAGTTTGTAATTTGTTAAATCCCGCTTTTCTCTGTCTGTAATCTGATTTCCCATTTTGTGCTTTTTTGATTATATCTGTATCTCTGTTATTTTTTATATCATTCCATATTTTCCAAATACCAAGCAATCAGTAGTATAATCATTCCCCAATCATCTTGGTTACTGTCCTCAGTGCCACTTATTCCCATAAACGTTCAGAATACAATTTCAATCTCGTTGGGACTTAACGACCCGGGGATTTCCCTGTACTTCCACGGATTATAAACACTTGACTTTTCTCTCCCAGGTGGGCCTATCAACTGCACACGGTTGACTGGTTGGTTTGGGAGGAGTCAAACTTCCATAAATTCAGCGAACTCTTTATCAAGATTCGTTTCATTTATTTTCTCAGAAGTGGTTGTGAAAGGATCAAAATCGTCAAGTAATGCATCCAACTCTTCCTCAGTGACTTCATCGATTACATCAATGTTAAAACAAGTGTCATCACTGGTATATGGATGTTTCATTGCTTTGTCGATGAGAAAGGTAATTCTATCTTCTCCAACTCCTAGATTGAGTTCTTTACCTTTAACTTTGATTATGGCATCAGCGGTGTTTAGGAAAGGTCTTCCTAAGATTAAAGGTACTTGTCTATCTTCCTCCATTTCTAAGATTAAAAAATCCACTAGGAAAACAAATTTACCCACTTGAACAAACATGTTT
The DNA here is from genome assembly GCA_030686995.1 of Artemisia argyi. Lineage (NCBI taxonomy): Eukaryota > Viridiplantae > Streptophyta > Magnoliopsida > Asterales > Asteraceae > Artemisia > Artemisia argyi. Next base: position 48,413,508 of record CM060684.1, read on the forward strand.
TCAGCAACCCCAACAAGATATTGGTATGTATGGTTGGCTAATCGAATACTCATCTTTGTAGGTTTCAAAGTATTGATGGAAAGTTTAGAATACAACGAATCGGGCATCAAATTAATACTTGCACCGAGATCGGCTAAAGCATCGCATGTGATGTTGTTTCCTAACGTGCATGGGATTAAAAAATTTCCGGGATCTCCCAGTTTTGGTGGAACTTTGTTTTTAATAATGTCACACCCCCAAAATCGGGTCCAGCGGAAGCATACATGTAGCTGGGGTGTAACTCAATTGGTATGACAACACAAGTTCGAAAATGGTTTTCACTTGAATCATTTAGAATAAAATAGTTTAATCAAAAATGTTGAATTTACATTGTTAAAAGTAGTGCGGAAGTAGGCCCTTAAAATAGTTTAAAACGGTCCCCAAATGAATAATCAGAGTCTTCTATGACCATGCCATGCCCTGCCAAAACCTCCTGTAGCGTGCCATTGCTTAAAACCTGAAAATACATGCTAAAGTGTCAACACGAGGTTGGTGAGTTCATAGAGTCTTGTGAAAAAGAATGTAATGCATACGAATGAAGATTTCCCAGCAAAGGCCTCGTAAATCCACTCAGTTCCAAGTCCCGTCATAAGAGACTTGTAACCTGTGTGTTTACGACCCACTGCCAAAAGTAATATGTTTGGTTTGTGTAAACAAAAGTAATAAGATTGATGCAAAGGCATCGTAATTCAGTAATAAAGTTGATGCAAAGGCATCGTATTTCAATAATAAAGTTGATGCAAAGGCATCGTAATTCAGTAATAAATCAGTAATAAGGTTAATAAAAAAAACCATCAGTATATAACTTTAATCGTATGTACAATAGCCATAAGTAAAAAGTAAAGTAATAAGATTTTAGTCATAAAATTTACATTGGCTCTTAAGCTCATGACCCCGAAGCTAGACGTTACTTGGCCCCAAATGAGTGTTTACCAGACACTCTAATATATTAGACATGAAATGCATCCGTAATTCCGTTGGAGCAACCCAAACACGGATGGAGGAGTCACCCTCAATAGATCTATTCACTCACTCTCACTCGTACTTTAATTAACGGTCCATGATAATAAAGGGGACTTGTCAAGACGTGGTAATAAGGCAACTTAAGCAATGTAAGGCATTTAATACTTTGCCATTTACAAAAGTAATTAAAGCAACGTATTCTCCCCCAGAAGTAATTCAAAACGTATAAAAGTATAAAACAAGTATTTAAGCATGTATCTCCCCCAAAGAGTTTATAATGTAATTAAACAAGTAAAATTGGGCTATGACTCACCTCATATGATGGTACAATGATGGTAAAATGATCGGGACAATAAGGCGCGAACACTAGCCGCAACCTAAGATTAGTGAAGATGATCTACTTTAGATCATGAAATGATGTAATGAATTCACATGCACATGATGCCTATACCACTCATAACTTGAAAATACTTGTTATTGTCAAAGTAATAAGTTTTTTTCATAACTTGGGAAAAATAAGTATAACTAGACTTATAAAACTAGTTGTAATATATATATCGTATATATAAATGGTAGTGTTGAATTCCTTGCTTTGAAAACCTTGAAATAATGTTTAATAGTCGTATAAATAAGCTTGTAATAATAAGTAATTCGATGGTTAAGAATTTGGCACTTTGGTAGTATTTCTAGAAAATCTAGGATTTAGTACGTAAAAGTATTATTATTTCTATTCGTTATAAATCCTTTTGACAAACGGTTGGATGTTTTGAAAAGTAGGCTGGGTGAACTAACTTTTTTTCAATGATGTAAATTTTCCAGAAATGAGTTTATCAATGAGTAAATTGGCTCTTAACCTGGTCACTTGGCGAAATGGTTAATACTTGAAAAATTTTCTAAGTGTTTTGCTGAAGCAAAAATATTAAAATCGTCTAAGTTGAAACGCTTGTATCTTTTTCGTTATAAGCTCGTTTTCTACGTTCTTTATATCCCCGGAATCGTATTGACATATACTAATATATTTTAGATAGTTCGGTTCCTCTAGGTTACATCTAACGCCTCGATTTTACCCATAAAAATCGTGTGACAGCTTACTATAATGGGACGGAGGTAGTAATAGTTTTCGTCGTTAAACTTGCAAAAATCATATCTCCTTCGTTATAAACTCGTTTTAATCCGTTCTTTCGCCCACGGCTTCGTTTTTGAAAGTATTTTCTAAATCTCTAGCCCAAAGTTACCCGGAAACCCCTGAGTTTTCTGGATTTGACGATTCGGGACAGTAGGTATATATATACGTTTAAAAATCAATTATAAGGTTCCAAACTAGTTTCTAATCCACCCAAATCACTTCCAATCACCACAAATCTAGTCTAATCCTACCATACACCTTCTTAGGGTGTCATGGGTTCTTAAACTTCATCAATCTAGTGGATCTAACAAGGGTTTCCATTTCTAGTGTTTCAAAGATATATATATATATATATATATATATATATATATATATATATATATATATATATATATATATATATATATATATATATATAAACTAGTATATGCATGAAATCTTGAATGGAAATCATATGTTCATGAAAATAACTTGAAGAAATTATGAAAATGAGTTTTATCAACTTACTTAGCAAAGATTTGTGAGCTTGGATGATGAAAACTTAATAACCTTGAGTTTTTATTTCAAAACCCCAACAAGGAAAGTAAATGATACTTGTTTATAACTTGATCTTCAAAAATTGATGGTTTCTTCCTTGGTTTCTTGCTTGGCCGATCATGGAGATGAGAGGAGGAAGGAGATGAAGCTTTTCCTAGTCTATTTGTTTATGAATAAAAGAAATGGAAATATCTAATATATTTGAGGTGATGGCATTTTAGTAAATAATTGGTCAAGTTGATTAGATATTTTGAGGGGGGGGGGGGGGGGGGGAGGGCTGCACATGGTAGATGAGTATGTAGGAAACTTGTTAATATCTAGTTCACGGAGTCGGTTTTGGTTCCGTTAATCGCAAACCGTAAATTGTTAAGCCGCGAAACGTAAATCCGGGTATCGTAAAAATATGAAACTTGAAAGAATGACTAAACTTGTCAAAATACTTCATAATAAAATATAAAATGAATGGTAAGTTCCATCGGGTTGCTTAAACGCTGTTAAAACTAGAAACGCAGGTCTAAAATGCGTAATTCGCGTAAAACGCTGAACTGGAAAACGTAAAATTTCAAAACTTTTAGAATTATCGTAAAATGAGAGAAAATCATATTTCTATCGTTTATAGTGCTTTATGGACATATCGGGATGCTGGAATGACGTTTAAACTAAAAGTAAATCTCGGACACGGCTTCGTGATTTTGGCAGAAATGATCCGACGAGTGCCAAACTCTCGGATTATCATTAAAATAGTTTAACTTACGAGAATATAAAATAAAAATTCCAGAGATGAATTGTGAAAATGAATAGTAAAAATGAATAGTAACTTCCCGAAATGAAAAAATGAAATTTCGATGTTTGAAAAAGGAAATGAAATTACGAGTTGTGACATTCTTCCCCTCTAAAAGGAATTTCGTCCCGAAGTTCAATTTGTGTTGGTTTCTAGAGTGGTATTGGTGAAAAGATGATAATATTCGAGAATCCCAGCGAACTTTCATGATAAGAATTCGACTTCGCTTCAACTGTTTGTCCTCACGGTCCCTGGTTTCTATTGGTTCTCCTACAAGGTTTAGGTTTGTCATTGATTGGATTCCTTCCAATGGAATCATGATTGACTAATCTGAAAGTCATTTCTTGGGATCTGAAAATGTGAATCATGTTTGTGTAACCTTCGGTTTGCTAACAAGGCTCAAGTCTAACGGCCACTAGGACTACTCGGTCTGAAATATTAAATAGTCCAGTGTATATTGGGTTTAACTTTCAGAATTTTTCTGAATGGTATCATACCTTTCCTAGGCAGAATCTTTCAACACAACCCTGCCACCAACCTGAAATTTAAAGGGTTTACAATTTATCGAACTTGTAACTGATTCTTGATTTGTAGGAAATTCCAGGTTATTTCATGAATGCTTACGGGACTAGTGAGTTGGGCTTTTCCAAATTTCACTCCGTCAATGGATGTTGGCACTTCGACCATTGAGTGCTTCAAATGATGTAGTCTCTAAGCTTGTGTGGTAACTATGGTTATAAAGGAATCTGATTTATGGCAAATGGTTAATCCAACCATTTCTAGAGTCAATCACTCATGTTCTGAGCATATCTTCCTATGTTTGAATCGTTCTCTAATTTCTGACCATTGGTCTGCAGATAATAAGTGGCGTAGTTCCAAAAGTATCTTAATGAAATCGCTAGGAGTTTGAGGTGAATCAAATTCCTCTATTAGGAATAATTGAAATGGATATCATGAATCTTGTGGAAAAACTTTCAAGGTTAACTCTGTCAAAGGGTGTTGTTGAAAATAATAGATTAGGATTAGGATAAGGTTGTGATCCTCCATAGGATGTCATGAATCGAGTCTTTCTCCACCTACGATGCTTAGTCTCCATTACTAAGATTTTCCCTAAGCTCTATGTCATTAAATCACCAAATCTTAAATGTATAAGTGATGTAATATAGTGATTGATTTTCAAAGTTTGTTTTGAGATTGTGTGTTTTGTTCATAAACCTTCCCTGAATAAATGAATTTACAACTTTAAGCAAACGGATTTCCAAGTAACATTTTTCTTGATGTTTCAAAATTTAATAGTTCTGCAAGATAGGACAGTTTTCAACATAAGGTGGATAATATGATTTACCAAAGATCGATGTTTAAAATTTCCTAACAATTCAATAGTTTTGTAAAGGATTAACCAAAAGGAATTTGCTTATCAAAATAAGTGTCTCAGAAAAGTATTTCTTACAAGATATATGTTTTGTATAAATGTAGTTTGGAGAAAAAGCCATTTAAAATTGAAAGTATTAAGAGGATAAAATAGCCAGGTATGTATGTCTGCACAATTGCATAGGTGTCTAACATGTTTGAATAAAGTCTATTGGTGAGGACATGTTCAATCTATAGTCTCGGTTAAGAGGTTGGATTTATCTCTATGGTGTTGCTTAGTGAGCACTCGTATCTAAACGAATCTTGTAATTCAGTCAAGCCAATACTTTCTAGATGATAGAATTTTTGGTGATTAGGCCAGTGATAGTGGTTCGAATAGTTTTGTGATATCCTGAGATTTCTGTTGAGTTTTGAATGGTCTTAATGTACCGAGAGATTCTCCTTATAGATGGTATGGAAAGTCTTTCCTAGGGAGGTCATTGATAATATCCACTTATCAATATAGGGAGTAATGAGTGATGAGTGGCATAGGAATCTATATAGTGTCACCTAATTCCTTATATATATGGGGATGGGGAAAGGAAATGATAGTGATGGTGAGAAGGGAAAAGACTGTGACAACTGTGACAAAACGAGATTGTGATAAAAGAAAATATTGTGGTGTAAGTGTATCGTGCATAGACGTGAATGTTCATGAGATGAAATGACCAGTTGACGTGCTTCCAAGCGGCGGTTCACGAGGTGATGAAAAGTATGAATATTCTGACAACGAGAGTATACACACACATAAATGAAACATTTGGAAAATGAGTTGAGAATTTATTCCAGACAAAATTTTATTATAACTATTCTCAGTGTTGCAAAATTCATCTCTGAGTCAGACATAGGTGGTCAGCCTATATCTCACTATCCCGGGTTGAATATAGATGACCAGTCTATATTTCACCGAGGTTCCATGAATTTTGAAATACTCAGCTCAGTCATACTAAGAGTATATCCTTCAATAATACCAAGACATTCTGAAAGACAAAATCAAGTGACCAAACTAGATGTCAAATGATGAAACTACGCAAGAAAAAACTTAATGCGGTGACATATACGATACATGAACATGCTTATATGAAAGACAATATAGTAATCAACTAGAATAAATGAATTTAATATACTAGATAATGAGACACAAATCTCATCACCTATGTCAGCAACTAACCACAAATGAGGCTTCAGCTTGGCAGGCAGGCACGTGACGGTCATAGGGTTAAGTTTTCGTGAAAGTAGCTATAGTCTAGGTTTTAAAAACCTTCAGTTCGCTATATCTAAAGCTCTTATGCCAATCTGTAACACCCCCAAAATCGGGTCCAGCGGAAGCATACATGTAGCTGGGGTGTAACTCAATTGGTATTACAACACAAGTTCAAAAATGGTTTTCACTTGAATCATTTAGAATAAAATAGTTTAATCAAAAATGTTGAATTTACATTGTTAAAAGTAGTGCGGAAGTAGGCCCTTAAAATAGTTTAAAACAGTCCCCAAATGAATAATCAGAGTCTTCTATGACCATGCCATGCCCGGCCAAAACCTCCTGTAGCGTGCCATTGCTTAAAACCTGAAAATACATGCTAAAGTGTCAACACGAGGTTGGTGAGTTGATAGAGTCTTGTGAAAAAGAATGTAATGCAGACGAATGAAGATTTTCCAGCAAAGGCCTCGTAAATCCACTCAGTTCCAAGTCCCGCCATAAGAGACTTGTAACCTGTGTGTTTACGACCCACTGCCAAAAGTAATATGTTTGGTTTGTGTAAACAAAAGTAATAAGATTGATGCAAAGGCATCATAATTCAGTAATAAAGTTGATGCAAAGGCATCGTATTTCAGTAATAAAGTTGATGCAAAGGCATCGTAATTCAGTAATAAAGTTGATGCAAAGGCATCGTATTTCAGTAATAAAGTTGATGCAAAGGCATCGTAATTCAGTAATAAGGTTTATAAAAAAAACTATCAGTATATAACTTTAATCGTATGTACAATAGCCATAAGTATAATGTAAAGTAATAAGATTTCAGTCATAAAATTTATATTGGCTCTTAAGCTCATGACCCCGAAGCTAGACATTACTTGGCCCCAAATGAGTGTTTACCAGATACTCTAATATATTAGACATGAAATGCATCCGTAATTCCGTTGGAGCAACCCAAACACGGAAGGAGGAGTCACCCTCAATAGATCTATTCACTCACTCTCGCTCGTACTTTAATTAACGGTCCATGATAATAAAGGGGACTTGTCAAGACGTGGTAATAAGGCAACTTAAGCAATGTAAGGCATTTAATACTTTGGCATGTACAAAAATAATTAAAGCAACGTATTCTCCCCTAGAAGTAATTCAAAACGTATAAAAGTATAAAACAAGTATTTAAGCATGTATGTCCCCCAAAGAGTTTATAAAGTAATTAAACAAGTAAAAGTGGGGCTATGACTCACCTCATATGATGGTACAATGATGGTAAAATGATCGGGACAATAAGGCGCGAACAATAGCCGCAACCTAAGATGAGTGAAGATGATCTACTTTCGATCATGAAATGATGTAATGAATGCACATGCACATGATGCCTATACCACTCATAACTTGAAAATACTTGTTATTGTCAAAGTAATAAGTTTTTTTCATAACTTGGGAAAAATAAGTATAACTAGACTTATAAAACTAGTCGTAATATATATATCGTATATATAAATGGTAGTGTTGAATTCCTTGCTTTGAAAACCTTGAAATAATGTTTAATAGTCGTATAAATAAGCTTGTAATAATAAGTACTTCGATGGTTAAGAATTTGGCAATTTGGTAGTATTTCTTGAAAATCTAGGATTTAGTACGTAAAAGTATTATTATTTCTATTAGTGACAAAATGGTCTCGCCAAACTAGTCGCGAAATAGTGAATATTAAAAGTTAGGAATGAAGCTCAGTAGTTTTAGGAAGATTTTTACCTTATCTAAAAAGTCATGGAACTGAAGTTTGTCTATACGGGTCTTGATCATAAAGGAATATAGCCGTCAAGTGAGGTGTTTGGGCTGTTTTGGCAAATTCTGGGCAGTTTTCGGGAATGTTTAAAAGACCATAAGTTATTCGTTATAAATCGTTTTGACAAATGGTTGGATTTTTTGAAAACTAGGCTGGGTGAACTAACTTTTTATCAATGATGTAAATTTTCCATAAATGAGTTTATGAATGAGTAAATTGGCTGTTAGCCTGGTCACTTGGCGAAATGGTTAATACTTGAAAATTTTTCTAAGTGTTTTGCTGAAGCAAAAATATTAAAATCGTCTAAGTTCAAACGCTTGTATCTTTTTCTTTATAAGCTCGTTTTCTACGTTCTTTATATCCCCGGAATCGTATTGACATATACTAATATATTTTTGATAGTTCGGTTCCTCTAGGTTACATCTAACGCCTCGATTTTACCCATAAAAATCGTGTGACAACTACTATTTTTAAAAAATAATAGTTTTCGTCGTTAAACTTGCAAAAATCATATCTCCTTCGTTATAAACTCGTTTCAATCCGTTCTTTCGCCCACGGCTTCGTTTTTGAAAGTATTTTCTAAATCTCTAGCCCAAAGTTACCTGGAAATCCCTGAGTTTTCTGGATTTGACGATTCGGGACAGTAGGTATATATATACGTTTAAAAATCAATTATAAGGTTCCAAACTAGTTTCTAATCCACCCAAATCACTTCCAATCACCACAAATCTAGTCTAATCCTACCATACACCTTCTTAGGGTGTCATGGATTCTTAAACATCATCAATCTAGTGGATATAACAAGGGTTTCCATTTCTAGTGTTTCAAAGATATATATATATGATATATATATATACATATATATATATACATATATATATATACATACATATATGCATGAAATCTTGAATGGAAATCATATGTTCATGAAAATAACTTGAAGAAATTATGAAAATGAGTTTTAACAACTTACTTAGCAAAGATTTGTGAGCTTGGATGATGAAAACTTAATAACCTTGAGTTTTTATTTCAAAACCCCAACAAGGAAAGTAAATGATACTTGTTTATAACTTGATCTTCAAAAATTGATGGTTTCTTCCTTGGTTTCTTGCTTGGCCGATCATGGAGATGAGAGGAGGAAGGAGATGAAGCTTTTGCTAGTTTATTTGTTTATGAATAAAAGAAATGGAAATATCTAATATATTTGAGGTGATGGCATTTTAGTAAATAATTGGTCAAGTTGACTAGATATTTTGAGAGGGGGGGGGGGGGGGGGGGGGGGCTGCACATGGTAGATGAGTATGTAGGAAACTTGCTAATATCTAGTTCACGGAGTCGGTTTTGGTTCCTTTAATCGCAAACCGTAAATTATTAAGCCGCGAAACGTAAATCCGGGTATCGTAAAAATATGAAACTTGAAAGAATGACTAAACTTGTCATAATACTCCATAATAAAATATAAAATGAATGGTAAGTTCCATCGGGTTGCTTAAACACTGTTAAAACTGGAAACGCAGGTCTAAAACGCGTAATTCGTGTAAAACGCTGAACTGGAAAACGTAAAATTTCAAAACTTTTAGAATTGTCGTAAAATGAGAGAAAATCATATTTCTATCGTTTATAGTGTTTTATGGACATATCAGGATGCTAGAATGACGTTTAAACCCAAAAGTAAATCTCGAACACGGCTTCGTGATTTTTGCAGAAATGATCCGACGAGTGCCAAACTCTCGGATTATCATTAAAATAGTTTGACTTACGAGAATATAAAATAAAAATTCTGGAGATGAATAGTAAAAATGAATAGTAATTTTCCGAAATGAAAAAATGAAATTTCGATGTTTGAAAAAGGACATGAAATTATGAGTTGTGACATTCTTCCCCTCTAAAAGGAACTTCGTCCCGAAGTTCAGTTTGTGTTGGTTTCTAGAGTGGTATTGGTGAAAAGATGATAATATTCGAGAATCCCAGCGAACTTTCACGATAAGAATTCGACTTCGCTTCAACTGTTTGTCCTCACGGTCCCTGGTTTCTATTGGTTCTCCTACATGGTTTAGGTTTGTCATTGGTTGGATTCCTTCCAATGGAATCATGAGTGACTAATCTGAAAGTCATTTCTTGGGATCTGAAAATGTGAATCATGTTTGTGTAACCTTCTGTTTGCTAACAAGGCTCAAGTCTAACGGCCACTAGGCCTACTCGGTGTGAAATATTAAATAGTCCAGTGTATATCGGGTTTAACTTTCTGAATTTTTCTGAAATATTAAATAGTCCAGTGTACTTCGATGGTTAAGAATTTGGCAATTTGGTAGTATTTCTTGAAAATCTAGGATTTAGTACGTAAAAGTATTATTATTTCTATTAGTGACAAAATGGTCTCGCCAAACTAGTCGCGAAATAGTGAATATTAAGAGTTAGGAATGAAGCTCAGTAGTTTTAGGAAGATTTTTACCTTATCTAAAAAGTCATGGAACTGAAGTTTGTCTATACGGGTCTCGATCATTAAGGAATATAGCCGTCAAGTGAGGTGTTTGGGCTGTTTTGGTAAATTCTGGGCAGTTTTCGGGAATGTTTAAAAGACCATAAGTTATTCGTTATAAATCGTTTTGACAAATGGTTGGATGTTTTGAAAACTAGGCTGGGTGAACTAACTTTTTATCAATGATGTAAATTTTCCATAAATGAGTTTATGAATGAGTAAATTGGCTGTTAGCCTGGTCACTTGGCGAAATGGTTAATACTTGAAAATTTTTCTAAGTGTTTTGCTGAAGCAAAAATATTAAAATCGTCTAAGTTCAAACGCTTGTATCTTTTTCGTTATAAGCTCGTTTTCTACGTTCTTTATATCCCCGGAATCGTATTGACATATACTAATATATTTTTGATAGTTCGGTTCCTCTAGGTTACATCTAACGCCTCGATTTTACCCATAAAAATCGTGTGACAGCTACTATTTTTAAAAAATAATAGTTTTCGTCGTTAAACTTGCAAAAATCATATCTCCTTCGTTATAAACTCGTTTCAATCCGTTCTTTCGCCCACGGCTTCGTTTTTGAAAGTATTTTCTAAATCTCTAGCCCAAAGTTACCTGGAAATCCCTGAGTTTTCTGGATTTGACGATTCGGGACAGTAGGTATATATATACGTTTAAAAATCAATTATAAGGTTCAAAACTAGTTTCTAATCCACCCAAATCACTTCCAATCACCACAAATCTAGTCTAATCCTACCATACACCTTCTTAGGGTGTCATGGGTTCTTAAACATCATCAATCTAGTGGATCTAACAAGGGTTTCCATTTCTAGTGTTTCAAAGATATATATATATATATATATATATATATATATATATATATATATATATATATATATATATATATATATAAAGAGTGGTATAAACTAGTATATGCATGAAATCTTGAATGGAAATCATATGTTCATGAAAATAACTTGAAGAAATTATGAAAATGAGTTTTAACAACTTACTTAGCAAAGATTTGTGAGCTTGGATGATGAAAACTTAATAACCTTGAGTTTTTATTTCAAAACCCCAACAAGGAAAGTAAATGATACTTGTTTATAACTTGATCTTCAAAAATTGATGGTTTCTTCCTTGGTTTCTTGCTTGGCCGATCATGGAGATGAGAGGAGGAAGGAGATGAAGCTTTTGCTAGTTTATTTGTTTATGAATAAAAGAAATGGAAATATCTAATATATTTGAGGTGATGGCATTATAGTAAATAATTGGTCAAGTTGACTAGATATTTTGAGGGGGGGGGGGGGGGGCTGCACATGGTAGATGAGTATGTAGGAAACTTGCTAATATCTAGTTCACGGAGTCGGTTTTGGTTCCTTTAATCGCAAACCGTAAATTATTAAGCCGCGAAACGTAAATCCGGGTATCGTAAAAATATGAAACTTGAAAGAATGACTAAACTTGTCATAATACTCCATAATAAAATATAAAATGAATGGTAAGTTCCATCGGGTTGCTTAAACACTGTTAAAACTGGAAACGCAGGTCTAAAACGCGTAATTCGTGTAAAACGCTGAACTGGAAAACGTAAAATTTCAAAACTTTTAGAATTGTCGTAAAATGAGAGAAAATCATATTTCTATCGTTTATAGTGTTTTATGGACATATCGGGATGCTAGAATGACGTTTAAACCCAAAAGTAAATCTCGGACACTGCTTCGTGATTTTTGCAGAAATGATCCGACGAGTGCCAAACTCTCGGATTATCATTAAAATAGTTTGACTTACGAGAATATAAAATAAAAATTCTGGAGATGAATAGTAAAAATGAATAGTAATTTTCCGAAATGAAAAAATGAAATTTCGATGTTTGAAAAAGGACATGAAATTATGAGTTGTGACATTCTTCCCCTCTAAAAGGAACTTCGTCCCGAAGTTCTGTTTGTGTTGGTTTCTAGAGTGGTATTGGTGAAAAGATGATAATATTCGAGAATCCCAGCGAACTTTCACGATAAGAATTCGACTTCGCTTCAACTGTTTGTCCTCACGGTCCCTGGTTTCTATTGGTTCTCCTACATGGTTTAGGTTTGTCATTGGTTGGATTCCTTCCAATGGAATCATGAGTGACTAATCTGAAAGTCATTTCTTGGGATCTGAAAAATGTGAATCATGTTTGTGTAACCTTCTGTTTGCTAACAAGGCTCAAGTCTAACGGCCACTAGGCCTACTCGGTCTGAAATATTAAATAGTCCAGTTTATATCGGGTTTAACTTTCTGAATTTTTCTGAATGGTATCATACCTTTCCTAGGTAGAATCTTTCAACATAACCCTGCCACCAACTTGAAATTCTAAGGGTTTACAATTTATCGAACTTGTAACTGATTCTTGATTTGTAGGAAATTCCAGGTTATTTCATGAATTCTTACGGGACTAGTGAGTTGGGCTTTTCCAAATTTCACTCCGTCAATGGATGTTGGCACTTCGACCATTGAGTGTTTCAAATGATGTAGTCTCTAAGCTCGTGTGGTAACTATGGTTATAAAGGAATCTGATTTATGGCAAATGGTTAATACAACCATTTCTAGAGTCAATCACTCATGTTCTGAGCATATCTTCCTATGTTTGAATCGTTCTCTAATTTCTGACGATTGGTCTGCAGATAATAAGTGGCGTAGTTTCAAAAGAATATTAATGAAATCGCTAGGAGTTTGAGGTGAATCAAATTCCTCTATTAGGAATAATTGAAATGGATATCATGAATCTTGTGGAAAAACTTTCAAGGTTAAGTCTGTCAAAGGGTGTTGTTGAAAATAATAGATTAGGATTAGGATAAGGTTGTGATCCTCCGCAGGATGTCATGAATCGAGTCTTTCTCCACCTACGATGCTTAGTCTCCATTACTAAGATTTTCCCCAAGCTCTATGTCATTAATTACCAAATCCTAAATGTATAAGTGATGTAATATAGTGATTGATTTTCAAAGTTTGTTTTGAGATTGTGTGTTTTGTTCATAAACCTTCGCTGAATAAATGAATTTACAACTTTAAGCAAATGGATTTCCAAGTAACATTTTTCTTGATGTTTCAAAATTTAATAGTTATGCAAGATAGGACAGTTTTCAACATAAGGTGGATAATATGGTTTACCAAAGATCGATGTTTAAAATTTCCTAACAATTCAATAGTTTTGTAAAGGATTAAGCAAAAGGAATTTGCTTATCAAAATAAGTGTCTCAGAAAAGTATTTCTTACATGATATACGTTTTGTATAAATGTAGTTTGAAGAAAAATCCATTTAAAAGTGAAAGTATTAAGAGGATAAAATAGCCAGGTATGTATGTCTGCACAATTGCATAGGTGTCTAACATGTTTGAATAAAGTCTATTGGTGAGGACATGTTCAATCTATTGTAACAACCGTGATTTTAGCAGGTTAGTTAGAGTTTTAGCCTCGAGTTAATCTAACTTTGTTTGGGGTGTTCGGGTAGTTTTATGGGTGTTATTGTGTGTTATAGTATGGTTAATATTTGAGTTAGCACTAAATCCCTTCGCGTTGTGGTTGTTGTTGTGATTTTTGATAATGTTGATTTTGGGAAAGTTCATTTTGACCACTTATGTGGTGTAGAAATGACTTGTGTATATTTGGTGTTTTGAGTTTTTGCGTAACGAGTCTTCGTTCAAGTTATTGAGCGTTAGTAAGTTACAGGGATGTTGTTTTTGTGAGGAAATGCTCATGGAGTGTGTAAAAATCTATTTTTGGAAACTTTATTTTGAAAATGAATATTTTCCGGTTTGTCGTAAAATTAAGGTTTATCGCGAAAGACGTTAGGTTTTGTTATGGGAATACATAAAATATGAAAAGTATGAGGTTTTGAGTGTAATAAATTAATTAATAATAAAAAAATAAAAAAATATATTATTTAGGGGGGGGGGGGGGGGCGGCCGATTAAGGTGTTAGGGGGAAAAAGGAAACCAAATTTGATACCAAATACAACTCTAAGCCTTAGGGATTATCCAAATTAATTATAAATACAAAATCAAAACTCCCCTATCCCTTTTTCCTGTATTACAAGTCAACACAAAGGGGGATCCAAGAGGAAAAATTAGGGTTTCATAATTGTCTAGCAATAATCAAGAATCAAGGTAAAATCTTTAACCCTTATGTGTAATTAATCAATTATTGTTATGATTCATGTAATAATTAATATGATGGAATCTAGGATTTATATACTTCTGTAAATTATTGAAGTAAAACATGTTAGGATGATTAGATGTTAATATTATGGTTAATGGTTAAGGGAATTGAGCGTAAAACATGCTAGTTAATGAGTTAGGGTTTGGACAGATTTGTAAGGCTGTAAAGATATGAGTGTACATAACAGATGGTGATGGGTTAGATCACGAATTTTAAGTCTAAATTGTAGTATAATGAAATATCTTTCCAAAAAGTCCAGCCACGATCAATTTTGAGGTCGGGAAGTCGGTCTTTTGATTTTTCTTTGTTAAGGTGTCAAAGCTGTCAAACCGGGACAGATTTTGGGTAAAAGTTTGGGGTTGGCATGTGGTTGTAAAAGTGGTATTTTGACTTGGTCTTCTGCAATAGTTAAGTTTTAGGTTATATTAGACTACCACGAAGAGGATTCGCGATAAAAACTTGTGGAAGTAGTTATTAAAAATCAAAACTTTTTGGTGTGCGTTCAGATCCGAATTTGAGTAATTGACAAGTTTGAATTTTCTATGAATACTTGTGTGTGTTATTGGTTCATGGCCTTCTGGGATTAGCTTCTATGCTTATGAGAGACCATGGTAAATTTTTGGTGTGAGTTGTTAAGCTTTATTTGTCATAATTTCATGTGAGCGAATGTACTCAAAAATTCTGCGTTTTCTGAGTTTTAGAGTGCAAGGGATTTAGTGAGTATTAAGTTATGGTAGTGGTTAGTGTGGTGTCTAGGAGATCCATGGTGGGTCGTATGAGTCTTAGACATCCATCATATGTGTATTACATGGGTTGTAGCTTTTAGCTTGACCTTGTGTAATGTGGATTATTTTTGTGTATTATAGATTGTGTATTATTTTGTGGAGCTGCGGAGTTTAAGGTGAATTCATAGTCCCATATTTTTACTTTGTTTTAAACTTGGGATGGGAATGATGCTTGTCTTAAATGTTTTGGTTTACTGTGATTATGTGTGTGGTATTAAAGAGCTTGGACTTATAATGTTATCGTATGTATGCT
The DNA here is from genome assembly GCA_030686995.1 of Artemisia argyi. NCBI lineage: Eukaryota > Viridiplantae > Streptophyta > Magnoliopsida > Asterales > Asteraceae > Artemisia > Artemisia argyi. The sequence continues at coordinate 48,429,056 of CM060684.1, forward strand.
GTATGTGATTATTTGCTTGTGTGGATATTTTTGGGATCCAATTAGGATAGCGACCTAATTGATGATATATTTTGGGATCCAATTAGGAGGATGCTTATCTTGTTGCTCGCGCATGCGACCTAATTGATGATATGTTTTGGGATCCAATTAGGAGGATGCTTATCCTGTTGCTCGCGCATGCGACCTAATTGATGATTATGGGATCGGAGGACACGAACCATCCTAATGGTTGCCTTATGAGTGTTGTTGCCTTTGTGTGTGGATATTAACTTGCAAATGCATGTGGCTTTATGATAACTATATTTATTTGTCCAGCTATATTTTGTAATCACAGTAAATTCGGTTGCCTTGTGTGTTGAGTCTAAAACCTATGAATCTCACCAACGTTATGTTGACATTTTAAGCATCATTTTCAGGTGAGCATTCTAAGGCCAAAGTTGAGGGCAGCAATTAGGCGAGACTTAGTTGCATGGAGACTTATTTATATTTTGGGATTGGATTTATTTGGTTTTGGATTTGATACATTTATGTTTTATGTTTGGTACTTTCAAACTTATTGAAGTTACCTTTTGGATTTTAATTTGGTTATCTTTGGGTATTGTTACAACACTGTGTGTTGGTACATTGCTCCATTTATGTGCATGTAGTTGTTCTCTATGTTGACACCAGGTGTTGTGATGATATCCTTGAAGTTACACCCGCGCGTTTCCGCCATGGCGGGGTGTGACAGATTGGTATCAGAGCCTTGATTATAGAGAATTAGGTGGTTTAACCTAGACTATAGCTTAGGAGTCCCTCATATAGCTGCATTTAGGACCTATGTGTAAGTATAATATCTTACATGTTTATTTTCCTAAATTATGAGTTTTTTTATTGAGTTTTTGAACGTCTATCGAACCCTGTACTTAGCAACGTGTGTGTGTCATTTATAGAATGGCACCTCCTGCAAGAAAGACACTTCGTTGGGCTACTGTAGTTGCTAAGGGACGCAAGAGAGTTGGGAAGATGAAGAGAACCAACAGGAGGATATTGGTCCCCGCTAGCATGGTACCATGCGTGATTGAGGAGAAGATGACACTGGAGAATGTGAATGGGGAATTGGTGGAGAGATATGAGACAAAGGTAGCTGATAAGGAAGGTTTCACCACCAAGTACCCGTGCAAGTGTCCTCAGTTTTTGGAAGATGATGGGGTGGTTTGGGCGAGACCTCGAGGATTGTATGATTTTGTGGATATGATAGATGAAGAGTTAAGAGATCGTGAGGATGGTTTTGCAAGACATCCTCTGCCACCGAATCATGGAAATAGGTATGGGTGGGTGAGCGAGGAGGAGGAAGTGGATTCAGACTTAGAGTCCACTGCACGTACCCCGTTTTAGGTCTTAGATAGGACTCGAACTGCGTACGACTTGTTTTTTTTGTTATGTTTTAATGTTTTATGGTCTTGTTGAGTTGTTCTGACATTGATTATATGTTGGAATGTAAATTCCTTCGAATTTTTTTTGGGATTTATCCCGTGTTTTAATGAGAAGCCTTGGGCGAGTTTGGATATTTATGGTGTGTATATTATGTGTATTGTGGGTGTATATTTTGGCTAGTTTCGATTGTGTGTTATTTGTTATAAGATGTTACTATTGTTAGATGTGGCTTTGGAAGTAAGTACACATGTGGAAGGATTCATCTAAAATTGTGGGTGGCCAATACAATTATAAATGTATCACGACATATGTGGACTTACAGCCAATGTTACATTGAATCAATGGTGATATGCTTATGGGAGGTAGATGATTGAGTAGGATTATGGAGATTATAGAATCTTGTGAATTGTCTCTAATGGTTCTATTGTCCTGCGTGTTTAGGAAATGGCGCCAAGGAAACCAAGACGACCTATCACTAAGTCACCTATGAGTGGAGCTTACCGGACACCCAAGAAGTCCAAGAATTCGACACCTATTATTGGGGATAGCAACCCTATCTTTCAGCAAATGATCAACCAGCAGCTAGATGCTTTAATGCTTGAACTAGTGACTCAATTGAGTGCGCAGATAGGCAGTGGAGCTCATCCTGATGGTGCTGGAAGTGGAGGAGGCGGAAATAATGGGTGTACTTACAAGGAGTTCATGGCCTGTAAGCCTAAGGAATTTGATGGAAAGGGTGGTGCGATTGGACTCACATGATGGATAGAGAAAATGGAGTCTGTGATGGATATAAGTGGATGTAGTGAGGGCCAGAAAGTTAAGTATGCGGTTAGTTCTTTGGTTAACAAGGCGTTGACCTGGTGGAACACGCAACTTCAGGCAAGGGGACGAGTTGCGGCTTTGGGTATGACTTGGGAGGACTTCAAAGCCTTAATGACGGAGGAGTTTTGCCCAGTCAATGAGCTGCAAAAGTAGGAAGAAGAGTTGTGGAATCATACTATGGTTGGAGCTAATCATATGGGGTATACTGATAGGTTTCATGAGTTAGCTAGGATGGTTCCTCAATTAGTAACTCCTGAATCGAAGCGTATTGAGAAGTATATCCGTGGATTGGTTCCACAGATTCGTTCAATGGTTAGGGCGACTGAGTCGACGACGCTTCTAAGTGCTATTCAAAAGGCTGGGGCATTGACAGATGAAGCAGTTAGGAGTGGAACACTGGCAAAGTCGGGAGAGAAGAAGCGAGAGGAAGTTGATACTACTAAGACAGCTGGTTTTAGTGGTGACAATAAGAAAGCGAGAAAAGGAAAGGGGTTCGTAGCAACGGATTCTGTAAAGGCAGTGGGTTATGTGGGAACAGCTTCTACAGCTGTGACTGGTAATAATGAGAAGAAGGGAAATGTTGGTAATGCCCCTAGATGTGCTAAGTGTGGTTACTGTCATCTCGAGAACGCCTCATGTCGTGGGTGTTTTAGGTGTGGCAAACCTGGAAACTTTGCTAGGGAATGTCGTGCTGTGATTACACAAGCGACTCCAATTAACTCGATTGGCGCAGGGGTTATTCGCAGGGCATGCTATGAGTGTGGTAGTGTTGATCATATGCGAAACTGGTGTCCCAAACTTGTTGGAATGTTTGGACGGCCTGGGAGTCAATTGGCTATTGAAGGAGGACAAGGACAAGGGTTTAATAAAAATGCAGTTAGGGGAAAGGCATTTATAATGAATGCAAGCGAGGCGCGCCAAGACCCGAATGTTGTTACTGGTACGTTCTCTCTCAATGGTCATTATGCTACTACGTTATTTGATACGGGTGCGGATTATTGTTTTGCTACTACTCAATTTGCTAGAATATTGGGGGTTAAGTTTAGTGAACTTTGACCTAGTATTTTAATTGAAATAGCTAGTGGTATAGAAATAGAAGTTGATAAGGTTATTCGTGAGTGCGTTATCGTGTTAGAGGGTGTTGCGTTTAAGATTGACTTAATACCCTTAGGACATGGTAGTTTTGATGTGGTAATAGGGATGGATTGGTTGACTAGGCATAAAGCTGAAGTAATATGCCATGAGAAGGTGGTTCGAATTCCATTAGCGAGTGGTGGTGTGCTGCGAGTACAAGGAGAAAGCGTGGAGAAGAATTTGAAATCCCTTTTGAGTGCGAAAACTAGAGAACTCAAAGTGGGGGATATTCCAGTTGTATGTGAGTTTTCGGGCGTTTTTCCTGAGGATTTGTCCGGATTACCGCCAATACGGCAGGTGGAGTTTCGTATTGAGTTAATTCCTGGAGCAACACCGGTAGCGAAAGCTCCTTATCGATTGGCACCTACAGAGATGCAGGAGTTGGCTGCACAGTTGAAAAAACTACAGGATAAGGGGTTTATTCGACCTAGTCATTCTCCGTAGGGAGCGCCTGTTTTGTTCGTTAAGAAGAAAGATGGTTCGTTTAGAATGTGTATTGATTATCGAGAGTTGAATAAATTGACGGTGAAGAATCGGTATCCTTTACCTAGAATTGATGATCTCTTCGACCAGTTGCAGGGTGCGAGATTTTTCTCAAAGATAGATCTGCGATCTGGTTATCATCAGTTAAGAGTGTACGAGGAGGACATTCCCAAGACAACTTTTAGAACTCGATATGGACACTTTGAATTTACGGTTATGCCATTTGGGTTGACTAACGCACCAGCGGTATTCATGGATTTGATGAATCGTGTGTGTAGACCCTATTTGGATAAATTCGTAATTATGTTTATCGACGATATTCTGATTTACTCTAAGTCGAAGGAAGAACATGGGGAGCATTTGAGGTTGATACTTGGGTTGTTGGAAAATGAGAGATTGTACGCTAAGTTCTCTAAATGTGAATTTTGGCTGCAAGAGGTACAATTTTTGGGTCATTTAGTGAATAGTGAAGGTATACATGTGGATCCTAGCAAGATAGAAGCGGTCAAGAATTGGAAGGCTCCTACGACACCTTCTGAGATACGCTCATTTTTAGGATTGGCAAGATATTACAGGAGATTTATAGCAAATTTTTCAAAGATTGCTAAGCCTCTCACTATGTTGACTCAGAAGAATAAAAAGTATGAGTGGGGAGATGAGCAAGAAGTGGCTTTTCAGACGTTAAAGGATAGTTTGTGTAATGAACCTATTCTGACATTACCTGATGGGCCAGATGATTTTGTGGTATATTGCGATGCGTCGAATCAAGGATTGGGATGTGTGCTAATGCAAAGGGGAAAGGTGATAGCTTATGCATCACGACAACTCAAGGTTCATGAGAAGAATTATACTACTCACGACCTAGAGCTTGGTGCGGTGGTATTTGCTCTCAAGAATTGGAGACATTATTTGTATGGCACGAAGAGTACGGTCTATACCGATCATAAGAGTCTTCAGCATATTTTTAATCAGAAGGAGTTGAATATGCGTCAAAGAAGATGGATGGAGCAGTTAAGTGATTATGATTGCGACATTCGTTATCATCCTGGAAAAGCGAATGTGGTGGCCGATGCGTTGAGTAGAAAGGAAAGAATTAAGCCAAGGCGTGTGCGAGCTATGAGCATAACATTGCAGTCGGGGATTAAGAGTAAGATATTGGCAGCACAAGAGGAAGCTTGCAAGGATGAGAACCTTGTGGCTGAAATGTTGCGTGGCTTAGATCAACAGATGGAAAGGAAGGAAGATGGTGGACTATATTTCTTAGATCGAATATGGGTTCCACGGGTGGGAGACGTGAGAAAGGTGATCATGGATGAGGCTCATAAGACGAGATACTCGATTCATCCAGGGTCTGATAAGATGTACTATGATCTTAGAGATGCTTATTGGTGGCCGGGTATGAAGAGGGAGATAGCTGAGTATGTCAGTCGATGTCTTACTTGTTTGAAGGTTAAGGCTGAACATCAGAAACCCTCTGGATTGTTGCAGTAGCCGCCAATTCCTGAGTGGAAGTGGGATAATATAACTATGGACTTCATTACTAAATTGCCTTGCACAAGTAATGGGCATGACATGATATGGGTTATTGTGGACAGATTGACGAAGTCTGCACATTTTCTGGCCATTCGTGAAGATTACAAGATGGAGAAGTTGGCAAGGATCTATATAAATGAGATTGTGGCAAGGCATGGTGTGCCTGTGTCTATCATTTCAGATCGGGATAGTAGGTTCACTTCGCAGTTCTGGCAGTCGTTGCAAAAGGCTTTGAATACACGGTTGGATATGAGTACTGCTTATCATCCACAGACCGATGGACAAAGTGAGCGAACGATACAGACATTAGAAGATTTGCTTCGTGCTTGTGCTATTGATTTTGGAGGAAGCTGGGATACTCATTTGCCTTTGGCTGAGTTTTCTTATAATAACAGCTATCATTCAAGCATTAGATGTGCACCATTTGAGATGTTGTACGGAAGGAAGTATAGATCACCGGTGTTATGGGCAGAGGTTGGGATGAGTCAGTTAATTGGACCTGAATTGGTACAAGAGACTACGGATATGGTCTTCCGGATTAAAGAAAGACTTAAGGCTGCGAGGGATCGTCAAAAGAGTTATGCGGATAATCGCCGCAAACCTTTGGAGTTTAGTGTTGGAGATTTCGTAATGTTAAAGGTGTCACCATGGAAGGGTGTTGTGCGTTTCGGTAAGAAAGGCAAGTTAGCACCTAGATATGTTGGGCCATTTGAGATTACGGAAAGGATTGGACTTGTGGCATATCGGTTGAGATTGCCTGAGGAATTAAGTGGTGTGCATGATACGTTTCATGTGTCTAATTTGAAAAAGTGTTTGGCGGATGCTAGTTTGCATGTGCCAGTAGATGAGATTAAGGTTGATAAGACGCTTCACTTTGTGGAGGAACCTGTTGAGATTATGGACCGAGAAGTTAAGAGTATGAGGCGTAGTAAGATTGCATTGGTAAAGGTACGATGGAATTCCAAACGTGGTCCTGAGTTTACTTGGGAGCGTAAGGATCAAATGAGAGCTAAGTATCCTAAGTTGTTTGCTGAGGAGTCTGATGATACGAGCTGTTAAATCTCGGGACGAGCTTTCCCTAAGTGGGGGATGATGTAACAACCGTGATTTTAGCAGGTTAGTTAGACTTTTAGCCTCGAGTTAATCTAACTTTGTTTGGAGTGTTTGGGTTGTTTTATGGGTGTTATTGTGTGTTATAGTATGGTTAATATTTGAGTTAGCACTAAATCCCTTCGCGTTGTGGTTGTTGTTGTGATTTTTGATAATGTTGATTTTGGGAAAGTTCATTTTGACCACTTATGTGGTGTAGAAATGACTTGTGTATATATTTGGTGTTTTGAGTTTTTGTGTAACGAGTCTTCATTCAAGTTATTGAGCGTTAGTAAGTTACGGGGATGTTGTTTTTGTGAGGAAATGCTCATGGAGTGTGTAGAAATCTATTTTTGGAAACTTTATTTTGAAAATGAACATTTTCCGGTTTGTCGTAAATTAAGGTTTATCGCGAAAGACGTTAGGTTTTGTTATGGGAATACATAAAATATGAAAAGTATGAGGTTTTGAGTGTAATAAATTAATTAATAATAAAAAAATAAAAAATATATTATTTAGGGGGGGGGGCCCGATTAAGGTGTTAGGGGGGAAAAAGGAAACCAAATTTGATACCAAATACAACTCTAAGCCTTAGGGATTATCCAAATTAATTATAAATACAAAATCAAAACTCTCCTATCCCTTTTTCCTGCATTACAAGTCGACACAAAGGGGGATCCAAGAGGAAAAATTAGGGTTTCATAATTGTCTAGCAATAATCAAGAATCAAGGTAAAATCTTTAACCCTTATGTGTAATTAATCAATTATTGTTATGATTCATGTAATAATTAATATGATGGAATCTAGGGTTTATATACTTCTGTAAATTATTGAAGTAAAACATGTTATGATGATTAGATGTTAATATTATGGTTAATGGTTAAGGGAATTGAGCGTAAAACATGCTAGTTAATGAGTTAGGGTTTGGACAGATTTGTAAGGCTGTAAAGATGTGAGTGTACATAACAGATGGTGATGGGTTAGATCACGAATTTTAAGTCTAAATTGTAGTATAATGAAAGATCTTTCCAAAAAGTCCAGCCACGATCAATTTTGAGGTCGGGAAGTCGGTCTTTTGATTTTTCTTTGTTAAGGTGTCAAAGCTGTCAAACCGGGACAGATTTTGGGTAAAAGTTTGGGGTTGGCATGTGGTTGTAAAAGTGATATTTTGACTTGGTCTTCTGGAATAGTTAATTTTTAGGTTATATTAGACTACCACGAAGAGGATTCGCGATAAAAACTTGTGGAAGTAATTATTAAAAATCAAAACTTTTTGGTGTGCGTTCAGATCCGAATTTGAGTAGTTGACAAGTTTGAATTTTCTATAAATACTTGTGTGTGTTATTGGTTCATGGCCTTCTGGGATTAGCTTCTATGCTTATGAGAGACCATGGTAAATTTTTGGTGTGAGTTGTTAAGCTTTATTTGTCGTAATTTCATGTGAGCGAATGTACTCAAAAATTCTGCGTTTTCTGAGTTTTAGAGTGCAAGGGATTTAGTGAGTATTAAGTTAAGGTAGTGGTTAGTGTGGTGTCTAGGAGATCCATGGTGGGTCATATGAGCCTTATACATCCATCATATGTGTATTACATGCGTTGTAGCTTTTAGCTTGACCTTGTGTAATGTGGATTATTTTTGTGTATTATAGATTGTGTATTGTTTTGTGGAGCTGCGGAGTTTAAGGTGAGTTCATAGTCCCGTATTTTTACTTTGTTTTAAACTTGGGATGGGAATGATGCTTGTCTTAAATGCTTTGGTTTACTGTGATTATGTGTGTGGTATTAAAGAGCTTGGAATTATAATGTTATCGTATGTATGCTGTATGTGATTATTTGCTTGTGTGGATATTTTTGGGATCCAACTAGGATAGCGACCTAATTGATGATATATTTTGGGATCCAATTAGGAGGATGCTTATCCTGTTGCTCGCGCATGCGACCTAATTGATGATATGTTTTGGGGTCCAATTAGGAGGATGCTTATCTTGTTGCTCGCGCTTGCGACCTAATTGATGATATGTTTTGGGATCCAATTAGGAGGACGCTTATCCTGTTGCTCGCGCATGCGACCTAATTGATGATTATGGGATCGGAGGACACGAACCGTCCTAATGGTTGCCTTATGAGTGTTGTTGCCTTTGTGTGTGGATATTAACTTGCAAATGCATGTGGCTTTATGATAACTATATTTATTTGTCCAGCTATATTTTGTAATCACAGTAAATTCGGTTGCCTTGTGTGTTGAGTCTAAAACCTATGAATCTCACCAACGTTATGTTGACATTTTAAGCATCATTTTCAGGTGAGCATTCTAAGGCCAAAGTTGAGGGCAGCAATTAGGCGAGACTTAGTTGCATGGAGACTTATTTATATTTTGGGATTGGATTTATTTGGTTTTGGATTTGATACATTTATGTTTTATGTTTGGTACTTTCAAACTTATTGAAGTTACCTTTTGGATTTTAATTTGGTTATCTTTGGGTATTGTTACAACACTGTGTGTTGGTACATTGCTCCATTTATGTGCATGTAGTTGTTCTCTATGTTGACACCAGGTGTTGTGATGATATCCATGAAGTTACACCCGCGCGTTTCCGCCATTGCGGGTGTGACATCTATAGTCTCGGTTAAGAGGTTGGATTTATCTCTATGGTGTTGCTTAGTGAGCACTCGTATCTAAACGAATCTTGTAATTCAGTCAAGCCAATACTTTCTAGATGATAGAATTTTTGGTGATTAGGCCAGTTATAGTGGTTCGAATAGTTTTGTGATATCCTGAGATTTCTGTTGAGTTTTGAATGGTCTTAATGTACCGGAGGATTCTCCTTATAGATGGTATGGAAGTCTTTGCTAGGGAGGTCATTGATAATATCCACTTATCAATATAGGGAGTAATCAGTGATGAGTGGCATAGGAATCTATATAGTGTCACCTAATTCCTTATATATATGATGATGGGGAAAGGAAATGATAGTGATGGTGAGAAGGGAAAAGGCTGTGACAACTGTGACAAAATGAGATTGTGATAAAAGAAAATACTGTGATGTAAGTGTATCGTGCATAGACGTGAATGTTCATGAGATGAAATGACCAGTTGACGTGCTTCCAAGCGGCGGTTCACGAGGTGATGAAAAGTATGAATATTCTGACAACGAGAGTATACACACACATAAATGAAACATTTGGAAAATGAGTTGAGAATTTATTCCAGACAAAATTTTATTATAACTATTCTCAGTGTTGCGAAATTCATCTCTGAGTCAGACATAGGTGGTCAGCCTATATCTCACTATCCCGGGTTGAATATAGATGACCAGTCTATATTCCACCGAGGTTCCATGAATTTTGAAATACTCAGCTCAGTCATACTAAGACTATGTCCTTCACAAATACCAAGACATTCTGAAAGACAAAAGCAAGTGACCAAACTAGATGTCAAATGATGAAACTACGCAAGGAAAAACTTAATGCGGTGACATATACGATACGTGAACATGCTTATATGAAAGACAATATAGTAATCAACTAGAATAAATGAATTTAATATACTAGATAATGAGACACAAATCTCATCACCTATGTCAGCAACTAACCACAAATGAGGCTTCAGCTTGGCAGGCAGGCACGTGACGGTCATAGGGTTAAGTTTTCGTGAAAGTAGCTATAGTCTAGGTTTTAAAATCCCTCAGTTCGCTATAGCCAAAGCTCTGATGCCAATCTCTCACACCCCCAAAATCGGGTCCAGCGGAAGCATACATGTAGCTGGGGTGTAACTCAATTGGTATTACAACACAAGCTCAAAAATGGTTTTCACTTGAATCATTTAGAATAAAATAGTTTAATCAAAAATGTTGAATTTACATTGTTAAAAGTAGTGCGGAAGTAGGCCCTTAAAATAGTTTAAAACGGTCCCCAAATGAATAATCGGAGTCTTCTATGACCATGCCATGCCCTGCCAAAACCTCCTATAGCGTGCCATTGCTTAAAACCTGAAAATACATGCTAAAGTGTCAACACTAGGTTGGTGAGTTCATAGATTCTTGTGAAAAAGAATGTAATGCATACGAATGAAGATTTCCCAGCAAAGGCCTCGTAAATCCACTCAGTTCCAAGTCCCGCCATAAGAGACTTGTAACCTGTGTGTTTACGACCCACTGCCAAAAGTAATATGTTTGGTTTGTGTAAACAAAAGTAATAAGATTGATGCAAAGGCATCGTAATTCAGTAATAAAGTTGATGCAAAGGCATCGTATTTCAGTAATAAAGTTGATGCAAAGGCATCGTAATTCAGTAATAAAGTTGATGCAAAGGCATCGTATTTCAGTAATAAAGTTGATGCAAAGGCATCGTAATTCAGTAATAAATCAGTAATAAGGTTTATAAAAAAAACCATCAGTATATAACTTTAATCGTATGTACAATAGCCATAAGTAAAAAGTAAAGTAATAAGATTTCAGTCATAAAACTTACATTGGCTCTTAAGCTCATGACCCCGAAGCTAGACGTTACTTGGCCCCAAATGAGTGTTTACCAGACACTCTAATATATTAGACATGAAATGCATCCGTAATTCCGTTGGAGCAACCCAAACACGGATGGAGGAGTCACCCTCAATAGATCTATTCACTCACTCTCGCTCGTACTTTAATTAACGGTCCATGATAATAAAGGGGACTTGTCAAGACGTGGTAATAAGGCAACTTAAGCAATGTAAGGCATTTAATACTTTGCATGTACAAAAATAATTAAAGCAACGTATTCTCCCCCAGAAGTAATTCAAAACGTATAAAAGTATAAAACAAGTATTTAAGCATGTATCTCCCCCAAGGAGTTTATAAAGTAATTAAACAAGTAAAAGTGGGGCTATGACTCACCTCATATGATGGTACAATGATGGTAAAATGATCGGGACAATAAGGCGCGAACACTAGCCGCAACCTAAGATGAGTGAAGATGATCTACTTTAGATCATGAAATGATGTAATGAATGCACATGCACATGATGCCTATACCACTCATAACTTGAAAATACTTGTTATTGTCAAAGTAATAAGTTTTTTTCATAACTTGGGAAAAATAAGTATAACTAGACTTATAAAACTAGTCGTAATATATATATCGTATATATAAATGGTAGTGTTGAATTCCTTGCTTTGAAAACCTTGAAATAATGTTTAATAGTCGTATAAATAAGCTTGTAATAATAAGTACTTCGATGGTTAAGAATTTGGCACTTTGGTAGTATTTCTCGAATATCTAGGATTTAGTACGTAAAAGTATTATTTCTATTAGTGACAAAATGGTCTCGCCAAACTAGTCGCGAAATAGTGAATATTAAGAGTTAGGAATGAAGCTCAGTAGTTTTAGGAAGATTTTTACCTTATCTAAAAAGTCATGGAACTGAAGTTTGTCTATACGGGTCTCGATCATAAAGGAATATAGCCGTCAAGTGAGGTGATTGGGCTGTTTTGGCAAATTCTGGGCAGTTTTCGGGAAAGTTTAGAAGACCATAAGTTATTCGTTATAAATCCTTTTGACAAATGGTTGGATGTTTTGAAAACTAGGCTGGGTGAACTAACTTTTTGTCAATGATGTAAATTTTCCATAAATGAGTTTATAAATGAGTAAATTGGCTCTTAACCTGGTCACTTGGCGAAATGGTTAATACTTGTTTTGCTGAAGCAAAAATATTAAAATCGTCTAAGTTTAAACGGTTGTATCTTTTTCGTTATAAGCTCGTTTTCTACGTTCTTTATATCCTCGGAATCGTATTGACATATACTAATATATTTTTGATAGTTCGGTTCCTCTAGGTTACATCTAACGCCTCGATTTTACCCATAAAAATTGTGTGACAGCTTACTATTTTTAGAAAATAATAGTTTTCGTCGTTAAACTTGCAAAAATCATATCTCTCCTTCGTTATAAACTCGTTTTAATCCGTTCTTTCGCCCACGGCTTCGTTTTTTAAAGTATTTTCTAAATCTCTAGCCCAAAGTTACCTGGAAATCCCTGAGTTTTCTGGATTTGATGATTCGGGACAGTAGGTATATATATACGTTTAAAAATCAATTATAAGGTTCAAAACTAGTTTCTAATCCACCCAAATCACTTCCAATCACCACAAATTTAGTCTAATCCTACCATACACCTTCTTAGGGTGTCATGAGTTTTTAAACATCATCAATCTAGTGGATCTAACAAGGGTTTCCATTTCTAGTGTTTCAAAGATAAACATATATATATATATATATATATATATATATATATATATATATATATATATATATATATATATATATATATATATATATATAAAGAGTGGTATAAACTAGTATATGCATGAAATCTTGAATGGAAATCATATGTTCATGAAAATAACTTGAAGAAATTATGAAAATGAGTTTTAAAAACTTACTTAGCAAAGATTTGTGAGCTTGGATGATGAAAACTTAATAACCTTGAGTTTTTATTTCAAAACCCCAACAAGGAAAGTAAATGGTACTTGTTTATAACTTGATCTTCAAAAATTGATGGTTTCTTCCTTGGTTTCTTGCTTGGCCGATCATGGAGATGGGAGGAGGAAGGAGATGAAGCTTTTGCAAGTTTATTTGTTTATGAATAAAAGAAATGGAAATGTCTAATATATTTGAGGTGATGGCATTTTAGTAAATAATTGGTCAAGTTGACTAGATATTTTGAAGGGAGGGGGGGGGGGGCTGCACATGGTAGATGAGTATGTAGGAAACTTGCTAATATCTAGTTCACGAAGTCGGTTTTGGTTCCGTTAATCGCAAACTATAAATTGTTAAGCCGCGAAACGTAAATCCGGGTATCGTAAAAATATGAAACTTGAAAGAATGACTAAACTTGTCAAAATACTCCATAATAAAATATAAAATGAATGGTAAGTTCCATCGGGTTGCTTAAACGCTGTTAAAACTGGAAATGCAGGTCTAAAACGCGTAATTCGCGTAAAATGCTGAACTGGAAAACATAAAATTTCAAAACTTTTAGAATTGTCGTAAAATGAGAGAAAATCATATTTCTATCATTTATAGTGTTTTATGGACATATCGGGACGCTGGAATGACGTTTAAACCCAAAAGTAAATCTCGGACACGGCTTCGTGATTTTTGCAGAAATGATCCGACGAGTGCCAAACTCTCGGATTATCATTAAAATAGTTTAACTTACGAGAATATAAAATAAAAATTCTAGAGATGAATAGTAACTTTTCGAAATAAAAAAAATGAAATTTCGATGTTTGAAAAAGGACATGAAATTACGAGTTGTGACAAATAATTGCTGAACATTCTTCATTGAGGAAAGCAGCAGATATTTGCTCTAACTTTTTTCTGTTATTAAGAAGTTCTTTCAAAAATTTCCCATATTTGGGCATTCCAGCTTGAACATCAACAAGAGCTATATTGAGTCTAACTTCTTTGATCATTTCAACAAACATCTTAAAACGCTCCTCCTATTTCTCTTTTCTAAGAGATTGTGGATACGGAATTTTTGGAGTGTATGCTTTGATTGGTTGGGTTGTTTCTTGGGTTGGTGTTTTAGAAATATCTTTCTTTTCTGCTTCAGTTTCTTCTTCTTCTTCGCTATCATCACCGATGACTTGAGTTTCATTAGGATTGGGTGGTGGATCGTAAGAAAGACCACTTCTTGTGAATACAGCATTGATGTGCTCATTTTTGGTTTGTGGTGGATGGTTAGTTTTGTCATTTGATCCAGAAGGCTTTGGGTTGGATTGGGTATTACTTGGTAATGTTCCAGGTGTTCGTGAAGAAAATTGATCAGAGAGTCTACCAAATTTTTGTTCAAGATCCTGAATAGAAGCTTGATGATTTTTCTGACCTTGCTCAACTTTGGTGTTTAGATTTACAAATTGGTTTTTAACAAATTCATTTGTGGATCTTTGAGCAGTCACGAAATCTCGCATCATTTTCTAGAACTCAGATTCTTCTGGTTTTTTGTCAGAATTTGGCGGATTTGGATTGTCTACTCGTGGTTAAGAATCACGGTTGTTATCCCTTTGGCGATCTTGCCAATTTACAGAATTTCTTCCGTAATAATTACTACGAAAACCTCCTCCACGGTATCCTCCTTGAACATAATTGACTTCCCCTTCATTGGATCCAACCATGGGTTGGTCGTCACATTCGGATGAAGTGTGATTACCTCCACAGTTGTTACAACCTTCTCGCATTTCTTTCATTTCTCCTTTGATATCTTTATATTGCGAGTCGATTTTGGAAGTTAAGGCTTCCATTTTCTCCATGAGTTTAGAAGTATCGGAACTTTCGGCAAAAGCAACGGTTTTTCGTAAAGGTTTGGTTTTGGAATCTTTTGACCAATCGAGTTTAAGAAGCACTCGATCTTCGAGCAATTGATATGCCTCATTGGGAGTTTTATAAAGAAAAATTCCTCCTACATCAAGAATTCCTTGAGATGTTTCATCAAGTCCATGGTAGAAGATTTGGATAACGGTTCCTCATCCTAAACCATGTCCATGACAGCTACGAAGTAAATCTTTCATACGAAGCCAAGCTTCGACAAGAGATTCATTGGGGTTTTGTGTGAAAGCACGGATTTCTCCCATGAGACGATCAAACATGGCAGGTGGAAAGAATCGGCTTACAAAAGCTTGCCTCATCTCCTCCCAAGTATTGATAATTCCTGGGGTTAATTCGTTATACCACACTTTGGCATCTCCGGTCAGTGATGATGGGAAAAGTATGAGTTTAATGGCGTCGACATTGGTGTCGCCATATCGAAACATGCCGTAAATTTCTATGAATTCGGCAATGTGTTTGTGAGGATCGGCCCTCGAACGGCCATCGAATTGACTGTCTTTGATCATAGAAAGATGGTGTCCCTTCACGGTGAAGTTGTCACCAAGGTTAACAGCAACAATAGCAGCTCCAGGAGTGGGTGCTACGGTTCGGTTTGTGGCCCACATGGGTTGGTCATCGGCCATTGGAAATGGTTGATTGAGATTTGTAATGGGATACTCTTTGGAAAGATTATCAAACCAACTGACAATAGAGGAAGATCTCCTTTTACGAAACAAATTTTCGGGATCGGATAAAGGTGTACTAAGCTTTTTAGCAGTGGAACGAGTGTTCGTACAATTACCAAGAGAATCAAGGCAATTTTCTAAACAATCAAAGAAAATGAAAATTTTGAAAAATCAGAAAAAGTAACCGTTCGGTTAGATGAAATACCGAACGGTTAGTTGTCTCGGAAAATTAAAAATCTGAAAAACCGACCGGTTGGTTGAAAAACCGAACGGTTGGATTGAACAATTTGAAATACCGATCGGTTGAAATGGATACCGATCAGTTACTTGGCTCGGATTTTTTTTTTTTTTTTTTTTTTTTTTTTTTTTTTTTTTTAATTTTTTTTTATAGAAAACGAACAAGAAAAGAAATAGAACTTTAAAACTTACAGAAAACACAATCAAAATCCCCGGTAGCGGCGCCAAAAAACTTGATGTGCTAGATGTGTGTACAAATTTTAAATTTATAAACACGATTACCGGATCTAGAAATAACACATACGAGCAAGTGAACTCATCCGTTATAGCAAGATTGAGTTGGTAAGTCGGGATCGTTCGCAGGGATTTGTGAGTGAATCTAAATGTAAGTTTAAAATTAAATCTCTAATTCTAGCGATAATGATTATAAGATAATTCAAATGATTAAAAACTACACTTGCTTAGACTAGTTAACTACTCATAAGAAAAGCATGATTGTGATAACTTCCTTAACATGTTGGTAATTAGAATTATTTGGTGTTCTAATCTATTGTTTCTACAAGTTAAATCTTCGTCAAGATTTTAGTTTATAAAAACAAGCATTAGGTTTGGACCAATCAATTCAAGGTTCATAAAGTTGAATTAACAACCTTAAACACAAAAATAGTTTCTTGTTTAATCAAATACTCTTAGGAAATGGTGAATACAAAAGGTAACTGAATCATAGACAACAAGGTTACAATTGATTATAAACTACTAAAACTTTCGACCAATTAGGCGTTTATAACCAATTCGATTTGATTAACAAAAGGTATTCTCATTACAATTGCACCTTAGTTCCTTTGTTTAGTCAAGAATAATTATGGTGAAAAACAATCTTTCATAGACAAAAGATTATAACTAGTTGAATGATAACAACCCTTTCGGCCAATGATATTATAAGCAACTAGTTAAACTTGACTCAACAAATGTCACTATGAAACTTTAGTCTAATTAGGTTTTAGAATTGACTTGAAATTTAATTAAAACATGTTATCACAATCATGGACTAATCATTTAGTAATTAACATCATCTAAGCAAATGCAAAAAGGTTACTAGCCACTCATAGCAAACATGAACATAAACTCAGAATATTGAACATTAGAAATCATAATTAAAGTCTTACAAATGTTTGGAATATGATTACAAATGAATAGGAAATGATTTCCTAAGTGTTGGTGTTGACTTCTTGAAAATTTGACCTCCGGATGTTGACTTTTTGGACTTCCAATGCTTCCTGAACTTTTATGGACAAATTTGGAACTATTGAGACTAGTAAAGGATTGCTTTGTTATTGGTGTATTGAGTTGTAATAGTTGTGTCTTGAAATGAGATTACAAAGCCTCTATTTATACTACTCCTCAAGCCTAGGCTCATCAATGCAACAACTTGGCCTCCAAGGTGAATAGAAAGACCTAGAATAGCAGAGAGAAGGGCCTAGAATCGGGTAGAATGAGATAGAAAACATCTTGCAAAATTTTAACGAGCTGACCAACCGTTCGGTAACGGGCTCTGACCGATCGGTTGGTTGTGACCTCTGCGACTAACCGGTCAGTTAGATTCATAACCGATCGGTTGGATGTAACAATTTCCCCTAACCGATCGGTTGGATGAATACCGATCGGTTGCTTGAGTTCTGACAGCAACAAACTTGATCTTTAACTTGGCTCTTCGTTCTTTGTCCAAACTTGATTATTCCTAGTGAACGTTCTTTGGAATGATGAAAACTTGGATTTTTCTTTGTGAAATACTTGAACGAATTGAATCTCGAGATGAGAATGACATTTCCTTCATTTTCTTCACTTTTTCTTCTTTTTTCCTGTTTTTGGCTACAAATGCTTGCAAACACACTTTGATACGATTATGGGACAAAAGCATATAAAAATAACCGAAAAACATACGAATAACGCCACTAAAAAGATGCACAATTTGAGCATTATCACAGCCCACACACATAAGGAGAGTGTCAACCATTAGAGCAAGCCATTTTTTGTGATAAATAAGACAAAACAATATTGTCATGCTATAAACCTTTTCAAGCTATTCTTTAGGCTGATGCCAATTCAAATTCAAATGATCCTAAACATTCTGCAGTCAAACCTAAAATCACGCCTTTCCTCACTCAATAACCTGTTGTAACAATTTATTCAAAAAACCAATACCAAAATAACCTACGGCAATCATCTATACAAAACACAAATATAACAATGACCCAAAAACTAACATACGGCGATCATCATAACAGATACATTATTATCAAAATCAAACCTTATTAGCCACAGATTCGACTGATCAATTATCAACCAGGTTTGTGAATTCCTCATTTTACAAAAACAAATTGATTATTTGTTTGATCGGTGGTTTATCTAATTATTGGTTCTGTTATCTTTGTATGTTGCTATGATTATTTTTATGTTGTGCTTTTTATTGTTAGATTGTTATCTGATTATCCATAATAGGTTGCTATGGTTAATTTAAAATGATGTTTGTTTAATAATTTATTAATTAGAATCAATGTATAATACGTGTTTGATAAAATGCTTGAACAAATTTCTTAATGTAGACTAACAACGCATTAATTTTTTCCGTTTGATAACATGTGTAGGGATGCTATGTTTGTGTTGTGACGGGATAATGTGAAGGCAATGCTATGTAAGTGGATATTTTTGTTTCGGATACGTTGCAAGAAGTGAATTTGTGTTAATTTGAATTATCATATTTGTATTTGTTTGATTCAAAATGTTGGTTGTTTCGATGAGATGTGAGCTAATTGATTAGTGTGATTTGCAGGTGGCTGAATGGTGTGTAGCTGAGTGACAGATTGCAAGAGAGTCGGCATCACAACATTGCAAGAGAGTTAGCATTGCAATGTTCTGCATTATGTTTAGAAGGTTATGCCTTCCTTTTATTCGTTACAAATTGAATCCTATGTACAATCATCTGTTTATAATATGGATTACTTATATTGTTTACTACGTTACAACATTTGAAAAGAACCAGAAAATCACTTTGATCAGCGATAATGATCCTATGTTGGACAACATCTCTGTTTAAGGTGGATGTATCTCTATTTGGCATTCGCATAAGCTTAATGAAGCACACAATCCCCATAGTCTTGACTTGGTTCTTCTAGATGCCCAGGTATGTACAGTACCTGATTTCTTAATTTACCTTTTAACTGCAAATATTCTTTACTAATAATAACTATCATTTGTATTTCAAAATGACAGGATTTGGATCTACATCAAAAAAGATTTGATGTTCCATTTTGAACCATTGTTGAAGAGGGGCAGTGTTATGTTATTTCAAACTTTGGAATTGCCGAAAACAGTGGTAGGCAACCACTATTGCCTCAAAAGTATAAGCTCAGTTTTTGAGAGTGACCCAAGTGACTAATGTGGACCCTTTTGATAACAATGGGAATCCCTTCATTCTTGAGCCATTCAATAATTTATTTGAATGCAATCGTCATTACCATGATCATGACCCCGTTGGTACATGTTCTAAAAACGCTATTCTAAAATTAAATTTCATACAACGAAGATTTATTTACAAGCATTATTTGTATAGATGTCATTGAGTCTGTCATCGCAATTGGGAATATTGTCCCAGTTCAATCTGCTGCTGGTCCTAAAATTTGTATGACGTTTGTCATTGAGGATATTGAGTAAGTATACAAATAGAATACTAATAGAGATATTAAAATAAATATTATAACAAAAGATTCAGAAGTGGCATACATCTTTCTATGCCAAGTTGACAGGTTTTTATCTTCTTTCATCTCTATTATATGTGCTAAGTTATATGAGACTGGACATTCTTGTAATTGTTATTGTATGTAATGTTATGAAACTGTATGTAATGTTTAAATTATGTTTACACTTTTGGGTATATGATAAAAGAATAAGCATTGATAGAGCACTTGTGACTTACTTTTAGTTAATTTGTGGTATTGACTATCAAGCCAATATGATTAATCAGGAGAAACATAGGAATGTAAATTAATGTTTAAAATGGATATGCGTGAATACTAACAGCTAAAGGAGTTGTTAGAAGGAAAAGAAACACTAATCTTTGAATACTTTATTTTTAGAATTTATCTTCTACTCTCATCTGTCATATTTGCAAATAATGTATATTTCCTATCGTCAATGGATGATTTATGTACATTGTTTGTTTACTTTTTTGATGCAAACTATTCTAAAATTATACTTTCATGATTGTACGTTGGTTATGTTCTCAAACGTTTGCTGGAAAAACTACACAGATATGTAAAGTAAATGGTAATGGGTCAATAAGGGTCATTTTGGCCTGTTCAGAATTAGTTGAATTAGCTGGGTCAGTTTTTACATGTCTACAAGAACTTCTGTATTTTAAAACACATTAAATAGTTAATGTGTTATGGTTAGAAACTTAGAATAACTTTAGTGGTACAACAATATTCAGATCTTTGAACAGAATTAAAATCTACTACTGATTCGCAAGTATGTGAGTCAAAATTGCAACCTTTAGTTTACTACTTACAAATCCAATTTGGCCACATGTTTTCAGATTATAGACACCAAAGAAAGATGTGTTAAATTATCTCTCAACTCTGTTACATCAGAGTTCAACCCTCGGGAGTTGGCCAGGTAATCATAAAACGAACCAGTCAACATCCGTTCAATGAGGCGGGAAATCAATGCAGACATGGATTTTATACCTGAGTGTTTGAGGGTAGCCGTGCTAGCACATTTTGTGTCACAATATGAAGAGGTGAAGAGCCTATTATTTACTCGAATTGATGATAGCCACCAGGAAAACCGTGAGCTCAAGAATCATAAGCATTCTAAGAGCACTCAATCCAATCACTTTTACAGTTTGTTGGATGTTTGTGTTGCAAAACGCCCTCCAACTAATGTAAGTTTTTTTTTTCCTTGAATTCAGATCTACCAGTTAATAGTCTCACTATAAGATTGTGACAAAAGACTGACACAATTTATCACTTATCAGCAGTTAGCATCTAGACTATTTCACAAAGGATCTGAGTTATTCACTTTTTATCTTCTTTTAGATCTATTATTATCATTTCTTTTTCATTATTTATTGTAAGTCATTTTACTACAATGAACCTTTGAGCAATTCTCTTATTTTCTGTTTAAGGTCAATTTTCTTACTTGGATGAACCTAAAAGTAACCCACGTTGTGGGTATTTATCTATTAAAACATATAAGCAAAATGCAATAGAAATCCAAAAAGTAAATATATACACTCTTTAAGTTGCAATAGCTTATCATTCTTGAGACATTAGGGTAGTGAAATGTTTTCATGATTAGTTACTGGTGTTATGTTGTCAGGTGACCACATCGTCACTCCTTGACGAGCAGGAAGCAAGATGATTGCTTAACCTCTGTGGTTCATAGTGTTGGAGCGCATGCAAGACTTTTCTCTGCTGGTCATACGTAGTCATACAGTGTTGTCTATCTCTTATGCATTTATTGTTCGTATGAATCCATTACTTGAATTAAGTAACTTTTAAACTTTCTGCAAGACTTTTAATTGTTTGTCACACATAGCTTTCTCGCACACTATGTCTAATGGTATTCGAAATGTTGTCATGTCTTTAGCTTATGGCTGAAAATAACAAGAGTTACTACTAACATCTTGAATATGTTTACAAGTACAAAAAGTAAACCAAATGAACATGCTTGAATATGTTTAAAAGAGAAAAATTGTACTTGGTAGTTTATGTTCAACATGTTGCAAACTACATATTATTTTCTTGACTAATTCGTTGTAGAAAAAATCCCAAGTACCTGGTGTTTTATGTTAACTAATCAAATCAGAGTTTATATGATTAGTCCTTGTGATGATTGTAGGTGGATGGAACTCATAGCTGATTGACAATGGTACTCGGGTAATATAAACACAAACCATCATCTAGACTTTTTTATTTTTATATTTTTTTTTTGTTTCATTGATTCAGATTTAAAACTGAAAATTTGTTTAGACGATCAACTTCATTTTACCATTCATGGTTTTAAATTTGAAGTATATTGAGATGAACAATATTTTTCCAGAAAATACATTATCTGGATATGATTACAAATTTCGATCAGTGATTGCATTTGACCCTAAAAGTCATCTGTAATTAAGAAGATAATGATACATAGTATTTAAGCATGAATCGACAAAAACAAAAAAAGTCGATAATATTCATACGTGACATTATTTGGTACCCCATTCATCATTTGCCCTTATACAGATTATAAGGGTATGAATATAATACTTTTTGTAGGTGATTAAGAACACCAGATGAACATGATGGAAAGATGGGATGAGTGATGTAAAGGCAGGATCAAGACCACCAACATGTGCCACGAAGAAATATTTGTAGAAAGTGTGGTAATTTTAAAGCAATACAAATTCCAATTCTAGGCCCAAGAATAAGAACAAGATAAAGAAGCACCAGTACAAGATGATATGACATCTCTAATTACAAGCCACTATGCTGGAAGTGTAAATGTTGGGACTTCATATTCAATCCTTAACCATATTGTTACTCTATATTATATTTTTGTTAAATATGCATAGATGAAGTTTATTAATATGTTAATAGATGAAGCAGTTACTCCAATATAGTTTATTGATCATAATAGGTGTATAGATGTATAATCAGAATCGGTTTTACTATATGAAAAAATGATACAATTTTCCACTAACGTGACCAATGGACACATTTCATGATATGATTGATGATACTAATATTCGTGACAGTTTGTAGTGGATACTTTGCGAATCGGTACCAGTGCGGGCATTGTTCTCCTAATGAGGCCAGAATATACAAGATTGCAGGTTTTTTCTACAAAAGCCGGTATTCTCACGTGGAAAACTTTATGTGGCTATTTCAAGAGTCAAGATGAGAAAATGTTTGAAGGTTCTTTGTTGTGACAAAGACGGCGAAAACACAAACTCTACATCAACGTTGTGTACAAAGAAGAAGTTTAATTTTGTATATGACATGTACTTTATTTGTTCTCACACTTTTCATTGTTATTTTTACATATATTACATGAACACCTTTTTTTTTTCTTCCAAGTTTTGTGTTCAAGATATTTGTCGTTATTTACTATTTATTTATGTCCAATTCAACTTCGTTAAATAATATAATGAAGCTAACCCGCCCATCAGGCGGGTTATGAAGCTAGTATATATATATATATATATATATATATATATATATATATATATATATATATATATATATATATATATATATACCCTTCTTCTTCATTATTTCAAACACACTCCCAACCATCACCATCCCACTATCACCTTCATCCTTAATACAAAAACAAACCCCACCTTAATCATCCAAAAACACACAACACACATATCCACCACCAACCCGACACTTAACCCTCACCACCGCCCCCTACAACCAATGACACGCCAAATCTCCGGCCACCACGAACCATCACCATCCCACCATCAACTCTAGCCACCCACATCGTCACCACCATAGCGTCGCCCCCTACAACTGCCGGCACACCGCACCCACAAACAAAAACATACAAATCCATATTCGTCACTCAAGATCGATCATTTCAGACCCCAAGATCAGGCCTCCACAAATCCAGATCCGTCAGTGCTTGACCATTTTTTTTCTTTCCGTTTTATGGTTTCTTTTTTCTTTTAAATAAAATACATATGTTTATGGGATTTTTGGTCCCTGTGGTTTTGATTTTGTCAAAAAAAAAAGGGGATTGGTGTAGGTTTAAGACAAAAAAGATAGATTTGGCTGCCTTCTTTAATTATGTAATTATGTATGCAGTATGGGTCTTTGAGGGTGGCTGGCCGGAATTTGAGGTGGCCCGATAAGATTATGATTTTTGAGTGTTAAGATTGTATTTTAAAAAAAAAGGATAATTCCAAAAATACTTAGGTTACCCACGGGCTGAGATTATCTTGGTGGCATCTTTTGTGTTTCCATATCTAGAACAGGGCAACCAGTACTTTTTGGGCAACTAAAATCTGCAAGTGACAAGTGTGACTTTACGGATTACATGGTAGGGCAAGCTGTGTACTTTTTGGGCAACTGGCGGCCTTCATGTCGGACAAGTGGCGGCACATGGTTGGCTAGGTACTGGTTGCCTAGGGCAACTAATCTAGATACCGAAACACAAAAGATGTCGTCTAGATAGTCTCAGCCCTTGGGCAACCGGGGTATTTTTGGAATTATCCCTTTAAAAAAATAGATTTGGTTGATAAGAAAGAAAGTGTTAACACTGTATTTAAAGTTAGATTTGTATAATTAGATTATGATTTTTGAGTGGGTGGTTATGGAGTTATTTTAGCGGTTGTGGGTGGCGAAGAAGTAGAGTGTGGTAAAGGTTTCATGGTGGTGGTAATGGTTTCGTGGTGGTGGCAGTAGGGAGAAGGGATGGTGGTGGCGGTGAGATTTTTGTGGTGGTGGAAGTAGGGAGGGGGATTGGTGGTGGGTTTTGATGATGAAGGTGGGTGTTTGGAATTAAGTAAATAATGATGATAATAATAATAATAATAATAATAATAATAATAATAATAATAATAATAATAATAATAATAATAATAATGATGATGATGATGATGATGATGATGATGATGATGATGATGATGATGATGATGATGATGATGATGATGATGATGATGATGATGATAATGTGAGGGTAGTTTGGTCATTTCATCCCTTGAAACAATCAAACTAACAGAAGAATTGGTCAAGGGACCAAACTCGTTATGTGTCGCAACCATAGGGACCAAACCAGTTAAAAAAGTTAAATAGGCTATATCCGTTAAACCCGATAGACCATAGGGACTATTTATGAAATTAACTCTTAAAAGAATAAATACTGTCAAATATGAGAAGTAGAAAAATAAAAAGATTGACTAGTGGATCGTAGTGGTGAAGATGTTGGGGAGGGGAAATCATTGGTGCTGCAAACAACATGTATTATATCTGCTGCAAGGCAAAAATAAATTTTCAGCTTACATTTCTATTCATCTATACCTTTCATTATTTTCTAATTTGCATAATTGGTCCCTCTTTATAAGCCTTGTAGCAGATATGATACATGTTGTTTGCAGCAACAATGATTTCTCTATATGATAAATATGATAATTGAGATTTGCTACATACCCATAAAAAAGCATCCACCAAATATGTTAATAAAATGAGTTGTCATGGTTTGATTGGTTTATTTTGCTATACTTTCTTTCTCTTCTATTTAATTATGTCAATCAAACCGTGACAACTCGTTTTATTTATTTATTTATTATTATTATTATTATTATTATTATTATTACTACCACTACTATTATTATTATATTATTATTTTTTATTTATTTATTTATTTTTGGTTGTAGCAATCTCATGGTAATTTTAGTATCAAAAACGTTTTTACTTCATTTACTGCCCACTTCTGGGAATGACATTTTGAGACAAAAAACCAAATGTTTCCCTCCATTTTCTTTTCCTCTATATTTCTTAAAAATCTTAAGAACATAAATAATTGAATAAATTATGTGAATGGTCCTTATGGTTTGTCTAAAATTGCATCTACCATCCCTAAGAGTTTTAATATGCATTCATTGTTCTTAACTTTGCAACAAGTAACACCAATGATCCATTGTCTTAACGTTAGTTAAATTTGTTTAGTCCCCGCATGTGCAAAGCACATGAGGGTAATGTTATCATTTTAGCTTTATATCATTTTTAAAAAGAATTTGAAAACAGTGGGTTAAAAATGACAATTATGCAAAACAATTTTACACTTATTTGAAAATAAAAGTGAATAGTTAAGATAAAAGTGTAAGGTTCGTAAACTTATGGGTATAAGGTGAAGATGACCCAATAGTCATCATCTTCTTCACGTTACGACTTTTGCATACCTTTGTTAATTTTTTTTTCCTAATCACTAAAGATAAATATTAAATCGAACCATATTTTTAGTAGAGATTCATGTACTAAATGTATTAGAACACTGATCTCTTATCTATTTCAAAGTGAAAACCACACTTAACTGGAGTGGATGAGGCCCTCCACTGATGTTCTATCTAGCTATTGATATGAGGATGTGGCTACATCAGTAGAGTAGATGGTGCATAATGGAAAGCAAATGTAGTCTATGGAGAATTTGTGAATGCATATGGGAGTGTGTGTGACTGAATTCTGCCTATAGTTTTTTGAAGTTGTATTGTATTGTTGTTGTATTTCACATATATGTTATGGTACAGAAAGACTATATTTGTTAGAACATTGTAAACCCGTAGGTATAACTTTATTATTGATCACTATATATAATAGTGATACCCTAATACCCAAAATTCACAAATCGGGCCTGGGCATAATTATCCACTAATACTACCCCGCAGTTCGAGCGGCGAAATCATGAAAGCTCGAACGGGAGTAGTAAACTAAGAAAGCAAATTAAAACAATAAACCAAAATAAAACGGGATAACCCAAAACCCAAATAAACTAGGAAAGAAAATCCGACATCAACAAAAGTCGTCTCGGTAATTGATACCCTGGATTCGACAACAACAAAAGTCGTCTCAGGAATTGATACCCTAGATTCGACACCAACAAAAGTCATCTCGGGAATTGATACCCTGGATTCGACATCAACAAAAGTCGTCTCGGGAATTTATACCCTGGATTCGACACCAACAAAAGTCGTCTCGGGAATTAATACCCTGGAGTCGACATAAAAAACAAAAACAAACAATTAAATAACTAATATTTTTTTTTCTTTTTATGAATATCAAAACTTTCTATGAGATAAGTATGCCACAGATAAACCATGAAGTGTAACTTTGGCACTCCCTTTCAACCAAAACAAATTATCCGTAACTTTAGCTCATCCATCTTTTAAAAAATAAAAACACAAACCAGATTTAGAAGGCATGTTCAGGTTGCTCACACCATTCCTCTGGACCATAGCTCTTTTGCATATCCCCACGTCTTTCAACTCGGTCATGTGCATAATCTTTATAACGAGACCGCCCACAATCACGGTCCATATGTTCAACATCACGCACCTCGTAATCTTGATCTTTGTCCCTGTCCTTCTCGCGATGGCGGTAACGACCATGGTTACTATGATCGCGATGTTCTGACCGGTCACAGCAATCACGGTCACAATCACCCCTAACTAACTTCATGTCACGATCACGATCACGGTGCCAAACAAATAGATATGTCATCCTTTTTTTTTTTTTTTTTTTTTTTTTTTTTTTTTTTTTTTTTCTTTTTTGATGGAAAAGTGACGGTTGTAATTGTATGATTAGGGTTTGACGGGTGGCTTAGGGAGGCGGCTCAACATAGCCACCTAGGTATGAGGATCAGACCCGCTCCGATACCATGTTAGAACATTGTAAACCCGTAGGTATAACTTTATTATTGAGCACTATATATAATAGTGAAACCCTAATACCCAAAACCCACAAACCGGGCTTGAGCCTAATTATCCACTAATAATATTGTGGCGTATATATTGGTTTTGATGTTTAATATATGATTCACCATTAAAAAAAATAATAAAATTAAATAAAAAAGGTGAAAACCACACTATATCAGTCTTTGTTGGGTAGTGTTGATATCAGACCTTGCTTATAAGTGAGCAGGTAGCTACCGGTGGGATGCTAAAGGTGGTTGGCTGCTGCCAGCCTACGACTGAATCTTTCTGAAACGTTACCGCATTTGTTCATGAAATGAAGTCACTTCTTTTTTGTGTGTTTTTCTTGACATGGGGTTTTTATCTTTAGCTATGTTGTGGTGAAATAGTTTGATAATGATAGGTGGTGGTGGTTGAATGGGGTTCGTTTCTTCACTACCTAGAATTGTTGGTTAAGAAAAAGAAGAGTGTTTGTGTGAGAAAAAAGAGTACAAATGGAGAGAAAAGTTAGGGTGTGCTTGGTTCAAAATAGGGAATGAGAAAGGGAAAAGCAAAGGGAATGCTACGTAAAGGAAAAGGGTAAGGAGAGCATTCCCCCCAATTTATTGTGTAATGGCCCATTAACCACTACTGGGTAATGGGTCATTGCATTATACTATACCATGCAATTTTTTTCATTATCTTTCCCATTTCTCACCCCCATAACCCCCTACCAAGCATGCCCTTATTTTACATATCAAATTTTCTCTCATATTAACGAATAAATTTCAGCCATTATTTTTTCTATTGAAAAAAAAAAGAAAAAGAAAAAGACTACTAAAAATTTAAATTAAAAATTAAAAATTCCTCAAGCACATTCTCAATTTCTTTTTTCCGTGAAGGAGGTTTAGGCGCTTCATCCTCAATTCCTTTCTTGATTGATTTCAATTGTTCCAAAAACTTTCCTAACTTTCCTTCATCTTTACCCAACAAATATAGACACTCGTCTACCACGAACGTAGCCTCATTTGTTAATTTCTCAAATGGTATATTCTTTTCACCATACCTATTTGTCATTCTTCTCAATGCAGGTGGTATTATGTCCCTCCTCCAACGCCTCAAAATGTACTTTTCCAGAATCATTTGAACATCACGGTTCTTCAAAGCACAGAATGCATGTCTACATAAAAATCCAAATCGAAGAAAATGCCAACAAGTACATTCCACTGACCCGTCTTCAAGAGAACGTATAACCTTATTACAGAAAAGAAATGGAAGAAAATTAGAACCTATATTATTCATTAACAACTAATGTTCAGAATCATATATGATTCTGTAGAATCATATATGATTCTGTAGAATCATATATGATTATGTAGAATCATATATGATTCTGTAGTGAATCATATATGATTTTGTAGAATCATATATGCAAGTAAATTTACCTTGTATTCTACTACTTTTTCACATTCCTGCACTTGTTCTTCTCCTTTTTCTTTATAAAGTGTCCGATAAGCAGCCGCATTTCTATCTCTAATCCTAAGCATCTCACAGCCCTCTTCCGTTCTAAACTCTTCTATTCTGCAATTCCAACAAGCTTCCTTTAATTCCTTTTGAGCAAGCAGAAGCATTGTTCTTTTGTATACTTTAGATGCATGACATTCGATACTCAATTGTGTAGAAAGTTTTGGAGCTAAGTCATATGTGTTAAAGTCCATTTGTTCTTACCGATACCTTTGCCTCTCCATTGCAGATTCGAAGCACATCATGAAATGAACCAATGTTGATCCGTGATTTGTGAAATTTTTGAAGAATGCCTTTTCACTCTCAGACCTTGAAGTAGTTCTCATTAATCCAAACAGTGGTGAGTCAATAAAATACGCTGGTAACCACATTGCTCGAAGTCCAAACATCTCCTTCATCCATTTGTGGTCTTGCAATTCAAAATCTTCAATCAATTTTGCCCATTTTTCTTCAAACTTCAATGGTTCAATGAACATATTCCACATAATCTTGTTCAAACGCTTTTTGAAATCAGTTTCATCATATATTTCTTTACAAATCTGTAAAAAAATAAATTATGTTATTCAGTTGATTCTTCAAAAATCATATATGATTCTATGAGAATCATATATGATTCTATGAGAATCATATATGATTATATGAGAATCATATATGATTCTCAAAGAATCATATATGATTCTGTGTGAATCATATATGATTCTATGCATAGTCTGTGTTTGTATCAGTAAAATACCTTTCCTGGAATTTTTTGTGAGATATGCCACATGCATAGTCTGTGTTTAGATTCAGTAAGTACAGCTTCAATTGCTAACTTCATGGCTCCATCTTGATCCGTTACAATCATTTTTGGTTGTTTCCCATGTGCCTTCATGAATGATTTCAGTAGCCATGTGTAAGCTTCTGTATCTTCTCTTATAAGCATTCCCGCACCAAAAGTCACACACTTTTTATGATTATCTACCCCAGTGAATGGAACAAACACCATTTCGTACCTGAATATAATCAGTTTCACAAAATAATTTCAAGAATAGAATCAAGAGTTTCAAATCTCACATAATCATATATGAAAAGTTACTTACTTGTTAGTTCTGTATGTTGCATCAAATGACAATACATCTCCAAATTCCTTATAGTTGCATTTGGCAACTTCATCCACCCAAAAAAGTGCAACCAACTCACTTTTTTCAACCATATAATCAAATGTAAAGTTCGGCACATAATTCTGTCGATTTTCCATTTTGTTTATCAGCATTTGCGCGTCACTTTCACCTATACATACATTTATATCCCTTTGATGATTCTTGAAATCACTGCTTGTGCCATGAACATATTGATAACCACCTTTAATACCACATAACAAACGGTGTGCCTTTGTCGCACCAAGTTTCATATTTGAAGATTTCACAACGAACACCTTTTCCGCTTGAGTCATCTTCCTTTGTTTTTTTGTTAGATGCTAATACTCTTTTGGAATCATTAAATGATTGTGCTTAGAATGGAATTTATGAACTACATATTTTCCAGAAACCTCATCCAAAGTTATTAATACTCGCGCCATACAACCTGTTACCCATTGTATTGTATTTCTTACTTTCTTGTCACTGTTTTCAGGATCCAATGTGTTTATATTTATCTCTTTTTGAATCCCTTGCCTATTACACATAAGGTACTTACTTTTTACCCAACCACTTCTTGTATTTTTTTTGCGCCGATTTTTTTAACTTCAAATCCTGCTACTTCAGCATATTTGTTATACATTTCAACGCATTCCTCTATCGTATTATACTTTTTCCCCTCAACAGGTATATAAATATCATCAACTACTGGTTCCCAAGTAACAGATCCCCCAGGAGTTTCTTCATGTGCGTATAAAGTTGGCCTTGGTGTTGTCACAGATGCTGAAATATAGTATTTTCATTAGAATCAGATATGATTTATGAAGAATCATATATGATTCTACAAGAATCATATATATATATATATATATATATATATATATATATATATATATATATATATATATATATATATATATATATTTTTTATTTACAGAAAGTATAAACCAGATTCCCAAATAGAATCATATATGATTAAACAATAATCATATATGATTCAACAATAATCTATTAATAAGATTAAAAAGCAAAAAAAAAAAAGCTAAATCAATATTACCTTGAATAACAGCAATATTTTCTTCTTCCACATCAGCATCTACCAATATTTCATCAATATTTTCTTCTTCCACGTCAGCAATATTTTCTTGTTCCACATCAGCATCCACCAATATTTCAGCTTCATTCATAACCTCATCATCCACCATAACGATCCGAGATTCTGTTTTTTAAGAAAATCGCATGTGATTTTGTTAATATATATATATATATATATATATATATATATATATATATATATATATATATATATATATATATATATATATATATATATATATATATATATTATTTACATTACAACGATCAAATACTCTTTATTTTCTGAATAGAATCATATATGATTCCGTTACAGATAAAACAGAATTTATTCATACCTTCATATCTGATCTACATTTCATATAAGCTTAAAAAGCAAAAAAATAAGCTGATTTACATTTCATATCTGATCTACTATAAAAACAAAAAACAGAAACACAGAAGCTACCATATCTGATTCTACTATATATATATATATATATATATATATATATATATATATATATATATATATATATATATATATATATATATATATATATATATTCATACCTTCATCCACATCAGCATCCACCATACCTTCTTCCACATCAGCATCCACCGTACCTTCTTCCATATCTGATTCGACGGTTGTGAATGACGACTGTTGGGGATGACGACGGTTGGGGATGACGACGGTTGTGGATGGCGACGGTTGGGGATGAAGATTGGGGAGGTTTTCGACTGGGGATGACGATTGGGGAGTTGCTGAACGGTTGGAGATGATGGTTGGAGGTGGTGAACGGTTGGAGATGACGGTGGAGGTGGTGGACAGTTGGAGGTGGACAGTGGAGGTGGAGGTGAAGGTGGAGGTGGAGGTGGGGAACGCATCGTTGGAGAAGAGGATGTAAAAAAACACACCAGTGTGTGTGCTTTTTTTTTTTTTTTTTTTTTTTTTTTTTTTTGAAGAATGAGGTTAATGAATTTTTTTTTTATTATGTAATTGCTTTTTTTGCCCCTCTAGTGTAAACATTACATCTAATCTAAGCCATTGGATCAAATTAGATTGTATGGTTATGATTTGTTGATTGGATCTATGGCAAGGAGGGGTTCTTCATGGATCTCAACTCATATATAGTGTGTGGCCCAAGTTCTAAAACATGAATCCCAGAACTTTGAAAAAGTCTCCATCTCTTTACTTTACATCCTTTTATCTCTGTCCATTCAGAATCTTCCATTGAAGGATCAAACATAAGTTTCAGAGCTCTCCAAAGAACATTATCAGCCATAGATTTAATGTAATAAAATGTTCCCTTTCCTTCCTTCTTAGCTTCAAATTTCTTATCTCCAAATCTTTCTTTGTTTACCCTCCATAATGTACAAACATCCTCTCTATCAAAGTAATACAACATTTGTAGAAATCTAAGAAACCTATGAGTCTTCCCATCAGATCTCTTGACATCATGAAATGTTCCAATATTAGTATGATAATATGTAGTTACTTGAATGATAGGATATCTGATTCCTACCGGTTCAGCATCAACTACTTCAGGTTCATCCATCTTAGCAACCATAGTTAGAACTTTCATCTGTTGCTTTAAGCGTTCAGGAGGAATATGATCATAATCATTCTTGAAGTTATTATGCTCATCTCCTTCAGGTTTAGAACTGCTTTCTTCTTTTATTTTTCTCTTCTTTCTAGCATAGGATTTATGAACAACTCCTTTTCTTTTACCACTCTAACTAGAAGGAATTTTCTTTTCTACTACATCCTTAGGCTGTTCAATAGCATCTGCTTCTTTTACATGCTCTGCTTCAACAACCCTGTCAGGTACCAACTTCTTCTTCATTTGAGCAAAATGTTCTAAATCTTCAGCATAACCCATAGGATAGAAGGTATCCATCTCTTTCTTAGCTTGTTGATACAAGTTAAAAACCTCTTGATCAGACTTAGGCTTCAACTGTACCAATTTCCATCCCTTCATATTCTTTAGGTATCTTTCTTGCTCTCTTCTTTGTTGCAATAGTGTTGGACCCCTGAGAACCTTCTTCTTTCTTCTAGCAGCATCATCTTCTTTTCTTTACTTTGCTGAGAACTCTCTTATCCAAGCTTGAACATCAAAAGTTGGAGTTTCTTTTTCTTCTATTTTAATCATCTTGGAGAGTTCTATGTTAGCATATATTTTTATCTTTTCTTCCACCCACTCCTCATACCTCTTTAAATTTTCAGTTTCTTTTTCAACCTTTTCCTTTTCTTCCTGAATCAACTGTTGCTCTTCCTGATCAATTAGTTCTTGTTCTTTCATTGCAACAATTGAGTCATGTTCAATTTGTAATTCTTTGGGCCAATAATGAAAAGGTATCTGAGAGTAATCAATCCCTTTATGCATTATCTTTGGATCTTCAACCAGCTTGCCCTTTCCTTTGTCAGTAGAAGATGATGCAGCAATCTTCGTTTGTTGAGCAGCAGGTTCTCTGATTACTACTCCTTTTTGAGGTATTCTTGGTGCAGATGTTGTAATTGTAGATGTTGGTTGTTGTGGTAGTGGTTGAGTTGATTGTGATGTAAGTTGTGAAGGTGATTCAGATGAAACCTCTGTTGTCTTCTTACTTAACAAAACCATAGCCTCAGCAGCAGCTGTGTATCAACAGAATTGACCTTTTTACTAGCAGCAGAATCAGCAAAATCCTTAGCAGTAGTGTCTTTAGCAGCAGCAGAGTCAGTAATTTTGTTAGTAACAGCAGCATCATTTACTTCTTTTGCCATAGAGTCACCCAAAGTCAACCCTGTTGCCTTCACTAATTGCTCAGGCCCCAAAGTCTTAAGTTTCTCCATCACTTTTTCTTGAGTAGCAGCCACTTCTTCCATTAAACCTTATTACCCAATTTTTCAGCAATCACAAAACTATCCACATCTTGAGGACTTTCCACATCCATTTCACCAACTTCTGGAACCTCCCCTGAAACTATTCCAGCATTCACATCTTGAGCAATGTCAACTTTCATCAAATCTGCCTCCCCTGAACCCATTTCATCTTTCTGATCCTCATTCCTCCCCTGTTTGGAAGCATCCTCTTCCAAAGGAACAGAGTGGTCAGGTGAACTCACAACTTGAGAAGTGCCCACTTTCTTCAATCTTCTTAAGGAGGTTGAAGATCTTGATTTCCTTAAGTTCTTGATCTTCTTTTGCAATTTTGTAATCAGTTTGGCTTGTCCATCAACAATAGTAGAAAGACCAAGAACTTTGTCCTCCAATGTATCACACTTCAGCTCCAAATTTGTACAAGTAACCGTCAATTTCTTAATAAGTTCCATACTAGTCTCACCACTTCGACCTGTGTGACCTGGTTCGAGAGGTGAATCACTGACATTGTCATCATGCACAATATTATCCATAAATTCATTTGTCACTATCCTGTCCTCATCACTTCGACCTGTGTTACCTAGTCCGAGAGGTGAATCTTTGGACATAAACTCAGTATCAAACCTAGTTTGATCATCTGAGCCCCCTATGTTTTTCATTTGGCTAGGGTTACCATCATTGGAATTAGATTCATCAGAATCCTCTTCACTTGATGTTGCCTTGGTTTGGGTCTTAATGATGTTATCACTGTCCTGCTCTGCTGCTAAGCTAGAAGCAGTAGTGATAGCCCTTGCCAATATGTCCCCTTCATCACCTAAGACAGCCTCATCTGGTACAGCCATACTAACACCATCCTGAGGTAGATCAGTGTTCTTATTGGTTTTCCTACGGGTATAGTGTATTTTTGGTTGTGAAGCAAATGCAGAAAAATTGGGTGTATGATGGGAATCAGTGGGATTTCCTGATTCTTCACCCTGAATATTTTGCACTATTTGCACCATATAAGGTGTAAGGGCTGTATGTGTGCCTGAGAAACCTTTTCCATTTTTAATCAAGAAAATAAACATTTTTGAAACCAACTTAGGAGCATCATAAGTGGCAGTATGTGATCTGAATTTGGAAATTTGGTTTTCTATAAAGAGCTGGATAAATCTTGGATAAAGTAAATATGAACCAGACTCTTTAACACTTTTTACAATCCCCTCCAAAATCATATTTGAAAAATTAAATGGATGTCCTTTGCTTAGGCATACCATAGCAGAAGCAATAGTAGCACTAAACTCATTCCACCCAGAAGTTTTAGGACTCAAACAATGAAGGAGATTGTGTACCAAAAATTTGTATTGAGGACAGAGGAGAGCTTTTAGAAATTTCAAATTAGTATGTCTTCCCTCATATCCCAAATCATTTAAACCCTAAAAAATAGTAGAATTAACAAGACACGTGGTCTCTATTTCATCATCTAAGAGAAGAGTTTCCCTTATAGAAGATTCAGTTACACGAACTTGTTGACCATCTACTATGGCTTTAACATATTTTTCCCCATTCCTAGTTTTAGCTTTAGCAGTAAGCCAAAACTGTTTGATGTAGGAAACAAATATTGTAGGATTCACAGTTAATGCATACCTAAGAGAAGTAGCATTCAAGAATTTTACCATATCTTTGAAACCTTCAGGAACCAACTCTTCACCCAAAATAGCAACATTATTGTGATACTCTGCCCAGGTACGTGTACAATCCATTAATTAGGGTTGTGAGAAATTGGGGATTATTGACTTTGAGAGTAATAAGGTGTTAGGGTTTAAGAGAACTTCAATTTAGAGCGCGTAAAAACCAATTGTGGATGTTAATTAGGTTTTAAACTGATTTGGAGAAGTTACACATTCCACCCTCACACTTACAACCGTAGCAGCACAACCATATCATCCACACTAGCAGCAGAATGAAACAACTAGCAGCAGAGTGATTTTGGCCAGCAGAAGAGTTGACTAATCAAACTTGGTCAAAAAGTCAAAGAACCCTTAACAATAAATGCACTTGATCCGCCGTGATCCCTATAAAAACGGAACTAATCTTTCCCTAAATTAGCACAATCAAACCCTAATTGCAATCAAAAATGCCAATCACGCAAATCAAATCTCAAGAACAATGAAATCCACGCCCGAAATAATCAACATATCTTCTGATTCATCCTATGATGATGAAGCACCACTCCCTACATATGTACCATCATTCCGTCCTCCCTACAATGGATGTAGGACAAAAGAACAAGCACGAAAAAGAAAACACGATCTTCCTGTGTTTAAGGATCTGTTGAACTTGAATCAGACCCCAAGCACATCCAGGGGTAAAGAGGTGATGTCTCCTAAATCTCCAACTTCTTCAGAATCATCAGAAGATCCAGTCTAGATCCCCAACAGACCTCCATCTCCAATGGAACTTGTTTCCCCCTTTATTTGTACTTCTTCAGATGAGGATGAACCTCAGAACAATCCTCCTGCCACTCCTGAAAGACCACAGTCTTCAAGGCCAAGACCCAAGCCATCATCCAGGACAAGGAAGTTAAACCCTCCTCTTCCAAAGGATAAAGAGGTTGTGCTTGGGCTTCCAAGCCCTAGACAGTGATGTAGTAGTAGGTTGTAGTCTTTTGATGTCATCTGTTGATGTAGCAGTCTTTTGTGTTCCTTGGAAGTGATTTGTCTATGAAACTCTGTAGTTTGTAATAGTTTGGCTTTAAATGAAATGATGAATGATCCTGATTTGTCTTTGAATATTTGCATTCTTTGGGAAGTAACAGCAACAATCATCATTTATAACTTTTTTCTGCAAAATGTTAGGCTAAACACCACAAAACATACCAACATATGTACTAGCAGTAGAATTAAATAGCAGCAGAGTACATTCCAACATAACTATATGCTTCTTGAGAAGCAGCAGAAACAGAGTAACAAACAACACAGTACCTTTACACACTTTACAAAAACAAAAAGAGATAAGTTTGTCAAAGATTTATCATACCAATATTTGCAATTAAAAATTGAAACCACCCCAAATCAAAGTGTTTAGTGAGAAGATCAGCAACATTGTTATCAGTATGAATCTTAACAATTTGAATTAACTTCTTTTTATAACAATCTCTTATAAAATGATGTCTTATCTCAATATGTTTTGTTTTAGAATGAAAAACAGCATTTTTAATTATGCAAAGTGTGCTGTTGTTATCAATATGAATTTTGGTGTTCATAAAATTGTACCCATAATCCAGCAGTTGATTTTGCATCCAAAGCACTGGTCCACAGCAACTTGAAGCAGCTACATACTCAGCTTCAGTTGTAGAATTGGAAACCACTGTCTGTTTCTTGCATTGCCATGACACCAATCTATTTCCAAGAAATTGACAACCTCCAGTTGTAGACTTTCTGTCCAAGCAAGCACCAGCATAGTCACTGTCTGAATATGCCACCAAATCAAAAGGTGAATCCTTAGGATACCGTAGGCCCAATTTGGGTTGATGCCTTAGATACCTAAAAATCCTTTTTACTGCATTGAGATGTGATTCTTTGGGACATACTTGGAATCTTGCACAAGCACATACAGCAAACATAATGTCAGGCCTTGATGCTGTACGGTACATCAATGAACCAATCATTGATCTGTACAAGTGAACATCTACTTCTTTTCCATTTTCATCCTTCAACAAAGGTTTGTTAGAATCCATGGTTGTCTTAGCAGGCTTAGCATCTTCAAATCCAAACTTCTTCAAAATCTCATAGACATACTTATCTTGACTAATAAATATGCCATCTGTCTTTTGGACAACTTGTAGACCCAAGAAGAAGGTGAGTTCTCCCATTGAACTCATAGCAAACTTATCCTTCATAAGCTTCTCAAAATCAACACACATAGCTCTGTTTGTAGAACCAAAGATGATGTCATCTACATAGATTTGAACCAGCAAAATATCATCTTTTTGTCTTTTGAGAAACAAAGTCTTGTCAATCTTTCCTCTACTGAACCCAAAATCTAACAAATATGTGGATAAGGTATCATACCAAGCTCTAGGAGCTTGATGTAAACCATACATTGCTCTGTTCACCTTGTAAACTTTGTCAGGATAGTTAGGATCTTCAAAACCAGGTGGTTGAGACACATAAACTTCTTCTGTAATGGTCCCATATAGAAAAGCACTCTTTACATCCATCTGATACACCACAAAATTTTTGTATGAAGAATAAGCCAAGAATAATCTAATAGCTTCTATTCTTGCCATTGGTGCAAATACTTCATCATAGTCAAGGCCCTCTTGTTGTGTGTATCCTTGTGCTACTAACCTTGCTTTATTTCTGATGACTATGCCCCTTTCATCTCTTTTACATCTGAAAACCCATTTAGTGCCAATCACTCTTTTTCCATTTGGGAAATCAACTAAAGTCCATACTTCTTGTAGTTTGAATTGCAGAAGCTCATCTTGCATTGCTTCCACCCAACTTGGTTCTTGTCAGGCCTTGTAAGTATTTTTGGGTTCAATTTGAGATAGAAAACAGGCAAATAAGCAATTTTGAAGATCTTTATGACTGTTTCTTTGATGCAGAGATCTTGCAAAGAAACTTTGATGTTGTAGACCCTTCAGCTCTTTAGTCATTCTTCTTGTTTGAACAGATGATGTTGGATCACTTAGAATTTGGTCTTTAGGATGATCCTTGTGAACCCTTGTTGTAGTAGTGGGACTAACAGGAATGTTAAGTTCCAAATTAGTAATATCAGCATCAACTCCAAATAGCTTACCATCAAGAGATTCATCATCTGTATCATCATAGATATTCTCTAGAGGAGGCATATTTAGATCATCAGGATAGTTTGGATCAACAAAAGATCTACCCTGAGTGTCCATAGAAGGAAACTTTAGTGAAGAAGCAGAGTTAGTAGGCTTAGCAGCAGAATTGGTTGAAGCAGTAGTTGCTTGTTTTGGCCTAGCAGTAGAGTCTTCTGAGTCAGCAGAAGAGTCTTCTGGCCTTGTAGGAGAGACATCAACAACTACTTTGGGAACTTCATTGGTTACCTTTTCTGCATCATTAGAGATTTCAATATCTTCTTCATTTTCCTTAGGTTTCTCTTGAGAAGCAACATCTTCTTATGTATCTTGATCTTTCTAAAAGGGTAGTAAAGTTGGACCAACCTTCAATTTTTCAACCAAAACAAATTCTTCTTGTGATTTGTTTGAATCAACATTCGCAATCACTGGTACATAGTTCATTATCTTGGCAAGAATATCAACATTAAACAACCATTCTGGTCCTTTCCCTTCAACATTTGATGTGTTCTCACTAAACTTGATATGCAAATTCTCTTCTACATTTTTGGTTCTCTTATTGTATACCCTGAAGGCTTTACTATTAACAGAGTAACCAACCAAATATCCTTCATCAGCTTTTTCTTCAAATTTGCCTAACTGATCCTTAGCGTTCAAAATAGTGACAAGACATCCAAATGGCTTGAGAAAATCAATCATTGGTTTCTTTCCATGAAATAGATCATATGGAGTCTTGTTGTGAGGCTTAACTACCTTAGTTCTGTTTTTCACAAAACATGCAGTGTTCACAACTTCAGCCCAAAAAGGTATAGGTAGTTTAGAATCAGATAACATTGTTCTTGCAGCCTCAATCAGTGTCCTGTTTCTTCTTTCTGCAACACCATTCTGTTGTGGAGTTCTTGCAACACTATACTGTCTTAGAATTCCTTTTCCCACACAGAATTGATTCATTACACTATTCTTGAATTCAGTACCATTGTCACATCTAATTATTTTCACTTTGTGGTCATGCAAGTATTCAACTCTTGTAATGAATGCCTTGAGTATCTCTGGGGTTTCATCTTTAGTGGCTAAGAAGAACACCCAAGTAAACCTGCTAAAGTCATCTGTGACAACTAGGCAATATGACTTCTTATTCAAGCTATTCGCAAAAACAGGCCTAAATAAGTCCATGTGTAGTAAATGCAAGGGCTCAGTAATTGTGTTCACTGTCTTGGACTTGAATGAAACTCTGTGCTGTTTACCCTTTTGACAAGCAATACAAGTCTCATAATTTTCAAACAGCTTTGTGGGCATTCCTCTCACAAGATTTCCTTTCACCAACTTGTTCATTGTCTTGTAGTTCAGGTGCCCAAGTCTTCTATGCCATAATTTGGACTCATCAATAGTGGCTTTTGCAATTAGGCAAGTTAAAGCACTTTTGGGAACAATGTTCTTAATATGGTCACTGTATATATTTTCATTTCTAGGGACTTTTAATAGCACAAATTTATCATCTGGCAACTGAAAATCAGGAGAAAGGATCATACATTCAGTGTCTGTAAAAAGAACAAAGTTCCTTTTGTCACACATTTGTGAGACACTAAAGAGGTTAAACTTCAGCCCTTTCACAAGAAACACCTTCTCAAAGTCCAAATTTCCTGTCCTTAGAGTTCCTCTACCAATAATCTTTCCACCTTTTGGATCATTCCCAAAAGCAACATAACCACCTTCAAAAGCCTCAAAGTCTTCAAGTTGAGACTCATCTCCTGTCATATGTCCAGAGCATCCACTATCAACTATAGCCATATGTTTTAGATCATCCAGTAGATTACCCTGCACATAAAAGTAGATAAATTAGTTTCTCTTGGGGACCCAAGCCATTACTGACTTTGATCTACCTTGTGCATCAACATAATTAAATTTCTTTAAATCACTTGATGCACTGCTGTTTTTGGAAATAGTGTTTGAAACAGATGATTTTGGTTTCCAAATCCAGTAAGTTGAGGCCTTAACAGCATAAAAATGATTTCCAACAACTATATTTGATAAAACTTTTGGCCCAGAAGTAGAAATTTTTGTACTAGCAGCAGATTGCTTACTAGCAGCAGAATGCATGCTAGCAGCAGATTGCTTACTAGCAGTAGAGCCAGCAACAGAACCAGTTGTGGTTTTGAAAGCACCATTTGATTTAGCAGCATAAATAGATCTAGTTGCACCAGATCTTAATAACACAGCCCTTGGAATCATGTTTTTATTGGGATGAGGGTGGGTATTTTTAGAAACATATTTATGATTCACCCTTGAATATTGATTCCAAACAGGCTTTTTGTAGTCAGCACAACTATTAATCAAATGTTCAAAACTACCACACTTATAACAAGCCTTTTTCTTTAATTAAAACTCACTACCTAATTTGTTTGAAACTAGGTTATTAAAGTTTCTCTGATTTCCCCTATGCTTATTATAGAATCCATTCAGTTGACCTCTAGGAACCTCATTATATTCTACCATTTTCCTTGAGATGCCCTTACCTAACACAGGTCTCACAAACTTAACCTTTTCAATTTTAGGTTCAACTTTTGTAGGAATTTCTTCCTTTTTCTCAATTTTTTCAGGTTCAACCTGTTCCTCATCACTATCTGAATGCCAGTCTTCAATAATAGGAGCCTCAGGATAGTTTTGAACCTCAACCTTAGGTGCTTCTAAGACAGTTGTACTAGATTCACCTACAGGTTTTTCTATATCTAGCTCACTAATAAAAGACAATTCTTTTCCTGGTGGAGCATAGGCACTCTTAACAGGAGGAGCAACCTCATTGTAGCCTATTCCACTTCCTTTCCTCATCAAGGTACTCTCAATTGATTTATTAACCAAATCAGAAGCATATTGTTGTTTATTTACTCTTACTATGTGTTTTTCCTTATCAGCAAGAGCTGCATCTCTATCTCTTTCTGCTTCTTCTAATTTATTCTTAAGAAATTCAATTTCACTGTTTTTCTTAAAAATCTCAACATCCTGTTGGTTAATTCTATCTACATATTCTAGCTCACACTGTTTTAGATACTCTAGTCTTCTCTCAACATTTTGAATACCTACTTTGTAACCTAAGTTATCAAGTTTTAGGTGTTCAACTTCTCTAATTAAACTCTCATTCCTAGACTTAAGTTCTTCAACAGTTTCGGCACATGATTTAAAAGAACATATAGATAGATCAGAATCATTGGATACCTCAGAGTCATGCATAAGCCATAAGTGCAAAGTTATGCACTTTAGGTCTAACTTGAGCCACCAAAGAATAGTTTGGTTCTTCATCAGCCAAATCACTCTAATCATACTTTCCCAATCCATCACAAGATACCAATGCAGTAGTGGTATTCTTTGGTTCTTTAGTAGTCTTCTTTGGAGCTTCAGCATTCTTCTTTGGAGCTCTACATTCCTTGGCAAAGTGACCCTTCCTGCTGCAATTGTAGCACTCTATCTTTGACTTGTCAAATCCCACATTTTCTTTAGCCCTGTACTTGACTTCTCTTCTAGTTCTCTTCAAGAATTTTCTTGCTCTTAAGGTCAACATGGCCATTTGCCATTTAAGTTCAATTTCTTCAAGATCATCAGGATCAATATGATCCAAATCTTGATTCATAACCTATGACCTTACACTTGATGTTAGATCAGCCAAGAATGCACACAAGGCAATATCACTGGTGAAATTCTTATCATTTGAACTAGTCATAGATCCATCAGCAGTAGATACCCCATAAGCAGTAGAGTGAGATTCTTGAGATCCTTTTGACTTTGAGGATACAAAGGCAAGATTTTGTGTACTAGAAGATGAAGTAGATGAAGAAGTCAATTCTGGTTCATACACCCTCAAATTGTTGTAGAGACTTTCCAACTTCATTGTTTCAAAGTCAGGCTTATTCCTCCAAACAAATGTGTGCATACTCCATTCAGGTGCAAGACTTCTAAGGAACTTGAGGTTTACATCTTCTTGTGGAACCACATAGCCAACAAGCTTTAAATGAGTAACTAGTTGATTAAGCCTGTTGTATGTGCCATTGATCTTTTCTCCACTTTCAGCAGTAAAGTTCTCAAATTGATGCTTCAACATGTTTTTCCTTGACTTCTTAGTAGCATCATTCCCTCCAAACCTAAACTCAACAGCATCCATCAAGTCTTTTGCAGTTTCACAACCATCAAAGTCCAACTGAAATTCATTAGGTATTCCCATTAAGAGAATACTGTGTGCCTTGATCTCCATCTTCCTCACTAAGTTCTCTTCAGCAGACTTTATTGGTATCTTTTTTCCATCAGCACCCTTCTTTGGCAAGGAGTCACCACTGATAATAACATTCCACATGTTAAAGTCAATCATGCGAATGTACTGTCTTATTCGCATCTTCCAAAGCTCATACTCTTCAGGGTTAAGCATGGGAACCATTGAAGCAGTCACCATATGTGTGTCATCACCCATCTTCAGCAGTTGATTAGGAACAACAAACTTGTAAAAGGCAAGTTCTTCTTGATTTCAACTTCTAGATCACAAGCTCTGATACCACTTGTTGATCCCAGTTGAGCAAACGACCTTATATAGAAGTTGACTTGATTAAAACACTTAAACTAAAACACGGAATATTAAAGTTTAACTTAAGAAGAACAATTCACTATCGACACTTCAATATATTAATAATACGAGCACTCAACAATGCTAGGGTTTTACAACCTTGAAGTGTAAACGAAACTAAAACTATACGTGCTCAAACTAACCCTAGGATCCTCCTTTTATAGGCCAAGGAGTCCTACTAGGTTTACAATACCTTCCTACACAAGATAAGAGT
Organism: Artemisia argyi; assembly: GCA_030686995.1. NCBI lineage: Eukaryota > Viridiplantae > Streptophyta > Magnoliopsida > Asterales > Asteraceae > Artemisia > Artemisia argyi. The sequence goes on from CM060684.1 coordinate 48,472,438, forward strand.
ATTCTAGATACATAAGATATACCCACAATCTATTCTATAATTATCTATTACGTATACATGCATATCTCTTCAGCAGTAGATTCCACTAGCAGTATTTTGCAATAGTAGCACTTTGAATGACAACAGTAGAATCATTATCCTTAGCAGCATTCTCAACGTAGAAGCAGTTTCATCTAAGCAGCAGTTTCACCAAGCAGCAGAATCTAAAACCCAACAAAATACCTACCCGAGACCCTCATAAGGATCTTGAAGTGAATAAGAAGATATATGGATGGTGTGATAATATTCTTGCGTTAACTTAAGGTGTTTTGTTGTTCGTTTACTGATACAAGGGAATAATATCTTGTATTTGTTGTTCGAGACTCTGAAGAAACATAAAGATTCAGTATCGCGGGTTATGTTTGTTAGATGTTTTTGTTTTGGAGAAATAAGGTTGGCGAGAATGGAACTGCGTTTTTCTTACAGGAAAGGATATGTTGAATGTGTTATCTTTTGTGTATGATAGGTAGATATAAAGGTAGGTGGAGTGTGTGACTGAAAATGGAGAAGGAGGATGTGGTAGGCGTGTTGTTTGTGTGTGTTATTAGGGGAGTTTATATAAGCTAATTTTTATATGTTCAAAAAAAAATATAAGCTAATTTTTAGGGCTGTTATTGGAATGGTATTGGACTACACTGATTTTTATTAGACATGAGCTGTTACTCAAAATTTCTTTGTCATTAAAAAAATAATAACTTGATGCTAAGGTCCAGTTTTTTTAGTAGTATCATACGATTGTGAGTTATTTCTTACAATCAAGTTTGACGTGTTTTTTATGATGTATCTAAATTTAAGAAGTTTTGTTCAAAAAATTTTTAACGACTTATTAGTTGCAAAAGGTTCAATACAACAGAGAAAAACATGCATAACGTACTCACTTAGCTCTTAACTCAGTTAACGTGTATACATTGATGAATTAAAATATCATCTACATGAATGCTTCATGAATAGTAACTAGCAGGGTACCCGCATAATGCGGCGGCGGGTACCCCATGACTGAATTTTGTAGCGAGCAAATGTTTTTCCTTCTTATGTTTTTTCTAACAATAATTTTATGAATGAATGACAACTTTGAATTAAAATACCCATAAACAATAATAATGCAAACTATTTCATATCTAAATAAACATAAGGTATTACTAATTGTAGTGTTCGAATTTTTGAACATATCTCCATCTCTACTTCTTAATCAAGTTATGCCTCGCAATTGTAACGAGGTAATTCAAGTCTAAATGAGAATTTAATATAACATTACAAGTACGTATACTCATTTTATTTATTTACTCTACGCACAGCCTTTTGATTATGATCGGGTGTCTAAAGAGTTGAAGAAAGAGGCAACAAAGAAACAAATATACTACATATGCGAAACCATGCTATCAAGTACGGTTAGTAGTATTAAAGATATATCAATGCCTTACGTTTTTATTGCAGATTGAAAATGTTTATGAATTTAAAAGGTTTCTCAATAGCCTCATGATGATGTGGTAGTTGTACCACACAAAGATGCTCAGCTACACTTGGTGATACTAATTATCCCTTCACTTCTATTTCATTCTGCAACAATTTTTCAAATAAAAATATCGCAACTTTATGTTTCAAATATGCTATTTATGCTACTCTCTTTAATTCGGACCTTATGTTTACTTGGATATGAAATAGTTTGCATTGCTATTGCTTATAGTTATTTAAATTCAAAGTTGTCATTCATTCAAGTTATTGTTAGAAAAAACTTATAATGGAAAAACATTTGCTCACCACAAAAATCAGTCACGGGGTACCCGCCGCCGCATTGCGCGGGTACCCTTCTAGTCTATATATATATATATATATATATATATATATATATATATATATATATATATGTGTGTGTGTGTGTGTGTGTGTGTGTGTGTGTGTGTGTGTGTGTGTGTGTGTGCGTGTGTAGAATCGTTGTAGCTCGAGGTTGTTTAGACCTCATATTATCTAAGATGCACAATAACAAAGATTAACATTATACGCAGCGGAATTAAACAAACATCAATTGTTCTTGAACAAGGTTTTTCATTAATAACACTCCAAGCCTCAAATATTATTTGATCAGAATAATACGGTTACGCCTAATCCGTAACAGGAATTTAGTGTTTCTTGAGGCTACGAAACACTTCTAACCCTAGACGTTCGACCCTACATCTAGGTTACAAACACACACCTTTAGTCGACTACATATTGAAAGACATAATATAAAACCTGTACCCTTGATCTCTTTATATAATAGAGAATTAGGGTTTACAAAATACTACGAATGATTAATAAATAAATTTTCTTTTGCAAGCAAGTCCCTTGTGTTTTATTCTTCATTAAATGAAGAATTCTTCTTTTGTCACTTAAGTCCTTCTTGTTTCTTTCTTTATATTTTGTATCATCAAATCAATAAACCTAACAATCTTCCCCTATTTGAGGATGACAAAACAAACACGTTCTTGTATGCCATGAGTGAAACAATCATGTCTTCCCCTTAATCCATGCCATGCCACTCCAAAATTTCTTCCCCTTTTTGTTATCAACAAATAGGGAACGTATGCAAATAATGATCTTTACCACCACGAACCAATACCACACTCCTAATCAAAGCCTTCCAATGTTTTGAATTGCCCACCATGAAGAACACCAAAATGCTTACTAAAAATGAATCCAAAACAATAGAAACTCCAACTAGCAGTAGTAATACTAATCAATTGTAGTAAGAATCAAAAACTTCTCCTCGAGTGGTGCATGAACATCAAATGATTAAAACACATCATAATATGCTTCCCCTGAAATCAATGTGTTATCCATCTTCTTGTGTGTAAAACCATCATCTTCTAAAAACCAAATCCTCATGTTGACCGATATCGAGTAACACTAGTAGTAGTAAGTTTCGACCATGAGCAGCACTTTAAAAAAATATACGCAGCAGTAGTATTAAAGTGCAGCAGCAGAAAATTATGAGAGCTGCAGTATTTAGCAGCAGAAACTTACTAGGCGTAGCAGCAGAAACTATGAATAATACCCGAGCAGTAGAAACATGTAGCAGTATCCCATGTACGACAATAATCAGCAGTAGTAATAAATATGATGAGCAGTAGTATCATGTTTCTTCAACGCAACCCCACTTAACTCAATATTAGGTATGACCAATGCTAGATAACCCACGCGATTCATCATATAATAAATTCAATAACCAATGATCATTAAAGCTCCACATGATGCACAATACTTTAATTCCATACCAAAGTATTAAATCACTTTTGCCACAATTAATACTCAATCACCTCAGCCAATTTAATGCACCTCAACCCACGTTATATTTCAACAATACAAATTACTTGCAAAGCGACAAGGCAGCCAATCAACGCATATGAACCAATTTAATAACCATCAATGTATATGAATCAATTTAATGCACCTGCACCTCGTAAAAATTAAATAACCAAATAGCCCATCACCAACAGTTTAATTAATACAAGGTTTAGTCATAAACTGAATACCTTGAAGGCCATGACAAACGGATTAATTGGTACGAGGTTACCAAATCAATAATAAACCTTCGACAGTAAATTGGTACTGATCTTCAAAAAGGTAGATACCTAAAAAAATAATTCCTTCGACAATATACCTTTTTCTGAACAGTTTTCATCAATAACAAAAACCTTGTAGTCCCTAGTTATCACGAGCAAACCTGTCTCTGATGCCACATGTAGAATCGTTGTAGCTCGAGGTTGTTTAGACCTCATATTATCTAAGATACACAATAACAAAGATTAACATTATAGGCAGCAGAATTAAACAAACATCAATTGTTATTGAAAAAGGTTTTTCATTAATAACACTCCAAGCCTCAAATATTTTTTGATCAGAATAATACGGTTACGCCTAATCCGTAACAGGAATCTAGTGATTCTTGAGGCTACGAAACACTTATTACCCTAGATGTTCTACCCTACGTCTAGGTTACACACACACCCCTTTAGTCGACTACATATTGAAAGACTTAATATAAAACCTGTACCCTTGATCTCTTTATATAATAGAGAATTAGGGTTTACAAAATACTACGAATGACTAATAAATAAATCTTCTTTTGCAAGCAAGTCCCTTGTGTTTTATTCTTCATTAAATGAAGAATTCTTCTTTTGTCACTTAAGTCCTTCTTGTTTCATTCTTTATGTTTTGTATCATTAAATCAATAAACCTAACAATATCTTAACTACTTATAATACATTTTTGGTCAATGTGGAAAGTGAAAATCTGATTTTTGGGTCAATCCCCAAAATACCCTTGTATACCCACAACCAACTTTTTTCATTTAATTAAATCATGTCTTCATTTAAACCTGCTTCTCTTTCATTTAAACCCAACGAGCATTTAAACCCAGCGAGCATTTAATGCTGATGAGCGTGGTTCTTGAAACCTACTTCTCTTTCATTCCCCGTACGAGCGTGGGTCTTGAAACCTGCTACCTTTCAATGATGTATCTACAAAACCCCTGTATACGAGCGTGGTTCTCTATTCTCATTCTCATCTCGCTGGTAGCTTTCAATGGACAACGAAATACCCAGCCAGGTTCTTCTCTATTCTCAATATTCTCTATGGATCTTGATTCATCAATATATAGAATTAAACTAATATTGTTTGTACTTGTTAGATGGACAACGAAATACTCAATGCTTTTGCTCCTATGGATCTTGATTCTGTTTTCAACCATGCTCAAGCTTCCGAAGACGTTGAGGTAAACATAATGGACTTGTCTGTTGTGGCTGAATTTTATTTTTGGTGGTTAACAGATAGCTTGAATCAAAGTTGTACAAAATTTGTTGGATTTAATTATAATGGTAAAAGTTGTTGGATTTAATTATAATGGTAAAATTTGTTGTTGTCTGTTGTGGTTATAAGCATGTTTAAGGGTTTTATGATTTGTGTTTGATATTTGGATTTAATTATAATGGTAAAAGTTGTAATGGTAATTATTTGGATTTAATTATAATGATAAATCATAACCAGTTTGCTTCCATCTAACCTGTTTATTGCTTTTTACTGTAGCAGTGCTTATTAGATGCTTATTCCTGTTATTTATTGTTTCTTACTATTTATTTATGCAATTTGGTGTTTATGATGCTCAGTTTTTAGCTTAAATAGTCCTTGTTTAAATTTTTGATTGAAACAATCCAAATAGCTTTGGAACTGCTTATATTTGTTTGCTTATTTAATCTGTTTATTCAAGTTTGAAATGTGCTTATTAGGAGTTTATAAACTTAGTTTAGTTATTGTGTTCAAAATTGTGGCTTAAAAACAACTTATCTTAGTTAAAATTGCAAAACAGTTTTTGAATAGGGGTGTTTGGCACAACCCATTTTTAAGCGATTCGGTCATTTGACAAAACTCAAACAGCCTCAATACAGTCACATAAGTAGTTAGGAAACTAATGTACGCATACCTGATGACATGACCGTCCCTTACACTGAAGATGCTGCCTCAAAGGATGCATTAATCGATGAAGTGTTTCCTTCCTTCGCCGCCAACGCTCATGCATCTACTGATATAGTTTCAAGAGCAATTTTATCCACTAAAAATGAGCATGTTGATTGAAAGATTTCCGGGCGAAGAGAAGGTTTACTATAGCTTTGATGAAGCAGAAGAGGACACCCACAACTTCTATCCTTTGGAATTCTTAAACTCGCTCAACGTGAGCGGGTTGCCCCGTCATTGCTTGCGTTTGAAAATAGGATGTCCGATTATTCTATTAAGGAATCTCGATCCGGCAAATGGATTATGTAATGGCACGAGGTTGATATGTAAACGTTTTGACCCTAATGTCATCAACGCTGAGATTGCTGTCGGTCAACACGCTGGAGTTAGAGTGCTCTTGCCAAGAATTCCTCTTGCTCCATATGAAGAAGACATGTTCCCTTTCAAACTTAAGAGAACACAATTCCCTATTCGCCTTAGCTTTGCGATGACTATTAATAAAGCACAAGGCCAAACAATTCCAAATGTGGGTGTCTATTTGCCCGACTCTGTTTTCTCGCATGGCCAGCTTTATGTGGCATTGTCTAGAGGGATATCCCGTAGAACGACAAAGGTATTGGTTAAACCAGTTAAAGAGTTCTATCAAGCAGGAATCTACACCTCGAATGTCGTTTATCAAGAAGTTTTACGCAAAGAGTAACGTGTGTTGTTAGATTTTATTTCATAACTAACGTAATGTTTTACTTTCAGTTTCATTAAAGGACGGAATTTTTTTTTCACATGTGACGAATTTTTTTTCACACGTGACAAAAAAAATTTCGTAAAAATTTTCAAATTTTTTTTCACATGTGACGAAAAAAAATTTTCAAAAAAAAATTCGGAAAAAAAAAATTTCGAAAAAAAATTTTTCGGAAAAAAAATTCGGAAATTTTTTTTTTCGATAAAAATTTTTCTAAAAAAAATTTTCGAAAAAAAAATTTCGAAAAAGAAATTTCGAAAAAAAATTTCGAAAAAAAATTTTTTCGAAAAAAAATTTTTCGAAAAAAAATTTTCAGAAAATTTTTTTGAAAAAATTTTTTCGAAATATTTTTGAAAATTTTCGAATTTTTTTTTTTAAATTTTTCAAAATTTTTTAAGAAATTTTCAAAAAGTTGATTAACTAATATTAGCCATTAGATTAAAGTTCAAGGAAGATAAAATGAGTTGCTAGGATTGCTTCTCGCGTTGTCACAAAATTTAGACTTCTCATTTGAACGCTTCACTATATATATATATATATATATATATATATATATATATATATATATATATATATATATATATATATATATTAAGGTCACTAAGGAAACAATCAAAACTGGAACATAATTAAAGAAAACGTAATACGTTGACAACAAGCGTTAGTAGACCAAGGAGAAAATAATCAAAATGATATAGAATATGGGAATGATAGCGAAGATGGTTCAGAAAATGAGGATGTTAAACTTGTTGCAACTTGATGGCCCTAACATGGCAAAAGTAGGTTAACCTGATTAACTGATTTACAAAGCCACATTTTTTGCAATTTTCTTGTTTGAATGTAGGTATTCTAATTGTTGCTTATTATGTATATTTAGTATTAGTTATTTCTACTACAAAGAAAAGAGGCTCAACGATGATACACGAGATTCATGTATGAATGTCTGATGCATGCGAAAATATCATATGTAATGAATATGGATAATATGTTGACTCTGTAGCTAAGGAGAAAGATAGAGTTGGCAAATTCTCTCAATTTGTGGGTACAATAGCTCGTATGTATAGTTATGAACATTTGAAAGTACCTCATGAGGACAAGGTGTGGGAATATGTACGGGTAAATGTTTTAAAACTTGTAAACCATTTTCCATGAAGCTTTAACTTCTTTTACTAACAAACTTCTTTTTCATAAGGCCAAATGCACTATAAATTAGGACGCTAAATCTTGGGTGCTACAATCTATTGGAGCTTGTTGAAGAGATACAAATGTAGGATCAAGAAAAAATCCTTCTAAAAATCTAAGGATACAAAAACAAGATGGAAGAATCGACCAAAATCATTCAACTGAAGGAATTTTCACAGTTACTTACTTGATGGAATAAAAAAGATGTGATAGTAATTTAGCGTATATTATCTTTATTGAAAAAATAAATCTTTTATAACAATTATTATTTGATGTCCATGGTTACACGAGTTATGAATTTTTGGTTAAATTGTGTGTAGGATTGGTGTTTCTTCACAAGGAATATATGCATGTCTCCAAAAACATGTGCACAGGTCCAAAGAGTTTTGCTAAGATTTCTTGAGCACATGGTAATATGCTTTTCTTATCTTAGTGATATTGTTTGTTCATTTCATTCTTTTTATTATACTTTCTTTTTGATGTTTGTTTTTTAATCATGAATACAGTAAAATAAAGACCCAAACAAAGCACCACCTACCTTGACTCAAATGTTGAGTTAACACACGAAAGGACAGAAGGAAATGTATATGTTGATACATATAATGACACAACAGGAAAATCGTAAGGTAGTACTTGATAATTATTATTTGTTACTTTTATATTAGCTAAATGCCTAATTTATTAACTTAATATTAAAGGAATAAATGAAAACTTACAGGCCTCCAGAAATGAAAGTTCTCCTAAAGATCCTCTTTTAGCTGTGATGAACAAAGAATATGATGGACACCGTAGACGTTTTGGCAGAGGTGTTACTACCACGTTGATAAAAAAATAATAAAAAAAGAAAGTAAAACCCGTTGGTAGTTCTTATATGACCCCATCAGAGATTGTGAGATCAAGTACAACTAGTTTTGAAGCAGAAAATGGTCAACATGTTGATAGGCACACTCATCTAGAAGAGGTTTATGAACGGAAAATTTTTGAGCTAAAGGAGGATAATGAAAAGAGACTAGAAGTGATGAAAAAGGAATTTCTCAACGAGTGTGACAAATTAGTTGAAGATGCGGTGTGAAAGATCATAGAAAAACTACCTCTTGAAGTAGCTCGCGTGGTTTTAACATAAGTGATTATCTCTTTTGGGAAAAGGTATGTTATATTCAAATTAAAATTTGGCATAATAGAAATTTATAAAAAAAAACACAATATGTGACATGTTGTCAAGTTATCTTGATGATTTAAACCAGTTAGATCGAACACTCATGAAATTGGTCTTTTATTGGTCTTTTATATAGTAAGAGAAAACTCAAAAGTGCCAAAAGGTTCTTTGATTAAACCAAGTACGACTAATTTGAGACCTTGAATTCAAAATAAAATATTGTGATTGGTCAATAAAAGTCAAAACTGAAAGTAATTTGGTTAACACTACAATATTTTTATTCGGTCGTAGGAAAGCCAAATAAAGAATCGGGTCAAATTGTGGAAAAAGAAACTTAAAAGGGAAGGGGGTTCACAAATAAAACTCTGATAGTTGATTTTAAAATAATATTATATTTTGATTAGCCATAAGAATTTTCATTTAAGTAAAAAATCATATTAAAAGAACCTAATTTTAAGTCTAGTTTTGAGGACTTAAATGTAATATCATCAGTTTTCATCATTTTTAAATGACAAATACCACCTAAAATTTATCTTTGTTTTTAAAGACAACATTTATTGTTATTGTTGTTATTTATAAATGTTATCATCATCATTAGATTAAACGAATGTATTCACACAGGATTATAAACATCAAAAAATAAAAGAACTGTCAACTTTAATTTGCAAATAAAAACACATGATTGGGTATTAGAGTTTTCATTTAAAAGAAATACAAAATAAAATAAAAACTTTATGAAAGAGTCTTATCTTAAATCTAGTTTTATGGACTTAAGTGTAATAATATCAGTTTTCATAATTTTTAATAACAAATACCCCTAAATTTTTATTTGTTATTAAAAACAACATTTATTGTTATTGTTGTTACTTATAAATGTTATTATCATCATTAGTTTAAATGAATGTATTCGCATAGGATTATAAACATTAGAAATAAAACCACTTTCATATAGAAGCACCGGCTACTGTGATATGCAAACAAATACACGATATTGTACATATTGTAGTCACGTATATTTAACTAAATTTGATTCAGAACTAACATTGCCCATGCATGTCCTTTGCACTTTCATATATGTGTTTAATAGATAATTACAATGGTTTTAAGAATAATCTTTTATATAATAAAGAAAAACTCCAAGCGGAAAATTTGTATTTTGAAAAACTAAATCTTTTCATATTAAGTAATAATTGAATTATTGTTATTTTTTTAGAAAAAGATTTTGAATTGCAAAGCTTAAATATTTCCCAATTTGGCTTAGAAATTAAAATTTATTTTTATTAGTTATGTATGAAAAAGTTAAAAATAGGCGTATACTTGAAATTTAATACTCAACACTTTGGGGCCAAATTGTAATATTTCTAAAAAATCATGCTCCTCCTATTTTTATTTTTTTGAACTTACACTCCTCTTAATGAGTTTTAGAAAATTACACTTGCCTTTATCATTCATCCGCATCAAAATCCTCCATCACTAACCCCAAAGAACGACACCAAAATCGCTAAAATCATTATGGTATAAACATTCATTATTGTTGCTTTCTGGCCTTTTGGGGTACAGTTATCATTAGTTACGATGATGAAAGCCTACAATCTCAAAAACGAAATATAAAAAGCTAATCTTAAACAAGAGAACATCAATTGACCTAAAATATATTTTTTAAGGTTGCAATTTAGAATAATAAAACTTTAATCAAATAATGTAATCACCTAAATCAAATTCACTCAATAAAAATTCCAAGAAAAAGGACGAACCAGTAAATGTTCCACTTAATCGATGGTTTTACGTAACCCTAGGTCAACCTTTTCAAGACAACCCTTCTTCCAAATTCTACAATATTCGTTGTAAGTATATATGTTTGTAACAGTTTAAATACTATAGTTTGTAGGTTCTCAGTCAAAGTTCAAAGTTCTAAGTAAGTGAGAAGTAGTGTGGTAAGTAATTCAAATAATTGTAGGAAATTTTTTATGTTGGCATGTGACTAAGTTTTTGGCACACTACTACAAAAGTAGAATCTTGGGTTGCTTCCACACAACCTTTATGATAGACTCCGAGTCAGTTTCTATGAAAGGTCATTGACATATATTTGTTGATAAAAAGTCAATAGTCCTAAGTTTCATAATGATATTGTTCTTATAGTAAATGTGTTTCGAGGTAATGTACGGCGGATTTGAGGATCAAAAGTTAATTAAAAAAGAAGAGCTTATAAATCATTATATTAGAAAGAAAACAAAAGTCGTTTAGAATACAACAAACTTAGCTTGGTGTATTTATATAACAATAGGAGCTCAAACGATGAACCTCTGTTCTATTTTCGATTTGTTAAGATTCTAATATTACGATTCATTTAGATATCCGAGAACATTACTATACCTTTCCAAGAGTAGTAGTTTACATACAACTTGACCAATTAAAGAATGATACCCACTAAAGCACACAAATATAACCAATAGCTAGGTGAATAATGATGATGATTCACGAATCCTACACGCCATAGATAACATTAGCTAACTTACTCAACACGCAAATCTTTGTCAAGTATATTACAATAAATGTTTTACTGGAATAAAAAAAAAAATAAACTGTTGCGTGTTATATGCTTGTGGGAGATATATTTAGTTGTCTAGAAAATACAATATTGGCAACAAAATCCTTATTAAAGAGATGTGGAAAATAGATGTGTTCATGCGCAAAAGTCCACATGCGGTAAAAGGGAAATGGAAATGGGCGAGTTGGGTAGGTTTGTGATGAGGTGAAAAGTGTACCGCTTTTAAGGGGTCATTTAAGCCCGGATTCATGATTATTTGATCAAATATTGCCCCAAATCGTTCCTTTTGTCATTTTAGGTAGTTTTGGAGAGAAATTTAGAAACGGAAGCATTTTGGACGTTTTTGGAGCATAAAAGTGAAGAAAACGGCAAAGTCTCAATTTTCCTTGCTGGAACAGTACCTGACGGCGTCAAGACTCTCCGCGTCAAGAGTTACAAAGGATGTGGAAGTGGAAAATACACGTGACGATCCAGAGAGTTTCTAAGCCTAGGATCTGACGGCGTCACCCAAGGCCATCAGGGTCTAAACATTAGTGACGACCCATAGTATTTCTACACATGACGATGTCACAAACAGATCTAGGCAATAAGATTTTATCATGGCGGCGAGTTGACGGCGTCACAGGGTAACACATGACGCCGTCACGATGTGTAATCTATATATAGTTTTCCAAATTTCATTCATTAGTGTGCAACTTTGAGGGAATAAACCCTAGTCCGAATTTTTTCACTTTTTAAAGCGTTTCAACCCCTTGATTCTTTCATGTTCAATTGAAGATAAGTTTTCCTTCAAATCATTCAATATGTCTATGTGTTGTTTGATTATATCTTACGCTTGTCTTCTATTTAACATGCTAGGCTAGATTTTTATTGTGTTTGCTTAGATGTAGTGAAACCTAGATGTTAATTATGGGTTGATTGTTTGTTTATAATTGTTACGGATGATTGTATTCGATGTTAGGCTTAAGAAAACTAGCAGACTTCCATTGGTAACTTGCTTGAACGTCTTAAGAAAAATGATCGGAGGTGTACTACGATTTTTGGTTGTATTTAATGCGTAGGAGAATTCTAATGATCCCATGTTAGGAGCTTCTAACGGCTCGACATAGGAGTGAAGTAGGATCCTATAGAGTTAGGGAATAGTGTACACGGCCCTACGACTAGTTGATGAGTGTGTAAATACTCATCATTTTTACCTCATCTGAGCTGCCAAAACATCCAAAAATACTCAAATATGCATCAAAATACTGAAAATATCCCAGAATTGTGTTTTATATGTTTCAGATGAAAAATGATAAAAAACAGATGAAGTATGAACAAAGTTTGCATAATTATCAGTTTCAGTCCCTCAACTTTCAAAACTTGTCAAATCTAGTCCCTGAGCATTTGTTTTGAAAAAGTCACCAAAAGTCCTTTTGGAATCACAAAAAAACATATTTAGTCATTTGGTGTGAAATTTCATAAAATTACAAGTTTAGTCCCTGAACTTTGCAAAATTGACAAAAATGGTCCCTGGGATTTAAAAACCTTGAAAAAAAAATCAATTTTTGTCCTTGTGCTACTCATCTTTAGCAGGAATGGTCCTTGGGTGAAAAGATTGGTGAAATTACATGATTGGTCCCTCAAGTTTCAAAAGATGGCAGATTTAGTCCCTGGGAATTTTAAAAGTGGAAAAATCAACATAGGACCCTGTACTATTCATACTTGGCAGAAAATATCCTTGAAACAACTTTGAGAAATTAGCCAACCAGGTCCCTAAACTTTCAGAATTTTACAACTATGGTCCATGTGATTTTTACTAGTAATACCAAACGGACCCTTGGTTATTATTAAACCCAAATCCAAAACAAAACCCAATCTAATTCCTGGTCCAACTCAAACCCCCAGGCCCATCCCCTAAGCCCAATCCCCCTAAAAAACCGTTCTAAATAATCCATCGGTCAAACACGGTCAAACCACCACCCTTTTCCCTCCCACTTGCAGCATCCCATCACCACCCCCTCCTCCATCAAATCCCACCGCCCAAGCCACTCACCACCCCACTTACCTACCAATCCAAATAGCATTTAATGCTTTCCCCCTATACACGCAAATAGAAGCAATTTGCTCTGTTTCTTTTTGGCGCCAAAATAAGCAAATGGCCAAGATTGAATGTTTCTAATCCAATGGTCCCAATTCCAAGTGGGAAAGACTCAGAAGACAAAGGGAACCCTAATTGATGCCTATATAAAGAAGAAGAAGGCAGAAGGCAAGGAGAGTAGTATTTTTAGTATAATTAGTGTCGTTTTAGTAAAATTCTCATTATAAAGTGTAACTTTTAGCTTTTTAAGGTTGTAATCAGTATTTTCAAGTGTAATCTCAACTGTTTTCATTAATCAATTTCAGTTTTAGTATCAGTTTCAGTATATGCAATTTTCACTTTTATTTCAAAAATTATCAATAAGCTTTATTGTTTTTTCTAGTTAATGATATGGATGCATAAGTACATGTAAGCTCTGGTGTGTATTAATTTACACACCTTTTTTTACCAAATACCGGACCAAAACGACCAAAAGCCGACCTTAAAATGCCAAATACGTTGTGTTTTTGTGTTTATGTGAATGCAGGTACGGATATTGTGAATATGGACAAAAGGAAAGCAAAATCGGACAAACACGAGCACGGGAATGGAAAGAGTGTGCGGAAGCCGAAGCCGGAGAAGAAATTTTCACCATTGGATCATATTTGAGCACGTATTTACATAATCAACCTTGAAAAATCAGAAAATAGCAAGAAATACCCTTGGATTAAGTTTACTCAATTGGCAGATTTAGCCCTTGCAGTTTTAGATTTTACACCTTTGGTCCTTGTTACTAAAATCTGAATATTCACTTTACCACATAACCTGGTCCAAATTACAAACCCAAGACACCAAAAGCCCAAATCCCATCTAATTACCAAAGCCCAATGCACCCAAACCCGGTCCATAATTCACTATTAATCCCACAGGTCAAAACAAAGGTCAAACCAAGTTAAATAATATTACCCGCTTCCCTTTTTCCCCAAATTCCAATTACCCAAGGAGACATGAACCCTAGTTACTATTTCTGTTTAATTGACCGCAACTAAGGGTATTAATGTCAAATCAAAGGTGTCAGTGAGGTGTCAGCATGTCAGAGTATCTAAAGAAGCTCACATTTGGACAGGTGACAGCTAATGATTGGAAGAACCACGTCATAAAAATCAATCCAAGGGCTTTAATTGATTGGGCAATCATTGGGAATGATCAGATGGTTGAGATTGCTTATCAGGAAGCACATCACACGGATTACCAAGCTGGCAATCCGTGAGCACCTCCTCACTAGAACCTTCACTCATGTAGTATAAATAGAAGGCTAGGTTAATTGTATTTGGGTGGAGTTTTGGAATAGCCAAACTCTGCCAAAATTTCTTTAGATTTGTAATACGTTTCAATTTGTAACTCTTCTCCTTTAATGAAATTCAGTTTTTAAAATCAATCTTAGCTTATCTCTATTTACTGTTTGGTATTATTGCTTATTAGTTGAGCTTTTCTCTTTTATAATTCAGCTATTTGTAGTTTACTAAATAATTCACTCTAGTTTTAAATTCTCAATCAGTTTTAAATTTCATTTATGAGTTTTTAGAAAAATCAGAAAATAAAAAAATTGGTAGAGTTTTATTGAAATCAGCT